>CM064909.1:103548244-104148244 GCA_032727855.1 Quercus ilex subsp. ballota | reverse complement strand
TTTAGGTAAATTTTACTTTAACGTACAGTATTTTTAGCAAAAAATTTTTAATTTTAACAAAATAAGCAGATCCCAAACAGACACTTATATTCAGAATAAAATCTTATGCATATTTTGTAATTTCAAATAATATTCTTGCTAATTTTTATTTTTATTTTTTTGGGCATATGAGTGTTGAGTCTGTTTACTGTTGACAAGTTTATATATTTTTTATAATTTGTTGATAAGTATGTTTGTGTATTTATATATATATATATATATATATATATATATATAAAAGCATGTAAACAGTATTTTATGTTTTGACCCCAAAGAAAAACTAATATTTCATTATGTTCCATAAATTCATTATTGGAACTTGGAAGAGTATTTGTTTGGGCCTGAATTTTTGTGTGACATGGCTCCCGCTCTACAAAGATCTAACGGGCGGGCATATAACGAGCAAATCCCACTTCTAACTCCTAGGCCCAAAAAACTCCACACAAAATAATTTTTTAATTTTTCTTATTTTTTATTTTAGAAAATGATCGTTCCTATTTAAATGGAATTCATTTTACGATTTAGAATGAATTTTATAGATTTTTTTAATGATATGATGTCTCTTTGGCCACAAATTTTTAGTTTATTTAGTCTTTTTTTTTTTTTTTTGTGTGTCTCAAGTTCTCTTTTTTTTTTTTTTTTTTTTTTTTGTTTGTTTTTATAAATAGCTTTCAATAAATAAACTAACTTTTAAATTTTTGTTTTATATATATATATATATATATATCTTTTGCTAATACGTTACCAAAAACTATGGGCTCTCAAGACATATCAAACTATTTCTATTGTTAAATAAATAAATATAAATTACATCACCCTTAGAGGATTTATGAAATGGCACTCCCCTGGAGGTCTTTATATATAAATGCAGAAATTAATTAATTGTTATCTTAGGGAGTGTTCAAACTTGTCTCTTAGCCTATATTAAACTCCAAACACAACCCGCGGTTTATTTTGCAATAAAGTTGGGGATTAAAAAAAAAAAATCACAATCTTACCATATATATTCCCAAATTAACCTATCCACTCACACATGAGCTCACCATAATATTTTATTTATTTATTTTTAATAGCTCACGTGTCACGTGTGAGGTAGTAGACTAATTTGAGAATATCGTAATTTTTTGTTATGCCTTAGAAAAACTCTTAAATTGTTAAGTTTTGGAAAAAAAAAATCATAGTTTAATACTTTAATTTAATATTTTTTGGAAATTTCAAATTTTAATTTGTTACATCTCTAAATTATAGGTTTAAAATGTAATTATTCTAAGAAATAAAAACAAAAAAAGTGTTTGATAGGACTCTTGTAAATCAATTGACACATCTTAATTTATGGTTTAGATCCCCTCATTCTATTGTAACTATCAAATTATCAAAAAAAAAAAAAAAAATGCAAAGCTTAAATACAACACTACAGTTGGTTAAATAAAGCACTATAGTTGGTTAAGTTATCCACCTTAGCCTAAATTACATTAAACTCATTCATAATTATTTTTTTTTTTGTTTGAGAAGTGCTACAATTACAATATTTTTACAACAAATTTTAGGTGGTAATAACTTACTACTTAGCATTTGTTGTAAAAATTATAGATATAACATTTATCTTGTTTTGGTTTTTGGTCTAAATACAAAACAAAACAATTTTTTTTTTTTGATGAATAATACAAAACAAAACAAATTTTTTTTTTTTTTTGATGAGTAATACAAAACAAAACAAAACTAAGCTGTCACAATTCTCTTAAGATAAATGCTACGTCTATAATATTTTTGGCAAATAATTACTGATTGATTAGAGTCAATAATATCGTATTACTTATAATTTTTTATGACTTTATTAAATGTTGAGGATGTAGCCACCTCAACCAAACCTTTGTTTAAAAAAAAAAAAAAACTAGGAAAAGTGTTTGGACATGCGTATTATAGAGTCCTAAAACGTGGAGGAAGATGTTTGGGAACAAAGGAAGGAGGCGTCAGATAGTAAAGTGCGCAGGGAATATAAAAGGGCTTTCATCACCTCCCAGCGCATTTTAGGGCAACTCCCAATTTCCCAATCCACCTCATCTGGATTGCTCCCATGAATTCAATTGGTACCATTCTCTATCTTTCTTTACTATATTCCTCCTCTTAAAACAGTCTCTCTCTCTCTCTCTCTCTCTTTATGTATATGTGTGTGAATAGACAGGGTTTTTATATCTATAAAAGTAATGTTTGTCTCTGTTTCTAATTTGGAGCAATATATGCAGCCAGAGACTCTTAAAAATGAAGTGTTTATGTGAATTTCTGTGTGAAACACAAATCCCATTTTGGATTTTCCATTCCTGATAATGTGTTGTCCTCAATTTTGCAGAATGTGTTAGTAATGTGATTGAATTGAGTTTTATATTGTATTTCTTTGTGTGTGTTTATGTACATTATGTGCAGTCAGAGTCTGTTAAAAATGAAGTGCTCATCTGAAATTTTTGTGAGAAACACAAAGCCCATTTTGGAGTTTTTCATTTCTAATAATGGGTTATCCTCAATTTTGTGGAATGCGATTGACTTGAGTTGTATGTATATATGATATGTGCAATTAGAGTCTCTTAAAAATAATTTTCATTTTGAATTTTGTGATAAAAACAAAAACCATTTTGGCTTTTCCATTTTGGTAATGGGTTGTCCTCAAATTTGCAGAATGTGTTAGGAATATGATTGATTGAGCTGAATGTGTATATGTTTTTGTGTGTCTATATCCAATATTTACGGTCAGAGTCTATTAGAAATAAAGTGTTTACATAATTTTGTTTGTAAGTAAACACAAATCACATTTTGGGATTCCCATTATTGATAATAATTATCCTCAATTTCGCATAATGCATCAGAAATGTGATGGAATTGAGCTGTACTTGTACATAATGCATGTGAAAAAGAGCTAGAGTGGCAATCTAATTCTGAGGTAAAATGGAAAAGTATGATAGGATTGCACAGAAATCAATAGATGGAAATTTCATTACAAACGATTGGTGTTTTTTGGTCTTTCTTCAGGAACTCAAAGATGTAAATATAAGATAAGAGTTTAGCTTGAATGAAACCTGAACTACGAAGTAACATTTGCGGATGTTTTTTTGAAAGTTGATCAACAAGCAATGAACTCAGCTTACTTTTTAAATTATAATTATTATAAAACCTCGTTGCCCTCTGAATAGGTCCAACATTGAGTCTGTTCAAATAAGAACTTGACTCATATTTGGAATTTGTGAGGGCATATGACATAATCTACTTCCAAGTTCTTGCATTTGTTTACCCAATCTCTCAATACAATTGTGTGAATAGGAAGTTACAACTTGTGCCTTTAGGGCTACCAGTTTCAATTTGTTAGCTTTGACAATCACTGAGATTGTAATTCCAAACAAACAAAGCGGTGAGTGTATTGAATTACAATGGAAAAGTGGATGGTCGGTGGATGCTTGAAATGTGAAGTGCCTCTAAACTTCTGGTACATATGAGAAATCCTCTACTTTGCTGAGGTTATAGCCTTTAATTACTTAAAAGTCCATATTCCTCACTTTTGAGGAACCATGTTAACGTTTAAAACCTGAAAAGGAATAGTGTGATACTAAATTGGTGACTTGACCATCTGAGAAATCTCAAGAATTATTATTTTTGTATAATGAGTGTTGTTATTTTAACCAACAACATGCCTTTTATTATTTATTTATTTATTTCCAATGAAAATCTGGAATTTTATGTGTGGGAAAACTTTTTTGGGTTGATAATTTAATCATCAGCATCATCATTACCGGGTTTTTTTCTATTATTTTCCCTTTTTTCTTGGTTGTTGACCAGCATTTAGATTAGTTGCCAGTTACTGTGAATACATGTGCTCATATGTTGTTATGCCCTTTTTATTTGGTATGGCTCAATTTTTTATTTTCTTCTCTGTTCTATGATGTATCTTTCCATCTGTTGGGACTGGTTTGGCTAATCAAGGCTTTTGGTTTTTTGTTTTTGTCTTGTTTTTTATATTTCCTTTTTTAAAAAGACATAGGGTATTGAGTGGTTTAATGAGAAAGTATAATGTCTGAAGAGGCTGGACCGTTGTTGGTGGTTTATGATGATCCCTCAGATCAACGATCTTTGTCCTTGGACGATACCAGTAGCACTGAGGAATCACCTGATGAAACTAGGCTCTCCCTAGAAACCACTAATGATGCAATTCCATATATGGGGCAAAGATTTGCTACTCATGATGCTGCTTATGAATTTTATAGTGAATTTGCAAAGCGATGTGGCTTCTCAATCCGGCGTCACCGCACAGAGGGGAAGGATGGGGTTGGTAAAGGACTCACTAGACGCTACTTTGTCTGTCACCGTGCTGGCAACACCCCCATCAAAGCCTCGAATGAAAGTAAACCTAAAAGAAACCGAAAATCATCTCGTTGTGGATGTCAAGCGTACATGCGAATAAGCAAGACAACAGAATTAGGGGCTTCAGAATGGCGTATCACAGGTTTTCTAAACCAACATAATCACGAGCTCTTAGAACCAAGTCAAGTTCGTTTCCTTCCTGCATACCGGACCATTTCAGACACGGACAAGAGCAGAATCCTTATGTTTGCCAAAACAGGAATTTCTGTGCACCAGATGATGAGACTTATGGAGCTTGAGAAGTGTGTGGAGCCAGGATATTTGCCTTTCACTGAAAAGGATGTTAGGAATTTGCTCCAATCATTTAGGAAATTAGATCCAGAAGAGGAGAGCATAGACTTATTAAGAATGTGCAGAAACATTAAGGAGAGAGACCCCAACTTCAAGTTTGAGTATACACTTGATTCAAACAATAGGTTAGAGAACATCACCTGGTCATATGCCTCATCTGTCCAGTCATATGAGATCTTTGGTGATGCAGTTGTGTTTGATACAACACATCGCTTGACTGCATTTGACATGCCGCTTGGGATATGGGTTGGAATGAATAATTATGGTATGCCTTGCTTCTTTGGCTGCGTCCTTCTGCGTGAGGAAAATTTGAGGTCGTTTTCATGGGCATTGAAGGTAGTAACTGAAAATAATTATGGGTTTTCCCCCCTAATCTGTCACCTTATATTGCACATGTGACTGCTGTAAATCTTAATTGAACTAGTCAATCAATTGCTTTTCTCTTATGAGGCATAACCAATCAAAAGGCTAATTGAAGGATAGAACATAGAATTTGAATTTTGAAGCTGGATGTTTAGGATAGCCAGTTAGGTTTTGGACCATGCACAAAATAATGCTGGTTGATTGAGTTTTCACATGAGGGACTTCTGTAATTGGGACTTGATATTCTTTATGTTACAATTATAAATGATGGGGACCAGGCCAAATGGTCACTGAGCATCTACTTGTCCAATTGGTAGTGGACAATTTGTATGAAATTGGGACTCTCTTTTTTCCCCAATAAATGCTCAGTGAGCACCTCCTGGTATTGTTCAATGCCTATTGGTCTGTTCTTCCTGTCATTCTAATTGGACAAGGCATTATATTTAGTATGAAAATTTCTCTTCACTGTTGGGTAATATATTGCACATGCTCACATGCATTTCCTTTTTTTAAATAGCTTCACTGATCCCAATTTGACATTGGTGTTTATGTGTTGTATTGTATATATGGAACTTTGGAAGGCATTCTTGGGGTTTATCAACGGGAAGGCTCCGCAAACAATTCTAACTGATCAAAATACGTGTCTCAAAGAAGCAGTAGCCATTGAATTGCCTATGACGAAACACGCACTTTGCATATGGATGATTGTAGGGAAATTTCCATCCTGGTTTAATGCTGTACTGGGAGAACGTTACAATGAGTGGAAGACAGAGTTTTTTCGAATCTATAATCTGGAGTCAATTGAGGATTTTGAACTCGGTTGGATGGAGATGGTAAATTCCTTTGGGTTGCACGCTAATAGGCATATAGCCAACTTGTATGGGTTGCGCTCACTTTGGGCACTACCATTCTTGAGAACCCATTTCTTTGCGGGAATGACAACGAATGGCCAGTCAAAGTCAATTAACGCTTTCATTCAAAGATTTTTGAGTGCACAGACCCGGCTTGCACACTTTGTTGAACAAGTATGCTATCTCTTTTACTATTGGCCTATTGCTATTTATTCAGATTAAGATATTAATATTTTGCTGTTGTTTTTTATTGTATTCTCAAGTCATGGTCATGATTCAGAGTGCGTAGTGAGTACAATGTTCTACATTTTACTTGGTCTCACTTAAAGATTTTGAAGTGCTGTTAATTCAGGAGTAACTTTACAAGAGTATTAGCATATGAAGGTCCTATAATTGATTATACTTTTTGTGTAGGCTCTTATGAAATTCATCTTGGCAAGCCCCAGTGTTCTGTCCCTTTTACCTAGATGCTGGTGAAACAGAAATGGTTGGAGATTTTCCAGCACTTTCCTTATTATTTTCACAAGGTTTTGGCCTGTTGTTTTTTTCTACACACAACCTTATCAAAGAAAAGTAAAAAGAAAGATAGTAACAACTACAAAGAATAGTTATTAATGTTCCTAATTAAGCTCTAAAAAATTATATTGAACCTGTTAGCCCCTGCCTTATTTTGGTGAATGCACGTGTAACCTAGTGAATCTGAAGATGCCAAAACATAGGGCCCTTCAGAAACTGAATCATGTCAAACAGACAAGTTGTATTGAAGGCTGTATGGTGAGCAAAAAGAACTACTCTTTTGCCATTCACCAGAGGTAGTATTGGCTGAATTGATGTGCAATTTATCCTAATCCCTCTAAATAGTGCCTACTTGTCCTTTACCTGAAGTGTTTGTCGTACCAAGACTATCGTATTAAATAAAGACTTAATTGCCACATTATTGAAAAGTTGATTTTAATATTGATCTCCATGATTTGGGTTACTTTGCTCCCCTTTTTGATGCGGTTATGGGCTATTCATTATGTATGAAATTCGCAACTTGTTTCTGGTTTGTTAGATTGATGAAAAACCGTCTAAACAGTAAAAATGATTCAAAATTATTGGTTGGAAAAAATTTTCTTTCCTTATTAATTGTGATTTGGGCTTAGTTGAGTTAAGTTTTTTCCCTCTTATTAAATTAAAACTTGCACAAGCAGGCAGCAGTTGCTGTGGATTTCAGAGATCAAGCTGGAGAACAACAAACAATGCAACAGAATCTCCAAAATATTTGCTTGAAGACAGGGGCCCCCATGGAATCCCATGCTGCCACCATCCTCACTCCTTTTGCCTTCTCTAAGCTACAAGAACAACTTGTTCTGGCTGCCCACTATGCGTCTTTTCAAATGGATGATGGTTTTCTTGTAAGACACCACACAAAAGCTGAGGGAGGCCGGAAAGTCTATTGGGCTCCTAGGGAAGGCATCATCAGTTGCAGCTGCCATCATTTTGAGTTTTCTGGAATTCTCTGCCGGCATGCTCTTCGAGTTTTCTCAACAGGAAACTGCTTTCAGATCCCAGATAGGTATCTTCCTATCCGTTGGCGCAGGATCAGTACACCTTCTGCAAAGCTTTTTCAGAGTACTCCAAGCGATCATGCAGAAAGAATTCAGATATTGCAAAGTATGGTATCAACTCTTGTAACCGAATCCGCCAAGTCCAAGGAGAGGCTAGATATTGCAAATGAGCAAGTTTCCATCCTTTTATCTCGTATAAAAGAGCAGCCAGTTTCATTACAAGGTATGAGAGATGTGTCGTCCGTTCATGAAGTTTTTGACTCAAGAATATACCAAAAATAGTTAGCGTAGTGTTGGATTCTCGTGGAAAGCAGAGGGAAACACGGTGGAAATTATCACAGAAAGCAAGTTTGGGGATTTGTATAGCAAGATTTGAGAGGAAAGCTTCTTTTGTTGAAGGCTTGGGGCTGAGGTTCTTTGCATGGCATTTTGAGAGTTTTGGTACATACATATAATTGATACAAGTTGTCTTTTGTAGACATCATAAAAAAAGCCTCTCCTTTGCAGGGTGTTTTCACTAGGGTTGCAATATGTACAAAATATATAGAAAGAACTTTGTGTCTGTATGTATACTGCTGTGTTTGTGGTTAAAAAGATTAGCTCATTTTGGCATTTAGAATTATGATACAAGAAAAACATATGTTTAGAGGAAATGGTGTGTAATTCATCCCAAAAAATGTAGTGTGTTTTGATGCAACTGAAGGATTGAAAGAACTTTGTGTCTGTGTGAATATTGTTGTGTTTGTGGTTAAAAAGATTAGCTCATTTTGGCATTTAGTATACAAGAAAAATATATTATTAGAGGAAGTGGTGTGTAAGTCATCCAAAAAAAAGTAGTGTGTTTTGAAGCAACTAAAGGATTGAGTTGAAGATGGTTCTTTTCTTCTTAGAGTGCAAGCATTCGTTTATTTATTTTATCCATCTTTTTGTTGTCTTGGAGTAGGTTGATAGTTGACAGTGTTGGCTTAGTTTCCATTAACTTGGCTAGGGGTGTTCAAAAACCACACCAAAACCACCCGTAAAATGGCATAACTGCATCACAATGCATGTAACAATGCACCGCATTGTACATTCTCTATATATTAATATATATATATATATATATATATATTTAATATTAAATATATTATTATTAATTTAATAACACTAGTTTTTTTAAAAAAAAGGTTTAATAATCTTAGTAAGTGTTGATTGGGAAAGCTAACCCAAAATAAAGAAAAACTAGCTCAATAGTTTAAAATTTGACCCAAAACAAAAGGAAAAATTAGTTTTGAGCTGGGCAGAAAATGCTCAAAATTTGAAAAATATATTGTTTTCAAACCGCGTCTTATACATCGCACCGTACATGTGACCGTAAAAATAAGTTGCAGTGCTTTAAAATGATCCAAATTTGCATTGCACCGCGAACACCCCTAAACTTGACTATACAATAGATGGAAAAAAAAGGCAAAGAGCAGGAGTTTTGATTGCATAGCATTAGAGTTTTGCAACATATCTTTCTGAGGAGAATTTGGTTTTCTTCTACAAAATCCCTTTCTTTTGCCAGAGGTTTTGCTTTTTCATTGCTTTTGAGTATCAGATACACAATTAACTCTTTATGAGTTTTTTTTATTTGGCTTTCTAATGTCCTCACGTACTTAAGAAAGTCAAAAGACATGTTTCAAAGTTTTTCTTCCAATCGAGTAAGTTTAATATGAATGGATCTAATGGTTTGACTATGACATTTTCTTCTACTTGATGCTGTTTCACACGAATTATCCGACTTCCAAAATCATTGGTATGCCATATGTGGCCTAAATTCAGGGTCTTTCTTGGCCTTATAGAAGAACCAACATTTACTAGCTACTTGTTTGATCTGGAATTAATTGAGACTCCTATTATCAATCTTTTCAATCCAAAATGAAAATGGAAGAAAAGTGTATATTAATGCACCAGAGATATAATCTAAATTTCCTATTAATAATTTGTAGTAGATGCAAATGATATGGTGTGTGTTCTTTCCATATGTTAGAAATTGAATTGCACTTCTTTCTTGAGCATGCAAATGATATGCTTTGAGCGAAACCAATTCTTGGCGCATGATGGGCAGTGTATACATGACCTCACCTGAGTACATCTTCATTGAGGCATGCTAATGAATCTGCTATCATTAGCAAATCCATCTATGACTCTGCGTTTATGAGTTACAGAGAACAATCCAAATAAAGGCAAGCTTTATGAGTTATAACCTTCTCATTGTAATTACCACTGTAATATGCATGGCCAAGCCCATAAGGGCCAATATGTCCCTATTTGATCCCTTTGAATTTTTCTTCCCTCAAAGAAATATGATTTATTTTTTTAAAAAATTTTAAGATCACACATTTCGGTCCTTCAAAATTTTCATTTTTAAAAAATGGATCTTTAGATAAAATTAAACTTCCAAAATTTTTAGAGAAGGTAAATCAGGGTTCTTTTTCATTCAACATTAAGAAAATACACCAATTTTCCTTTTTCTTGCTTATAAAATATTATTTTAGTACCTAAAATTTGCATAAATTTTTTTTTTCATCCTTAAAGTTTAAAATTTTTGTTTTTTTATCTCTAAATTATTGAAAATATTTCACTTTCTGTCATTAAACTAAAAAGAAAAAGGTTATTTTCTCATTCCTAAAATATTGATTTTGTCCCTATTATTATCTCTAAACTATTGAAAAAAGCTTTTTACAAAGTTTAGTAACGAAAAATAAACTTTTTGATAAAGTTTAGAAAAGAAGATAATATTTTAGCCTATAAATTATAATTACACAAACAACAAAGATGAATTTAAGAGCATTTGCATCAACTTGTGCAAAAATTTCTGTCTATTTTAATATAAGAATTTATTTTTTCTATTTTACATAAACATTTTTCTAAACACCCCACATTATATTATCTATTTTACTCAACATTTTATTAAAAAAATATTTTTTATTATTTGTTTCTCTTTCTTCACACATGACTACCATTATTCACTCGCTTCTTTTATCTCTCGATAAATAAACTAAATGTAAAATAAAATAATAAAATATTAAAAACAAAATAAATTTATCCAATTATAAATTCAAATATTTTAAGCAAAAAATTGTAAATTAATTATTCCTTTCAAACATAGACTAACAAAAAAAAAAAACTCTCTCTCTCTCTCTCTCTCTCTCTATCTGCTCGTTTCTGACGTCTCTCATTGTCTAGCTCCTCAGACTCTCCCACCATTTCCGTCTCTCTCACCGTACCTCCATTCCATTGCCAGGTATACTCTCTTCTCTCTCACAGCTTTGGCTCGTCAATAACATCTTATATTGCCTGAAACTTTGTGCGTTTCTCGATGATGCAACAAATCTTTTTTACTCCTCACAATTGCTTCTTCTTCTTTTTTTTTTTTAGTTATATTATCTAGGATTTGCTTCTTCTTTTTTTTCTTTTTTCTTTTTTCCTTATTGGGTTTTGGTGTATGATGTATCATTTTCCATTTCTATTGTTTATGTGTGTGTGTTCTTAAAAAATCTGGGCTTTGTTCATATTTGTGTGTTTGCTTTCTCATTGGGTTTTGATGAATAATTGACCTTTCCATTTCTATTGCTTCTATAAGTATTAACAAATAAATAAATTGGGATTTGCTTTCTATGTGTGTGTGTGTGTGTGTGTTTTTTTCTCCCAATTTTTATGTGCACTTCCAGATTTTCTATTGTTAATTTGTGCTATGTGAAAAAAATGGAGTATGTTACCTTTTTTATTATTATTTTTTTTACGCTTTTAATTTTCTTAGGAAGAAAATGGAGGCAGAATGTGATGTATATGGTTTGTTTTCATTTGGTGAAAGTTGCATTTGAATGTTGAAATATTTTTGTTGGTGGTTGCTGTTGCAGGGGGCTACAGGTTGAGTTTGATTTTAATTGAAAGATAAAAAGAATAGAGAATGCATCCCCCGTTAACGCTACACAAGCACCCAATGTGCGCTGAAGTGAGTCCATGTTCGCCTACTAGCTTTAGTTGTTACTTGTTATTCACAACTAAGTATATGTTATGCTTATAAGTTGCTTGTTTTTAATATTTATTTTTGTGGGTTTAACTTGAATGAATGGATGCATATGTGCATTTGTGCATTTTCTTGGTTATTATTATTATTATTATTTTGGATGAATAGTTAACTTTTCATTTAACCAAAGCAGCCCGGCTGCACAACAGTTAAACCAAACAAAACAGCCATTAACAAAAAGAAAACAGACAAGCTAAATTCAATTCATTGAATAACGCAAGGCAGCCTCCGCACACAACACAAATCCCATTTCGGATTGAATTCTTCATTCTTGTTTTTGTCACCGCTCTGCCCCTCACATCAGCACGGATTTCTTTCAGCAGCATCTCTTCACTGTTAACTTGACCATTGCGAAACTCTTTCATTTCTATCCTTCTAAATGTTATATATTTTAGCTTGCCATGCTTTGCAGATAGTCTGTCTTAAACCATTTTCTTTCAACTTGTTAACTGCCCAATCTAGCTCATCATTCCATCCACTTATTGGTCTGCCAATGAGGCTTTAAGAAGCTGCTTCCAAATTCTCTGGACTACAGAACATTCGTAAAACAGATGGTCCCTTGATTCAATAATTCTTCTTCAAAATTATCATAGAATGGATACATTATAACCCCATTTTAAATGCCTTTCTTTAGTCCCTATCCTGTCTAGAATCACCGGAAAAGTTAAAAAGGACTTTTTGGGAAAAAACCTGGAAACCACATAATCCTCCACCACCATACAGTAGGCTAAATTTGCTTGGTTGATATATATATATATATATATATATACACACATAGGGAGGCACTCAGCAAACAGGATGGCTTGTAATGGGAATTCTACTTCAATGGGGTTTCCAAAGCCCGGGCAAGGTGGCGGTGTCCACCTCTGAGGGCTATATATATATATATATATATATGAATGGTTGGGATATGGCTGGAGTTCAATAAGGGGGAATGTGGTTTTGTCATGAACACCTTATCATCAACTGTGAGCAGAAGTTAAAATAATTTGCATGGGAACATTTTTAAAGTGACCTGTCTTTTGCATCACTAACCATGGAAGTTTGTGTTATAATTTTGATTATCATGTCTGGTTCATTGGAAACTTTCCATTCTTTCAAATCAAGTGGCGTTGGAAGATGGCAAAGAAGTGGATAAGTGTTTGGTCTGACCGATATATCATCTGATTTGTGCAGATTATTGAAGAGTTCCAAAAGTGCCATATAGACCATCCTATTGGAAAATTCTTTGGCGAATGTACAAATCTCAAAATAAAGCTTGATCGTTGTTTCAGGGAGGAAGTGAGTTTTTTATGGATCTCAGTTTCTCTTTGGTTTAGGTCTTTATTTTGTGATTCCTTTGTATTAAGATCTTTCAAAATTTTGACAGAAAGCTATAAAGCGGAAAGCAAACTTTGAAGAGAGTAAGAAATTGAAAGAGAGGCTACGAGCTCTTAGGAAGGAAGCTGCTGAGGAGAATAATTTTGTGCAATCGTAATGGCCAAGTGAGAGAAAGTGTCTTCATTACCAAATCGAAGTTTGACATGACGCCTTCTACAAAAATCCTGCAAGAATATAATGTTGCAGGAACAAACTATAGTTTGTTGGCATCATGCAATTTGGTTGATATTTTTTTGCATGTGATGGTGTCAAGATGTTTACTCATTCCGTTGAACTATGAGGAAAATAAGATATTATTTTGTATAAGAATTATTAATTTAGGCCTTGGATGCTTAACATGGAAAGGTTCTTGAAAATCTTAATTTTGTTCCTCCAAATAATTATGAATTTAAACACTTGTATTCCGAATAAGATCAATAACTTTTGGGAAACTCACTCTTGGGTTTTCTAGTTGTCTTGGCCTCCTCCTGGATAATGTAGATGTATTATTTGTGTTCTGTTGGCACGTTACAATATTTAATGAGGTTTTCTGTCTATTAAAAGGCATCATCAATACAATATGGTATCAGAAAAATATATTGAGAACAAAATCAATAAGAAAATTATATATTTCCTTCTTTGAACTGTTTACATTTGTTGTAAAAAAGAATTTAATCTTATTGCGTAATAGGAACATTTGATAATTATGCATGAATGACTTTCACTCAGTTCTGTTTTTGCAACAAAATTATCACCAGACAACATTTCAATTCCCTGATTTACTTGCAACTCAGGAGACAAAAATGCTCCTTTTTACCTGTTCATTAAATGGATTCCCTGGTAAACAAACAACACTTTGGAAATTTAAGAAGCATTGATGTTCAGAAAAGTCACTGAAAATACAGTAGGACACTTTGATCAGAACACTAGGAGGTATCAAAGAAACGAAAGGGCTGATTACTAAATAGATACAAATATGTATAGGATATATTTATCTAATACACTCTTAAATGAAAAGTAATAGTTTTTATTTTATTTTAAATAAAAGTAATAGTTCCATTTTTATTTATTTATTATATGATCAGTGAACCTACTTCGGTAAACTGCTTAATGTAAAGTTTAGATTTGGTGCATAATCGTTATGAATGGCTCGAGAACGCAGGTCTTTACTATTAACATTCTCATTATCTTAAATTATGACAATTTATATTTAGTTCCAGAAAAGCCTGCTCTAGACCTTGCTTCAAGCAGCAATGAGTAAATCTAACTGCACTCGAATTTATACTCTTGCCCAAACATTTTTACAACTAATATTTTGTCGCTTGCCATCAACATAATTAGTTAATTACAGCACTGGGAAGTTGAACTTGAGCAATTAATTACCCCATGCATTTGGCAGATGCATTATCTGTCTCACAACACATGAGCGTCACAGTTGTGTAAGACTCACATGATGTGAGAGAGATGATATATACAGACATCCAGTCTCCTAAACCATCGCATAAGCCAACTTTTCTTCCCATATTGATTCCCCATGTAAACAAACTAAACACACTCATTTTGCCAATTTGTTCATTCAGAAAACAAAGTACTTAAGGAACCTTTGATTTACTCATTTGAGTTATTGGCATCTTGCAAGTCACGGAATTGATCCTTTCAACATCTTTATTTTGGGCTAACACTTGGTTTAAGATGGGGAAAAAATCAAACTTGCCACAAGAAATAACAGAAACAAGTAATTTTTTTTTTTTTTTAATAAAGTGATAAACTGCTAGAACTAATTAACATCCATATAATATCTATTGTCATGTACATCCCATTGCAAATTCCAGCAGTAGTGACCTTGATATTCAGATCAGAACATCTATTCAATCTAAAGGATTCTTTCTGAGTATGTTTACATTCTAGTTCCATGTGAACACACTTGATGCATTTAAAGCAACAAGTTCATATGTAGTTGATGGGCTCTCTCTCTTCTTTACTCTATAAACTTCAAATATAAAGACATCATAGTAACAAAAACCTTAACCTTTTCTTCTGTATTGAAAAGAATTCTGGCAAAGAGCTTCAGTCAAAGAGATTGCATCTTTTTCACTCAGATCTCTCCTCCAAACCTTGATGTTTGATGCATAAGACCTAGTATAGCTCCAACGTTTGAGTGATCACATCGCTAAGGGACCGCTTTTTACTCCATGTACCATATAGAGCATTCACTGTTCTCAAATGCTTGCTTTCTAGGTGCATGATTCAGATCTTATTCATCATCATCACTTAACTTGATAAACTCAGCTGTCAATGTGTTTTGCTTTTTCTCATTTGTTTGTTCTTGACTGATTTTTTGAGAAACAACATCACAATGGCCTTCAAGAGCAAAAGTACGTGAGTTCGTGGCAATTCTTCAAGAAGTGATGACTTTGAATAGTGCTGCTTTACTTCAGGAGGAAAAGTGAGATTCTCGAGGCAGTTCTACAGGAAGTAATGCCTTGGAATGGTGCTGCTCACTTTGAAGAATGTCATCACCTTTAACATCAGGGGGAAATATATTAAATTGTTCAGTTGATTTTTTGGAAAGAGGTCCTTCAGACTGCTGCCTCACTTCTTCTAGAATAGTTACACAGAATTGGTCTCCCTTTACTGGAGCAACTAAAGTCAAATCATGGAAATGAACACACAACATGGAGGGTTAAACTTTCTACTTTATCAAAAAAATATATACAGACTGAATCCAAAACTAAATTGAAATTACAGAGCATTTAATTATATCTAAATTGGAGCCAAATCAAAAATAGAACTGGACAGTTTTTGCTGCAAAACCCCCCACAGCTCCCATACAGGCAATCAATATTGCATGCAGTTTCTGCAGTAAATGCAGTAACTCCCCTAAATGGAGTATGCCATACGTAGGCCAAAATCAATTGGATGCTAGATTGGTACCACTAGTCCAATCTTATATAAAGATCGATGGGGATATGAAGCCCTGATGGTAAACTATACCTCCAATTAGTGTGGTTCATGATTTCTCAACGGTTTCGTGTATGCTGTGTTTGTGGGCATAGACCAAAGCCATTTGCTTGTTTTTGCTTCACTAGTTTATATACAGGACGTTGACATTGTGGAGTTTCGTAGAAAAATGATTTAGAGTTCAATGACAGCCGATTCTTGCCAAAAAGAAGCTAAGAGACAGTAACAAAGCTAGTCAATGTATTTGATGGTTATTGTTATACTCAGTACAAAGATGTTGAAAATTATATAGACACACCAGTTGAGAATTTTATACGAGTACATCAAAGGTGAGATTTTTAGCCATTTTTAGTGATGCATGATTAGATTGCAGAAGTAGAATTGTATTCACAAAGGATTCTGGAAGAGACCAGACTAAAGAGTATAGAAGCTGATTCTTGGGAAACAAAGGATCACAGGCTTCAAAAAATTAGGTACTAAGACATACTACAATGATGGAAATAGAACATGAGGCACACACAAAGACAACATGAGATGAATATAAAAAATCATTCCTTCCCCTCCCCCCAAACACACACACTCAACTCAAGGGATAAAGTAGAAGGCATACCTACTTCCTACGCTTGTAAATTATCCAAGATTACATGGATTGGCTCCGGAGGATTGTAATGGTATATGTTTTTGCATGGTCGGTATAAAAATTCAGGAAAACTTGTCAACAAAGGAAAATTATTGGCCTTGCACCCCAAGTTTGTTGATTTTTGCTAAACATTCAAGAAGCCTTGGGATATTCTTTCAGAAAAAAATCTGTAATTCTCAATCCAATGTTAGAAAAAATAACATAAATATATACCCTTATATTTAAAATATCAATGCTTACGATTAAAGAAAAACAATGCTTGGTCAATGCACGTTTGAACTATTGGTTGCAAATATCTAATGAATGATGTGTCTGAGCCAACAATGCAGCACCCCAAGCATAATATTTTATTTCTTCAATGTTTTCCAGAAGGCCAAGGCAGGAGCTTCAAACTGCAGATCCTGATGTATCCGGCATCACTATGCAACCAATTACATACAATGCAGCTGCTCTAGCGTGTTGCCTAAACTCGTCACTGTTTTCATGTATTTCTGGAGGAGCTACCGTAAAAGTCTCCTAAGCTGAACTAATTTTAAGTTGGTGATATATTCAACTTTTCCATCTCTGTCTCTATACATATTTTGCATCTTACCACCCTAGTACAAAGTTAAAAAAATTATTTGCATCTTTTTCATTGCTTATGACCGGCTTTGCCACTTTTTGGAAATCCGGATATATACAACACATCTTCTAATCCAATATGAAGGCTGTGTTCATTCATTATGAAACACCTTTCTTCAATATCATAATGTCTAAGAATCTCCTCCAAAAAAGAAGTATTATGCAGCCATTTACTAACACTTGAAATGGTCAGCATTACTCTATGTCCACTAGATTGAGTCTTGCAAGTGGGTCTGACACACCCAAGTGGATGGATTTTAACAGGGTAGTGCTCTTCAAAATTCACACCAGTTGGGACTTGGGAGTCTTTGCAATATGAATCTAATTTTGAGTATTCAAACATACTTCTGAACTTTCGTTCAATCCTGCATATTCTAAAGTAAATTTCCAACCCCACCCATTCACACCCTTACTTTCAATCACTCATTTGACTTCTTGGCTTCTTGCAAGTCATGAACTGATCAATTTTGACATCTTCATTTTGGGCTAACACTTATGGTCTATTTGGATTGAGAGAGAGTGAGGGAGAGTAGAGTAGATTTAGCACAAAATTAGCTTATTTTTAGCCAACTCTACTCTACTCCCCTCCACTCCCCCTCCATCCAAACAGGCCATTAGTTTAAGAGAAATAAAATAGTAAACTCAAAGTCAAACTTACCTCAAGAAATAACAGAACAAGTAAAAAAGATTAATTAAGAGATAACCTCTAGAACAAATTAACATTTATGTAATATTCTATTGTCATGTACATCACACTGCAAATAGCAGCAGTTGCAACCTAAATTTTTCAGATCAGGACATCTATTCTATCTACAGGATTCTTTCTTGAGTATACTTACATTCTAGTTCCATTTGAAGATTTCCACATGACGCATTTCAACTAACAAGTTCATAGCTAGTTTACGGACTCTTCCTGTTTCCTACTCCATAGACTTCAAATATAACAGACATCATAGTAACAAAAACCTAAACTTTTTCTTCTGTTTGGGGGAAAATTCTGACAAAGAGCTTCAGTCAATTGCATCTTTTTCATTCTGAACTGTCCTCCAAACCTAGAAATTTGATGTATAAGAATTAGTATCGCTCCAACATTTGAGCAATGACATTGATAAAGGATCCCTTTTTTCACCATGTGGACCCACATAATACCATATAGAGCATTAACAATTCTAAACTGCTTGCTTTCTAGGTGCATGACTCAGATTTTGGGGAAAATTCTCTGGCAAAGAGCTTCAGTTTTGGGGAAAATTCTGGCTAAGAGCTTCAGTCAAAGAGACTGCATCTTGTTCACTCTGATCTTTCCTCCAAACCTTGAAGTTCAATGGAGAATTAGTATCACTCCAACGTTTGAGTACTGACATCGAAAAGGGACCCCTTTTTTCACCATGTGGACCCACACAATACCATATAGAGCATCCACTGTTCTCAATTGCTTGCTTTCTAGGTGCATGATTCAGAATTTGTTCATCATCATCACTTAACTCAATAAACTCAACCGTTGACATGTTTTGCTTTTTCTCATTTGTCTGTTCTTGACTGATTTTTGGAGAAATAACATCACAATGGCCCTCAAGAGCAAAAGTGCGTGATTTTTGTGGCAATTCTTCAAGAAGCAATGACTTTGAACGGTGCTGCTTTACTTCAGGAGTAAAAGTGAGAGATCCACGTGGCAAAACTTCAGGAAGCAAAGCCCTGGAATGGTGCTGCTCTCTTTGAAGAATGTCGTCACCTTTAACATGAGGGGCAAATTTATGAAATTGTTCGGTTGATTTTTTGTAAAGAGATCCTTCAGTCTGCTGCTTCTCTTCTGGGATAGGCACACGGAATTGGACTGCCTTTACTGGGGCGACAAAAGCTAAGCCATGGAAATGAACACACAACATAGAGGGTTAAACTTTCTACTTTATCAAAGAACATCTACAGACTTAATCAAAAGCTAAATTGAAATTACAGAGCATTTCATTATCCAAATTGGGGCCAAATCAACAACTGAACTGTAAAGTCTTTGCTGAAAACCCCCCACGGCTCCCATGAGGGAATCCCATGCGCTGGCAATAAAGTATTGCATGCATTTTCTGCAGTAAATGCAGGTCCCTTAAATGAAAATAAAAAGGATGCTTGATTGGTACCTCTAGTCCAATTTTAGACAAAGATCAAGGAGGATATGAAGCCCTGATGGTAAACTGTACCTCCAATTAGTGTGGTTCATAATTTCTCAACAATATTGTGTGTGTTAGTGGGCATAGACCAAAGCTATTTGCTTGTTTTCTGCTTCACTATTTTCTCTACAGGGTGTTGGCATTGTAGAGTTTAGTAGAAAAGTGATTTAGAGTTCAACAACAGCTGATCTTGCAAAAAGAAGCTAAGACAATAACAAAGCTAGTCAACTTATTTGATAATTATTCTCATACTCAATACAAAGATGTTGAAAATTATAGACATACTAGGTAAGAATTTTTTATTATGAGTATATCAAAGGTGATATTAGCCATTTTTAGTGATGCACAATTAGATTGCAGAGAAACAGTAGAATTAAATTCACAAATGACTCTGGAAAAGACCAGACTTATAGAAGCTGATTCTTGGAAGACAGTTTCCTATAATTTTTTGCAACCATCAAGATACTCAAAATTTTGCAGAAGAATCATTGATTTAGTTTGACATATTAGATTTCGAAAAGGCAAAAAAAGAACGGAATCTTGAAGTATTGTAAGAATTTAGAAACCTTGATTCTGCATGTATACATGTCCAGCTCCCATTCAATTATTGGACACAAAAACTACTGAAATTTCAAACAAAGATCAATCTGCAAAATCCACAGTAATAGACACGAGTACACAACTCACACAGACAGATACATGTCTTTATTATGCATGCATATAATTTTTTTATCATAAAAGTCAAAACTCAGCAAACCTGCAGGATATTTTCCACCATTTGGGTAGCAAGAAGTTCCTTTGCCTTTTAAATCAGTGCAGGGGAGTTCAGAAGTCCCAGGGGCTAATTCTGGCAAGCATCCTTGTTTATCTTTTCTAGAAGAGTACTCAAAAGTGAGTTCAGCCTCTACTACATCAGCAATTACTTCTGGAACCTCATGCAGCAACCGTGACTGTTCTGATGGTTTCTGAAGCAGCATCTTTCTATCCATGTATTCAGAAAGCTTATGCGCAAGTTAAGCATCACATTTTTTTTCATCAAGAAATATATAGACCAGACTAATTCTGGACACTACAAATGCAGAAATCAATTAAACTGGAAGAAATAATAAAGACACTAACGATTTATACTGAACATATGAAAATGCCAATCAACAGAAACTTCCAATTGATATGAGGTTTCGAATGGACTTGTCATCACATGAATAGAAGAAAGCTGTGAGCCTGTGACCCAGTAGAAGGTGCCTTTAATGTAAGAGGTATACACATCACTAGCTTTCTATTGATTTTATTTTTCTGCATTTAGAATTTAGAATTTTATGTTCCAACTCCAAGAATTGTTGATTCAACAATCCCCTCTTTCATGGGGCTGGGCTCCATCCCATGAGAGAGGGGCTGTCCAAGCAACAATGAGGAGAGTTGAAATAAAACCCCTTAGAAACAAACATAACAATACATACGCTCATGTTAGAGGTAGTTGTTATTTCAAATCAAGAATTGTTTTCACACTCCCATCTCTCATGGTGGTGGGTCCCATCCCATGAGAGGGGCAATGTTCAAGCAACAATCTGGAGTTGAAATAGCAACTCCCATATATATAATGGTAAAGTCTTCGACTACCAAACAATAGTGCACAATATGATTCTTGAGAGCAGTCACTTAATGCATGAAAGAAAAAATGCTGAAATGTAAGACTGTATTCAAGCCACCAGTTCAGGATCCCACTTAAGTGGGACCAACACTGGGCAGTCACCTTTTACATAATCACCTCAACCTTAATCTCATGGTGTGTTTTAATAACACAAGAATCATCTTTGAGAATCCATAGCTTCCCAGAATGGTCCTTTAATACTGAATTTGAGTTACATATACTGCATAAAAAAAGGATATTCTCTTCTCCAGCCCTTTTCATTTGCCTGATCAATGCGTCTTTGCAATAAAATCAGCTCTCGCACAATCCACTATCATATAAAAATTCCAAGATAATATAAATCATAACAGCAAAATCAGGAGAAGAGCAGCTATCAAAATAAATAGAGAGACACAACACACAATGGGGTGTTTGGGAATTTTAGATTGTGTTTGAACACACAAGGAGGTTAGCATAACCAAGATTAATATAGAGAAAATAGAGAGACGACTGCTTATAAAACTTCCAAACTGAACCCTTATAAATAAATTCCAATAAAAAAAAAATGAACATATTTAAAGCTGGAAAACAGTATGACTTTATTTGAGATTGCTGCATGTAAGACAGTCAAACTAGAGGTACATAGAATTAGCCATGCAAACCACCCCCCCCCCCCCCCCCCCCTTTTTCTTTTTCTCGGTGGTAGGGGTGCAAAGAAAGAATTAGGGAACGAATTGAAGAATATGAATCCTTAATACTCCACATTTATTTAACCATCCATAGACTTCAAAAAAATCACAGTTAACACTCTTCTTACTCTAAAAAATCTAAAATATATCTTGAACTCATTTCAAATTCAACTCTACAACTTTAGTGAATAGGTGAATGAGCAACAAGTCGCTCCAGAGAAATGATTATGAATATCATATAACATGTCCGCAAAATTATGATTTTTTTAGATCTTTCGTTATCATGCTTGAGTGTTTTTTTTTTGGCTATCCAATATAAGAAATTCAGTTATCAATCTGTCTCTAACAATAATCAGGAAGGCACCTCAGACCTGAAACGTCTTTCAATTTATACTCCAAGACTGCAAAGAATAGGCCAAGGAGCCCCAAAGTAAACATAAAGAAGTTATAGTGAATCCTAATATTTGACACATCCAGAAAAGTTTTTATTTCTTTTCTTCTTCTACCATGGTATGTCATTTCTTCCTTTTCCACATGCATGCTTGTCAGCCCATATGTACTCTTGGAATTACACTATAAATGACATAATCTTCTAACTTGTTAAGTAGATAGAGAAAAATTAAAATAAAAACACGTGTATCAAAAAAGAGAACATATAGTCTCGATACATACATGCTTTATTATATCCTCATGCAGAGTTCTAGCCTTCTCCTCAAGCTCCACCTATAAAAGAAGGCAAACTATTTAAGGAGCTGGAATAGCAGTTTTTAATTCATTACTTGCAAGGTATTACATAAGCACCACAAAATTATTCAAAACCAATACAGCAAAAGGTGAAAATCATATCATCCCAGATACATGATAAAAATGAAATATATCATCCCACAAGGTTAAAAACCTCAACATACACCAATATTAGGGAAAATATAAATGAAATATAAAATTAATTTTTTCTTTTCTATTGGATAACTTAAATTTATTAAAAGAAAGAAGAAAGAAGAACAACTTAAGTATATGAGGAGAATACAAAAGGTCCCCATAAAATTTACAATCTAAAGTCTGCTTTTCTTTTTTGGCTGCTAGTTTAGAATCCTCATGAGTAATAAATATATTCTTGGAGCAATGAACAGTAAGCACTCATAATACACATAATTACACTATGCAAGCACAAAAAAAAGTTTAAGCATGAAAAGACAGGCCACTAGTTATACTTTTTTTTTTTTGTTTTTGGGATAAGTGACAGGCCACTAATTATACTTTCTAGATCATGTAGCGAAGATGTAGCTCAACATAAGAGAAGGTTCCTCAATTCCTTACGAGCAAAATTGTTTCCATAATACGTGGACAATTATTTCCTAACTAGGTCTCCTTCCAAGAATTTTAATCATTCCTGTTTGACTGTTCCAATATTACAAAGGTGCTTGTCTAGAATATTTTAAAGCCAGGCATTAGGGGATAGAGTTTTCAAGGAAAACCAAAACCGATGCAACTCTGAAATTAAAAAACAGAAAAATAAAAATAACCAAGGAATCGACACCTAGGCTTGCTTGGAATCAGTACCAAGCAAGAAAGCAAAGCCTATGAATATACACCTAGAGTCACCTCATAGTAACACCAAACTATTGAGGGAAAACTCCAACTAATAATTTTATTACTTGAGAAAATTGTTTAAGTGCACCTCCGTAGGAGTACAATAGCATGCTTATATAGATTACTATGACTTAACCCTAATTCTTTTTTTCTTCTTTATGAGAAGAACCCTATATCTAATTGACTTAGGACTTCCCAATTATATGAATTATAGATATACGCTTGACTCTAGGAAATTAAATAAAATATATATAACTTAATTAACTATTAAGAATCAAAATAAAATCTAATTGACCAATAAAATGCAAATGACTTCTAAAATTATATAAAAATAAATTTGTCTTCACGCTTCCCGAATCACTCCCATCCAATTTGTTACTTTATTTCCACAATACAGTGGTCTGCTATTCAAGAATAATTATTACACAATTTAGCAGATATAGGCACCACTTAGAAAGTGGGAAGTGTTTCAATTTCAAGAGAAAGATGCTTGAGCCTCTGAAGCAAAGAGCCAATCATGATATATCCAAGTAACAGGTAGCTATTTCCCAGAAAAACATTAAAATGGTGTCCATAAATAGTTGTGAAAATTCTTGAAAATGCTTATGAGGATTTTAATTATAATCTACTTAAAGTTGAAAATTTGAGGTTCATGCATGTTCCATCCTTTCATTTCCAAATTAACTCAGGTTGAAAGCAGATTTTCTAAAAGACTTACTCCACAGCCAAAAGAGACAGAACTTTTTTTTTAAAGGGCAAGACCTTCAGAAAATAATGTCTACCATGTGGAAAAAATTCCAATTGTTTGTACCCTACCAATGACTAAGGCTCTAGATATATAAAATCAAGAGTGCTTTGCAAAGGACTGTTGTTAGTTGTAATTCGTTTCCTCAAAGAAAGCAATGTGCTTTTACATATTGTTTCCCATTTTAAAGATATCCAATATTGATTCTATTAGTATAGTTAAACCCTAGTGTATCTGGGTGCCGTCCCCTTGGCATCTTTTACATCAATTTTTGCACTTGTCAAAAAAGAAAAAAATCTATTAAAACACTTGATCAATTTCTTGAGATCTGATATATATTAGTACTAGTGACTTTGAAGTTTCCACAATGCCTTTTGAATATACAGTAAGTGACACTACTTACAACAGTAGGCTTTCTGAGCAGGCCATCTTTCACTCTTTGGAGCAGATCCTCACATTCTTCCTGAAAAAAGACAGCATCTGATCATTGGGATTTTCATTTAAAACCAGCACATATTTGGAACTAAACAATAATTTTCTGCTAGAAAGTGAGGGGTATGTCAATTGATGAGGAAAATATTGTAATTAGGAAAGGTTTCACTGATGAGCTATGGCTAAAAACTCTACTCAACCAGAAAATTAAAAAGCATTTTTCCTCTGCAATTACAGATCAGTAGAAATCATATTTAAGAAAATCTTTTACAACATCAACTCTGGATAAACCCAGTGCTCACCGTAGAAACATGTCCTAAGATTTTCATTTTCTTTTTCCAGCAAACCTCATAACTAAACCATCATTTTTTCTGATAGGTAGCTCATAACTAAATCAACATAAATTAAACTAGTAGATAGATAAATTTAATTATTATAATTGACTTAGGAAATTAATCATCCCATGTTTCTTTTGATTTTTATACTATTGTGCTTTTATATCTTTATAAATAGGACAAAAATACTATAGAAACAGAAGAATAAATACATTCAAAACACTAACACTGTTGTTACCTTAGAGAAGTCATCATCAGAAAGCTTGCAAATGGATACATCTTTTGGACGATTGGAAACTTGTAGGAGTGTTTCACCATTTGTTGAAGCTCTCTTTACGCCTGTGATGATACAAGTTACAACACAGAACAGAAGGTTTAGTCACCCAAGACAGGAACTTTATAGCATTCACTGAAAGAACATTCACCAAAAGACTGATCTAGTTTCATGTCCAGTGCAAGTGACAGTAAGGAGATATATATAATTAGATGAATCCTAGATCTTCTGAGCTACTCTTCTCTATCTTCCCATAAGCTGTCTTTATACAACATGGCCTAGACTTGGAATCAGCTTCATTAAAAAAGTAATTTACATTTCCCACCGGGATGGTTTTTGAAATTAAAGTTCTTAATGGGAGGTAAATTATGGAGTTTTTATTTATTTTTACACTTAGTTTCCTCAGGTTATATAGTCTTTATTTGACACTTAGATTTTCATGTTATCAGACCCAATTTCTAAAACTACAAGCCACATCATTTTTTTTTTGTTGCTATATTACAAGCCACGTCTTTAAGGCATTAAAACACCACAAATTTGTGAAACCCAGAATCTAGTACTACTTTTATATATACGATCCACATAAAGGTTTTTCGGTCCAAGCAGAAAATTCCGCACCATATTTGTACCTAAGTTGTTTTAGTGATTAAACGTATTAAATAAAAAATTGTTGTTATAATAAAGAATTAACCTTTGCCATAATTTTTACTCAGAAACAACATTATGTTATTAAAGTAAATTCAGAAGTGACAAACGTAACAATAACTCTCTGGAACAGCTATGACAGCAAAGACCCCTGTAGCTATTAGTTATTCATAATTTGTAGCCATTGATAGGGAAATTACCTTTAACTTGCACAAGCTGATGAGTATTTTTTTGCAAGTAGTCATTTGGGTCTGACTTTATTCTCACAAAACTTCCCATTAATTTGCCTTCAAAAGTTTCAGGCTGCTTCAACAGCTCTTCCACTAAACTCCTCTTCAAATAGACAAGCTTGATGTTTTCAACAGCTATGGATGCAAAACAGCTTCGCTGTACAACTGGAGTTACAAATGGAGTTGATTCCTTCAGAGATATTCCATCTGAGCTCAACTTTCTTTGCCTTTTAGAGGGGAACAAAACACCCTCATCCCTTTCTTCTGAACTACACCCAAACTCATATTCCACCCATCGCTCAAGGTTCACAGCAAAGTGAGCTTTCAGGAGGCTATGTATACTATTTTTAATCACCGTCTTTCTTCCTAAGAGAGATTGTAGCCTCTCATCACAAAGAACTCTCTTCTTTTTTTCTGGGTCAAAAAGCTTGTTCTCTCTACAATAATCCATAATGATAGTTGTAACATCATTTTGTGATAATTCTTTGGTTGAGTCTTTACCGATGGAAGAAAGAAATTCTATGAGAGGTCTTGAGCCCCATCCAATGAACTCCTTTTTCTTTGATTTTGCCTTCTTTTTCATTGCAATTTTATCTCCTTTGGATCTCTTCCTTTTTCCCACAGCCTTGTTTTCTACTATATCATCCAGGTCCTCATAATCAGATACTATAAGGTGACTTTCTTCGTCAAATTGATCATCGTCTTCATCTTCTTCCCCTTCACAAGTTTCATTTGAATCATACCCAGCCATGTAGTTCTTATTCTTCTTCAGTAATTTATCTGCAGAATGGACATGCTTTGAAGTTAACCCTTCCTTTTCTTTGATTATCTCCCAATATTCCTTGAAAAGGCCCTCATATGTATCTCTATCTTTGAAATCTATCTTGCCCTGTATCATTACCAGATAGCTAGTGGGAAAAAATGTAACAAGGCCCAAATTTATTTGGCCAAACCAACAAGACACTTATTGAAAGAAGAAAAAGAACCCTCACGAAGCTGAAACAAAAGTAGGAAAACTGATTATTTCAATCCATTGATGAAAATAAGGTTTAGGTTATTTGCAAAATCTAATTATGCCTTTTTTTCACCTGAGACTTAACCTTCATAATCTAAAGATCAGCATTAAATTCTCAACTTTTCATTTCACTTGCAAGCCACTGATCCTTGTAATGAACTGTGGCAAGCTATAGGCTGAAGGGCTACTTTCTTTTGTTATTAAATCACTAGTTCTGTGAATAATTGAGAGAACTTCCTTAAAAAAATTATTTTGAAAAATTCTAAATGTAACAAAATGGAAACAATCAAACAAAGGAGATAAGATAGCATTATGTCAAGACAGCCATTCTCTCTCTCTCTCTCTCAGCATTTTTCTTTTTCTAATACTCTATGTTGCTCTCCTCTTGTATACTTATGGACTAAAAAAGCGGATTCTTGGTGGCTTTTTGTTGAATTAAAGAAAAGGAAAAACAATATAAGACGATAGTTGAAGAAGCAACAAATCCTGAATACAAGAAAGAACGTATTGGAGATGTCTTATATGGTACCGGCATGTCTAATGTGGTTAATTTGGTAGGAACGTAAAATATGAACTTTTGAAGATATTGAGAGGCCCTTAGATCTGGTGAAGTCTCTCCTAGTAGGGACTTTGTTTGAGTGGTCTTGTATTTGGGGTTTTACGCAATGTATTTCTATTTTTAATTTCTTACAATCTGTTAGCATTTCTTATTGATTTGTTAGTAATTGTTTCAAGTACAGTGTGTTCATCATTGTGAACACAGAGTACATTTTTATTTAATAAAACTTCTATTACCTATCAAAAAAAAAAAAAAAAATTAGAGATGTATTTCCAGAGATGACCATACCCCATCAAAGTCGACATTGATGTTTTCTTCTATAAGTTGTGCAAGAATCAAGCAGTGATTGCAAAATCCTTTCTTCCCTCTAACACATGCAAACTCAGCATCACAGATGCAGCGTCCACAAACAGCATTTGGGCAACAAAAGCACTGAAATTTTGAGTTCTTCTGGCAAATGAAGCAAGAATGCCAACCTGAAATATAAAACTTTATGCTTTTTATAAGCTGGTACAACAACAATGATGCAAGCATAAAAAAGAGGGGCTAATAAAGAATACTAAGAAAGCACCACAAAGTACTATAGAAAGGCTTAGTTTATTTAGAAAGTAAAGTAATTTGCCGATGAAGTGGAGCTGAAAGATGATCTATCTTCTGTAACTGCACAAATTTAGGACGAAAAAAACATTGGCATAATATGATGGAACATATTTTCTCTATCAATTGCAAAGTTGGGTATGCATTTTTTATTATTTGAGGTAAGAAATCATACTAAGGGTCTGTTTGGATATCGCTTATTGTTGAAAACTGAAAACTTATTGCTAAAAACACTTTTAGCAAAATAATTTTTAAATGCGTGAATAGTGCCGTGGGACGTAATTTTAAAGCAAAATTTGCTAGATTCCATACTTGCAGGTCCCGTGAATAGTGCACGGGACCCAGGGAAACGCAAACGCAGATGCAAAAAAGCAGTATGCAAATGCACACTAATATTACTTAATTCAATATCCAATAGGCAAAAATCTGGTCCAGATTTAAATGGTGCTATTTCCCTAAACCATTAAGATAATGCAGCAGGTGTGACATCTAGGATAATCAAAACGGGGAAAAGGTTGTGGCATGCTTATCATATGTATCATACATAAAAAAGGGATGTGTTGTCAGGCTCCATGTATTTCACATATACCTAATCTGCATGATGCTTGAACAGTAGAATTCATTCAAAATGACAGAATATTACACAGAAGTATCATCATAGATAAAATTTAGTAGCTAACCACAAGTCCAGCGATTTACAGTCTTCACAAAAGAATCATCTCTTCCCACACAATGAGGATGATACGCTTTAAGACAATCCCTGAAAGAAATGAATATGATATAAAAAATAAAAAAAACTGAAAATGTCTTTTGACCCCACACCAAAAAGTATATTTTATTTGAAAGTTCTTAGGAGAAAGAGACTTAATAATTTCCAATTATATTTGAAAGTTCTTAGGAGAAAGAGATGTATCAGTATCCAATTATATAAGATATATAGGAATTTATACATCTGACCAGCATCACTAATCACCTAGCCCCGTTAGAAACATAGCATGCTTGTGCTAGCAAAGACCAAATTTGTAGCAAGGAACTGGTAAACAGAAATCAAATATGCACTATGACATGACAAGTTTCTTAATTCTGAAAACTAAAACTAGACATACAATTACTTTGATCAAACATGTAAGATATTAGCAAAATCATAAATTTGAACAGACTTTCAAATCATCTGGTGCCATTAGTAATATATCATAGTAAAACTTGTGTGCCTAAATGCCAAGCTTGTATCTAAATACTGTTTACCACAAAGCAAATGTACCAAATTACGAGTTTCTTAATTCTGAAACCAATACTACACCTACAATATCTTTGATGACTTAACCTAGCATTTAAGTTTTATTTTAGACATGGATCAGATTGTAGAGGTGGAAAACCAGCAGCAGTAAACAATTAGCAGAAGTCATTAAGCTGCAGCAACCCACAATCAGAAAGGGTTGGTATTCAGGTAATGACAAGTTAATTGATCCAAATTTTGGGCAGATTATTTAAACATCATTCTAATACCACAAAAACAAAAGTGAACATATAAAAATAAAAGGACCAAAATATTTCATCCAAATTTACTGTTCATTCAGTCCAGGCACCACACCCCTGCTTTATATCACAGTTATAATAATAATTCCAAAGCCAATGAGCTACCCTCCACCACAAGTGCCTTACATTCCTCACTCAATCATATCAATGGCACGTGCAACACAATCCAACAGACAAACAACAAACATGTTTGATACTGATTTGGACAACCCATTATATTATTTTATCCAACTCTCTCTTCCATAGCATTGTAAATGACAAAACTGCCCTTATTACTAAAGATTGAGAGGACCAACTTTTGAATTTTCTTAAATAAATTATTGGCATGCCCAAATGAAAAAAGTCGTGGTTTTCTTGAGAACTTACTTGTACTCACAGACCATGAGCAACCCTCCATCTTTGCAGATGAAGCAGTAATCTTCTGCAATCTCTTCCTTCTTTCTCCTATTCTTCCTTGCCATAATCTTTGAATCAAACACTATCTAACTTCCAAAATTAATCCCAGGGCAACCCAAATCCTTGAAACTCAAAAGCTGAGAAACCGTGTCAAGTAAACAAGAAACATCAGATATACATACACCATCTCTCTCTCTCTCTCTCTCTCCCCACTACGATCAAGTTAAACTAAACTTATGCTAAATTATCACAGTCCCATTTGCAATAAAGAAGCAAAGAATGTAACAACAAATTTGCAAATCTAAGGGAAAAGAGAATTAATCATAAAAAGTAATGTTGAATGAAAACCTTAAAATATATGTATAACACAATAATATAAAACAAAACAAAAGATATATTAAACCAAATTGTGGGCAATATATGAAATTCCTTATTATACATTAAAAAAACCAACTTGTGAGGGAATGACCTTATAAAATCAGAAAAGTAATTTAAGATGTTCCTTCTCTGAAAGTTACTCTCTCCAAAAAATAAAAGGACGCTTTTTTTGTCTCTCTAAAACTTGGTCATCACAGAAATGGCCTTTTTTTTATTTGGGTAATTCTATGAAGACCCATCTGAGAAAAATGACCAAAAAAATAGAATAAAGCACAGACCTTTACCTTTCAAATTTGCAAACCAAACAGCTATAAATGTAGCAATGAAGCTTGGGTAGAAGACCCTTGTGAAATGAAACGCTAAAAAGATGGTGTTTGAGACTTGAGCCAGTGAGAAAACACGACAATGTTGGGTTGCAACCGTGGCATTGGGATTGTATTTATAGTGGGTTTTCAGCGTTTATGTCAGAGGATTTGCGTCAAGTGTCAGACGTTAGTATCATTATTCAGGTTCTGGATTATTAAAAAAAAAAAAAAAAAAAATCTCATGTTCTGAAAAATCTGCATTTTCTTTTTTGGTTTTGTTTTTACACGGTAAATTAGTAATGGTAATACTCTATTGCCAAAAAATAGGCAAAATAAATTTTGACTTTTCTAATATAAATCTCAAGGTAAAAAATAGGAGAAAAATGATATGTCTATAATATTTTTACAACAAATTTTAAGTGACAGATTGTTACTAGTTGTTATTATTGGGGTAAAAAAGTAATCTTAGTGTTAATTTCAAATTTGAACCAATAACAACTAACTACCTGTAATTTGTTGTAAAAATGTTGTAAAATTGTTGATAAATTAAGATTTAAGTAGGTGATTTTTTCTTTTCTAAATGGAACGTTTGGATACAGCTGAAAACTGAAAACTGAAAACACTGTAGTAAAATAATTTTTAAATGTGTGAATAGTACCGTGGGCCCATTTTTAATGAAAAAGTTGCTGAAAAGTGAAAATTGTGGGTCCGTAAACAGTGAAATTTGGGTTGAAAAATCAATCATTGCGCAGTGCTGCACAGTAAAAAAGCGCCTGGGAAAAGCTTAAAATGCGTGAAAAAAAAAAAACAAAAAAAAAGAAGCCGAAAACGTAAACGCCAGACGCAAACGCGCTGGCCAAACGTTCTCTTAGACTATTTAACGTCGTTTAAGATGGCATCTTAGACAGGCACTTAGACTATTTAACGTCCTCTGAGGTGGGTTCTTTTGTAACAAATGGCATGTAACGCCATTTTTATTATGGGTCCATAACCATATAAGAAAAATAACCGTTACACAATATAATAAACCTGATTTGAAGAAATTGAGGCTCTTGCGGTGAAACTTGCATGCGAGATTGGACTTTGGGATTGTGAATTTGTAAGAGGCTCATCTTATCATCTATGATCATAGATAACCACAATGGATTGCACAAAAAACTATGGGATGGTATTGGTTTTAGTCATGTAAGATTAGCAGAAAATTCAATAGCTCATGCATTGACAAAGCTTGCAAAGGAAATAGAGGGTGAATCAATTTTGAATGGAATTGGTTCCTACACACCTTGTAAACTTGCTTAAGTATATTCGTAATAAACAACTTATATCTTCATCTAAAAAAGAAATTTTACTTTCAAAATCAACCTTTTATTGAATAATCAATGTTAGGTGTTAGGGGTACAAAAGAATTTTACAATTTTTTTGTCGCAACTTATTAAGTGGCAAATTGTAATTAATACAATATCAGTTTTGCATGGTTCACTACTAACACTATTTTAATTATAATCGAATTATATAACATGCTAATTAAGTGGGAAAAAAAAAAACCTTAAGTGAACAAAAAAGTAAAAAATTGTCCCATAAATTTTTTTTAAAATTTGTTTCTAAGTCATTTAAAAAAAAAAATAACACGAACACTTAGGCCTCATTTGAGAGGAGGGAATAGAATGTAATGGAAATGAATGAAAATAATAATTTTAAAATATTCTTCATTTCCCTTATTTGGGAGTTTTAATAGAGGGAATGGAAAATCCATTTCCTTATTTAGGAGTTTAAGTAGAAGGGAATGGAATGGGTAGGAGGGAACACACATTCCTCTCTATTTCCTTAAAACCTCAAATTTTTATTTCCCTCGAAATTGGGAGGAATGAGAGGGAATGAAATTAGATTTAATGATTTTTTTACTGAAACTCCCAAAATACCCCTATACATTCAACCCTTTATTTTAAAATAGGGGTCTAATAGTAATATTGTCATAAAATGATTCCATTCTATTCCTTCTATGTTACCCCCAAACAAAATTATTTACATTCCATTCATTTCCATTCCTTTATTTTAAAACATCCAATCAAGGTTACTTAATTCTATTCTTTTCCATTCCTTTCCCTTACTTAAATACATTCCATTCCATTCAATTCTTTTCCATTCCTCTATGATCATTATATTCCATTCTATTCTATTCCCTTATGAACTCTCAAACGAAGTCTAAGAGATATAATGAGTACAATATATGTCTCAATTAAAAGAAGTGATAAAAATTAATTAAAATTTAAAGTAGGTAATTTTTCTTTTTCAAATAGACTATTAAGTGTCGTCCATGGGAGCATCTTACGTAACAAATTGCATGTAACGCCATTTTCATTGTGGGGTCCATAAGCATATAAGAGGACTAATAATTACACGATATAATACATCTATCTTGAAGAAGTCGAGGCTCTAGCAATAATGCATGCGATACAATTGGTGTAACAAGCAGAAACCATGGGATGGTATTTGTTTAGCCTTGCAAAAGATGAGAAGGAAATCAATGGCTCATGCATTGGCAACGCTTGCAAAAAGAGGCAGAGGGTGAATCATTTATTTATTTATTTATTTTTAATAGAAGAGGAGGGTGAATCTATGTGCATGGAATCAGTTTTAGCACATCTTCTAAACTTGCTCTGGTGTTTTCGTAATAAACAACATCTACCTCATCTAAAAAAAAAAATTTTTAAATTGTTTACAAAGTCAACATTTTGTTACAATTTCTTAAGTGGTAAGTTGTGATTAATGCAACATCATTTTCACATAGTTCACTATTGATACTATTTTAATTATATAAAAATCATAAAATGCTAACTTAAGATAAAAGCCTGAAAATTTTCTCCTAAACTAATTATTATTATTATTTTTTAATTTGGTTCAATGCAAAGTCCAAATTTTCAAATAATTCACTTTGAAACAAAACTAAAGAATAAATCGTATATTTTTTTAGTTATTTATTGAATAATGTTAGGTGATGATGTCTGAAAAATCACCAATAAATCACACGTTGCTCACGCGCTCAAAATGTCACTTGCACAGCAAGAAATAGAAAACCTGCAGAGAGCATCGGTGTGGTGCCGGCCAAATACCCTCCAAAGGTGAAGTTAGAATCTTTTACAACTCCAGAGTGCTAGAGAGGGTTGATTATGCGTACCTCGATTTGTGAGGGTATTGGGGGTTTTATAGTAGTCGGAGGTTGACATCTTTTCCTTGGAATCGAAGTCCTTTCCTTATAGGAATCCTCTTAGGTAATCCAAAACGTGATGGACAAGTCTTTTCCTTATAGAGAAGATCTCCATAAATGCGCATAGTTTCTGGAATCCCCTTCATGCTAGGATTCTATGGTGTGTGCCGCAAGTATTTCCCATCTAGGGTCTCTAACTGCCATGTGGACAATTGGCCCGTCTACTCTGAGCCCACTCATGATGGATCCGTATACAACAGGTCTTGAACGCAATGGACCCGTCCTCCATCGGCCCACGGGTGAGGAACCGTCAGGCCCACTAGATGGATATCCGCCGACCTATATTTTTCCTTTTCAGTTGCCCCCTCACCCCATGGGTTCGTCACCCTTTGAGCAATTGGACCCGTGGGGTGACGGTTCAAGGCTGGGACGACGATTCAAAACCCTGTGGGTCGACGGCTTGATTCTTAGACTCCGTGAATTGCGCCCAACTTTTGACAGGTTGTCTGGAAGGCATTTATGACTTATGACACGTGTCGCTCTTCCATTTGTCATTATCTCGGATCGAAGCGTCGCTTCATCTTCCGTGCACTTCCCCTATAAATATTGCTCTCTCCTTCCCTTCATTTCTCTACTTTCTGAGGAAAAACACTTGTCAGAGCACATTCGTCATCATTGTCAGAGAACACTCTGTCAAGTTCCTTTACAGCAGTCAACTTCTCTCATCCATTCACTCTTTATTTCGGTGAGTACTCTCTCCTCCTCCTTTGCGAATCTCCTTCATCCCATTCTTATTAGACTTTTTACTCCCGTCATCCTTTCTAGACCCGTCAGAGTCTTAGGTCTTGTCGTTACATGTAGGTAATGTCTAGTGTGTCAAGTAACCAACTAGTAGGTCGCAACGGGGCGAATTACGAGGAAGTATACCCGTCCGGTCATAAAGACCAAGAGAGTCAAAGCGAGGAGAAGAGTCCGTCCGCATCTTCCCCGTCCTTAACAAATGAGGATATGGAGATGGCTGACCAAGAAGAGGGTCCTGAGGACAATGAGGATCAATCAAATAGGCCCGTTGTAGGTGCTGATGGACTTAGGGAGTTCATTATGCTACCAGAATGGACGGTGAACGAGTTTACGTCTAAAATTAAGGAGAATCACTTTGGTACATTTAGGGCCAATTATCAGATTCTAGATTACATTCCCATCCGTCTACCATATCAGTAAGAGAAGTGCTATTATCAGGGAGTAGACGGTGTCGGAGTGTATGAACAAATGTTAAAGGCTGGTCTTAGGTTTCTGCTAAGCACCCTCCACCGTGAGCTTCTCAAATATCTAGGTTTGTCCGTCAACCAATTAGCCCCCAATGCCTGGAGGGTCTTCATTGCTATAGAGGTCCTGTATGGCGCCATGTCAGACGGTGCTAGAAGGCTGACGGTGAGGGAATTCCTTCACTGCTACCGTCTTGACGAAATCGACAAGTCAAAGGGGATGTATAGTTTCGTACCCAGGAGTCCATTGCTGAAGGTCATATACGAAACCCCTGACTCAAACAGAGACTGGAAGAGTCGTTACTTCTTCCTTGAGGGCGACGGGTGGATGTGTCGCCCAGGGGAGATGGATTATATGCTTGTTGACACAACATGGGGCATACTACATCCGTTTGGTATTTCCGTCGAGGCTTATTTTAAAGACTTTGTGACCGTCCATTTGGTTTAAAGTTTCCTTCAATACGTTTTGACCGTCATCATTTTTTTTTTTAGTACGACGGCGTCCCCAGGTTGATCTTGAAGAATTTCACTTTCTTGAAATTTTTTTTGCAAAGTCCAATAAAGAGGAGTGAACGTGGGCAAAGTTAGTTTCCCTTAATACCGTTCATTGGTATTGTGACGTTCCTGAACCAACTCCTGTAGCTGTCAAATACGAAAAAAGAATTCGACAACGTAAGTTCGTCGCTGTCACTTTGTCTCAATGGGTTTATATGTTCGTTTCTTTATTTGTTTACCCATTCACCTTTTCAGAAATGGACGACGCCAAGAGGAGAGCAGCGATCAGATTACAGGTTGCTAAAAACAAAGAGACTGGTGCAGACCTCAAGGGGACTAGCTCAAATATCCCGTTTGCCAAAAGAAAACACCTGTCCAAAGGGGATCGTGCACCGAAGAAACCCAAAGTTTCCTTGGAACTCGTCCTGGGGTTAATGGCTGGTGCTGCTAAGACGGTCACCCCTTCAAAACATGGGGCCGGCAAAGGCCTAATGACTGGCCCGCCTGGTAGCCAAAAGAAGCCACCCGTCCTGATCCGCGAAGACTCCAAATATGCTCTGGAAAGGCTCTCGTCCCTCATAACAGCTGAGGATTACGAGGACCTCGGTAACCACTTGACGGAGGCTATAGGGGAGACGGGTCTCTTCAGCATTGCGCAGGTATTTGGTCCGTCACTTTATCGTCCGTCTATGTCTGTTTGTTTGAAAATAATTAACATATATTTCTTTTTCTTTATTTTTAGGCCATGGTGATGATGAAGGGTCTAATGGGACGGTGCCTTGGTCACGAGACTGCTCTAGATCGCATCTGTGACAAGGCAAGGTTGACAAAGGACGAGCTTATTGAGCTTAAAGCTTGGTGGGTGACACACAAGAAGAAGCTCAAATTGGCAGAAGATGCTCGGGACGAGTATTAGAAGTTGGCGGAGGGAATGAAGAAAGCTTTGGAAGACAAGGAGAAGGAGATCCGTCAGGCTAAGGAGGTGGCGATAAGAGAGTACCGTGACTCTAACTCCCTTCTCTCGGAGCTAGGTCTTTCATACAACAACGGATTTGATGATTCACTCCGTCAGGTGAAGACACTGTATCCAGATCTTGATGTGTCTACCGTCACCATCAACATCCCCGAGCAAACCTCCGCCCAGCCTACCAAAACAGAAGATACTGATGAGCTTTTTGGTGATGAAGCACCCGTTCATGATGCCTCTGGTGATCGGACCATAGTTGAAAGTAATCCTACAGATGGTTAGGTCCGTCAGGATGAGGAGAAAGCAGACCCACCTACGAATTGAGACTATTTTTACCATTTTTATTCTCTTTTGTGTAAAAACATTTGGAGAACAGTTGTATGATTCCTCTATCATACTTTTGGAATTATGTAGATGTTTCCCTTAGAGGGCTTTTATTATTCCTTTTCTTAGTTCGTCTACTATAACAATGTTTGATATTTTTTGAGGAATTCCTCCGTCATTTTTATTTTTAATGATTTTGCATCCGTCTGCATGATTTGACAAGTATTCCTTTGACTTGTGATAGACTCTGTCTATTTTTTGATCAAATTGTAAGTGCCTTCATCCTTCTAGGATGACCCGTCCACTGGTGGACTATTTAGTTGGTACCCGTCCGCTTTTAGAACTTAAGTTTTGCTTATTGGTGTGGTCTAAATTGTGGTTTTAATTTGCATCCGTTCTACCTCTTGGCTTTGAATTGCTTATCCCCACGGGGTGACCTGTCCATTTTCTGGACGAAGGTTGTGTTCGTCCACTTTTGGATTAAACCACCCATTTTGTGGACGTAGATGGTACCCGTCCACTTAGGACTTAGCCGTTCGTGGATTGCTTTCGTCTACTTTTGTACTGCCATCTATTTTATGGGGGTTAGATCTGTCCATCTTGTGGACTTCAATTTTACTCGTCCACTTTTGGACTTTGAATATTTCATCCCCTTAGGATGATCCGTCCATTTTTCAGACATAGATTTTGCCCGTCCATTTTTGGACTTTGAATATTTCATCCCCTTGGGATGATCCGTCCATCTTGTGGACGTAGATTTTGCCCGTCCATTTTTAGACTGATCGTTTCATCCTCTTGGGATGATCCGTCCATCTTGTGGACTTAGTTTGATCCCCACTTTTGGACTTTGAATATTTCATCCCTTTGGGATGATAGTTTGATCCATCCACTTTTGGACTTTGAATATTTCATCCCTTTGGGATGATCCGTCCATCTTGTGGTCGTAGATTTTGCCCGTCCATTATTGGACTAATCGTTTCATCCTCTTGGGATGATCCGTCCATCTTGTGGATTGAGTTTGATCCGTCCACTTTTGGACTTTGAATATTTCATCGCTTTGGGATGATCTGTCCATCTTGTGGACGTAGATTTTGCCCGTCCATTATTGGACTGATTGTTTCATCCTCTTGGGATGATCTGTCCATCTTGTGGACTGAGTTTGATCCGTCCACTTTTGGACTTTGAATATTTCATCCCTTTGGGATGATCTGTCCATTTTGCGGACGTAGATTTTGCCCGTCCATTTTTGGACTGATTTTGTGGGGGTTAGTTTATACCCGTCCAATATTGGACTTGGCAATTTAAGTAGGAAAAACACAGTCTTGTCTGAATACTTCTCTTATTGAAAGAAAACTATGTGTTTAAAAAGGTACCTGCCCCTTTGGGCTTAAAAAGGCACTTGTAGAAAGAATTGTTCAAAGTAAAAAACTAGCGAAAAAATAGAAGTAAAAACTAATAAAACTCAATAATAAACTGGAAGCTGGGGGGGCGTCGATGCACTTCACGTCATCTCTACTGGTAGTATCTTCGCAGGTGCTCCGTGTTCCATGGGTGTTGCAGCTTTTGTCCGTCTAGAGTTTCGAGGTGATAGGTTCCTATCCTTTGCCATGATGAGATCTTGTATGGTCCTTCCCAATTAGGGCCGAGCTTTCCTTGCGAAGGATCTCTAGCGACTCCCATTACCTTCCGTAGCACAAGATCTCCGATCTGAAAGTCTCTATGTCTGACATTGGAGTTATAATATTTTGCCATGAGGTTCTGGTATCGTGCTAGTCTCTGCTCTGTTGTAGCCCAGACCTCGTCCACCAAGTCTAGCTGAAGCCGTAAGCCCTCTTCGTTCTTTTCTTCGTTGTAGTTTTCCACCCGATAGCTTGTAAGCCCTACCTCCGTTGGAATGACAGCCTCTCCTCCGTATGCTAGTCTAAACAGCGTTTCTCCAGTGGGTGTTCTAGCCGTAGTACGATATGCCCACAAGACGCTCGGTAGTTCCTTAGGCCAAATGCCCTTAGCCCCCTCGAGCCGGGTCTTGATGATCTTGAGCAAGGATCGGTTCGTGACTTCGACTTGGCCATTGGCCTGTGGGTGTGCGAGCGACGAGTAGTGATTCCTAATGCCCAGCTCCGAACAGAAGCCCCTGAACGCACTGTTGTCGAACTACTTTCCGTTGTCGGAGACGAGCACTCTTGGTATCCCGTACCTGCATATGATATTTCTCCATACAAAACTTCAGATGTTCTTCTTTTAGATTACAAAGACTCTATTTATAAACAATACATGATACATTCCAGAAGAGTAGGGGCCTTATTCAAAGTATTACAAGTGGAAAGACAAGGGGGGGCTAGCTCTGAAGAAGAACCATCTGGAGGATAAGGATCAGCTACTAATAAGGATGTGTTATACAGAAGAGAGAGGCCCTGGTGAGCTGAGCAACACATGTCAAAGTAGGCAGGGGTCTGGTAAAGTGCCATAAATATGAGTCTGCCATTTGTCAGGATAAGCTGCCGAAGAGGTGAGGTCTGCTTGGAGTTGGTTAACAAGTGTCATGCTACGTAGGGGCCTATGTACAGAAGTGGATTGGCTGGATATGCTTTTGATAGACAGATAATGAACAGTAAAAATTAAAGTTTTACGTCTGAAGACGTTTCTTGGACTTTTTTTTTTTTTTTTTGCTAAAGTTGTTTAATCCCATCCATCTTTTCCTTGGAACCATTCTTCATCAACATCATCTGGATCATGGTTATGGTAGTGAGGGTCATCATATCCCACAAGAGGATTAGGCATTTTCCAATGATCTTCATGTGGCCATTGTTGTCTGCAAACATCTGGATCAGTTGGTACTATTTCAGGGAGTATTCCTTTATTAAGAGATTCAGCCATCGTGAGTGCATGATAACAGGATACACAATGAACATCTGAATGTGTATGGAGAGTACCATCTGGATTAGTAACCCAATGCATCTCTGCAGGGTGGAGAATTCCTTCTGCTTGGATGTCATTTTTGGAATTGAGCTTGGCTACTAGGCATGCTGAATTGACTTTATGCCCAAATCTAGGGTGTTCTATCTTTGGATACTTTGTCCATTCACCATCATGAGCATCATTTTTTAAAATTTCAAACCAAAATTTGTGAAAATATTTATTGCCATGTGGAAAGAGATACCTGTAGAATTCAGGTTCAAAGTGAAGATATAGGTAATACTCATTGAGTAGATACCACATGTAGAAGTAATGCGCAACATTCCAATTGGTTATCCAAAAGGCAAAAGGGGTTTTCCAGGGTTGGTCTATGTCAGGGAAAACGGCTAGGAAGTGAGACTGGTGTTTTTTGAGATACTCATGGAGGGCTCTAATGATTCTTTTGGATCTAGCTTGAAGGGTCAAAGTTTTTATCTGGGTTTTTATTTCTAGAGGGAGAGTGTCTATCATGGTAAGGATATCATTAGGATCTGCCAGGGGAGGGTTTGAGGATGAGGATGGATCAGTAATAGGATATACACACAGGGGTGGAGGAATAATAGTGGTGTTAAGGATAGGAGGCTTTCTGTAAAGATAATCAATGATGAGGTTATCTTTGCCTTTAATGTGTTTTACTTGGAAAGACCATTGTGAAAACCAATTTGACCATCTGAGTAACTGAGGGTGTGGAAGCATTTTCCTTTTGAACTGGAGCATTTTGGGAAAGGAAGACATATCCATTTCTACTAGGAAATTATGCCCGAGGAGATGGAACTAGAATTTTTCAATCCCATGTTTGACTGCTAGAATCTCTTTGAAAGTGGAGTGATAATGAAGTTCTGAAGGCTTGAATCACCACTTTTGTATCCACAAATACTTCTTTTGCCATTAATTTCTTCAAAAAGAGCTGCTGCCCAGTATTCGTCACTAGCATCTATCTGCAGTATTCGTTTGCCTGGTCTTGGAATCTGCAAAGGGGGGAGCTTTTCTGCTAATTTCTTCAGTTGTTGGATTGCTTCTGTATGAACAGAATTCCATTCTGGAGGTGATTTCTTCAGTAATTGAGCCAAACAACTCCTATACTTGGATATCTTTGGAATAAAATCCGACATGTAATTGACAATTCCAAGGAATTGTTGTATTTGCTTGGCACCTGTGAGCTTGTCTGGAAATTCACCAAGAGAGACAGCTATGTGAGGCTGCAAAGTATACTTTCCATCTGAAATATTTACTCCCAAAAAGTCTATGGAAGACTGTCTGATAACCATTTTCTTTTCTGAAAGCATTATCCCTTGAGATCTCACCAACTGGTAAAATTCAGTGAGTAACTTTTCATGGGATTCTTCGTCCTTTGAGAACAAGAGGATATCATCCACATAAATTAATGCATTTGTCAAGAGTGGCTGGAACAGTGTTACCATTGCTTTTTGAAATTGGGATGGAGCATTTTTAAGACCAAAGGGCATGACAGTCCATTGGTAATAATGGTCTGAAATGCAGAATGCCATCTTGTATCTTTCTTCTGGATGGATTCCAAGTTGCCAAAATCCTGCTTTGAGATCAAACTTTGAGAATACTCTGGCATTTGAAAGATGCTGGAAAAGGGCACTCTTATTTGGCAAGGGAAATTTGTCATCTGCAAGGAAATGGTTGAGATCTTGGTAATTGATTACCAATCTGAGTTTTCCTCGTACTTGCTCAGCATGTTTGTTGACATAAAAAGTTTCGCATGCCCATGGCGAGGTTGTAGGTTCAATGAGTCCTTCAGAAAGGAGGGTAGATAGCTCTTGCTTGGCCAAAGTTAAGTGTTCTGGATTCATCCCTCTATGACTGGCTTTTGTGGGATTAACGTCTTCATTCTTTTTGAAGGGTAAATGAATGAAGAAATTTGGATTTTTCCACAAAGGGTTTGGATTTTTAAGGAGGAATTCAGAGTGGCTGTTTATACAACAATCATTGATAATCTGGGATCTTAGAGAATCAAAAGGATCTACTGTGAATAAATGAGGAACTTGGGTCCAGGTGAGAAGGTGTTGTTTATGCATGAGTCCTTTTGAAGACTATCTAAGACTGGGTATTTGATGAAGGAGATCAAATCCTATAAGAAGGTCTCTTCCTGTGAAGGGGGAGCCAAGGACTTGATGTTTAATGGTGAGTGTTGGGAATATTCTGATGAGAATGGGTTTGCTTTTCAAGGTGATCAAAAATGTTTCTCCATTTGTTGCTCTGAACATCTGGTGATGAGGTAACCAACATTCTTTGGGTAATATTTTAGGATGGAGGATTGTTGCTGCTGCTCCTGTATCAAATAAGGCTATTACTGAAATGGGTTTGGCATAAGTGTCAAGGAGGATGCTTACTTGGGCTATAGGTGTAGGACTGGTTAGGGGGGCTATAATGGGCTATGATGTATAGATAGTTTGGATTTCTGGGTCTGAATCTTCTTCATTGTCTAGATCTGAGTCTTCTTCTGAGGTGGAATAAGCCATGACTGCTAAAGCTTGAGGGGAGTACTCATCATCTAATGAAAAGAGAGACTCCACATCTGAAAAAGGAGTATCATCTGCATGAACCTGTGCTTGTTCCAGAAGTTTTGTTGCATTTTCCTTTTTTGGACAATTTTTTGCAAAATGCTCCGGTCTTCTGCATACAAAACAGACTTTTGAAGTTTTTCCTCTGAACTGCTTTCTTTTAAGAAATTTCCATTTCTTCCTGCGAAAGGATTTCTTCTTTTGACTCGCATAGTACTTTTTCTTCCAGGAATATTTTTTGAAATGATCTCTTCTTTTTGTTGAGCAGGCACAATTCTTGTCATAGCACTTGATCTGCAAATCTTTCTTTTTACAATTATCCTTGAGTTTGCCATGAATCTTGTTAATTTCTGAAAGAAATTTTCTCTGGTTGCAGAGTTTTTCTAGGGCAATAAGCACATGCTGATAGATTTCTCCCAAGGAGGCTTGCTGCAACGTTATCTTTTGGAGATTCATCATGCGAAGAGTTTCGTCTCCTAATGATTGTGGAAGGGAGTTGAGAAAAGTATGCTTGGAATTGACATCATCCATGCCATTAAAAGAGTAGTATCTTCTTGACATTTTGTCAAAATGTTTCTCCAAATCTCTTCTTTCAAATGAGCAGCATTTCATCAGTAGAAATTCTTCTCGTGCTACTTCAGTGTAGTGAGTTACAGATCCAAGGAACTCATTATGGATTATTGTGAAAAAATCTTCCAAGTTATTACATTGAACTGCCTATCTCTGCATGTATTCCCCTAGATTAATCCACCATTCTCGCAATCTTCCTGTGATCCTTGCAACAAACTTGGCAATAATCTAAGAAACCGTGGCATTTGGGGCTTGGAGTTCTGCTATACACCAAGAATACATGTTAAAAAACTCTTCATGCCATTTGGAAGGAGGGATATTATCAAGGGTGAACAGATGTTTGGAGTCAGTGGTTGATGAATAAGTCAACCTTGTTTGGTTTTCTGGGATAATGGGTGGTGGAGGAAATATTGGTGGAGGTTGTCTGGGTCGGAGAACATCATCTTCCTCTTCTTCCTTTGGTTCTACTTCTGTCATAAACACCTCCTCTAGACCAAGATATGACAGGTCTAATTCAGAATCCTCAATTACAAGGAGCACAAAAGGTTCTCTTGAATCAGCAAGGGTGAGGGTTTTGAGGAATGATGAAATTGGGTTTGGGGGGTCAAGGTCTATAGCTAACATGTTCATGTCGGGAGGCCTTGAGGAAGCTCCAACAGTTGGATCAGGAGGTTGGTACAACGGTTCTTTGTCTTTCTTGATAGGAAAAGGTTCATTTTGTAGTTTGTTTTGGGACTCTAGTTGGGTTGGAATATTGTAGGTTATGGCAGGGAAAATTCCACTTGGCTTAAAAGGATTATGGTCAGGATGTGTTATGGCTAATGGTTGAAGATTTTGATAAGGAGAGACTGGGGAGAAAGGAGAGGCTAATGGTATGGACAGGTCTTTATATAAGGATTGGCGAGGTTGGAGGGGCATATGAACATGTATCGGAGGAGTCTGAGGAGTTTCCTTTTGGGATCCTTCCATGGATTGAAGTTGTAGCAACAACTGTTTTCTTTCTTTTTCTTTTTGCCCAATAAGAGGAAAAGAGACAGACAAGTCTTTGACTATAGATGTGATAGTTACCAATTCTTGCTCAACTACTTTGATTTTCTTCTTCAAATCCTCAATAAGTGAATTTGAGGAGGAAAAATTATGAGTAACTACCTCAGCCATCTTTTGTTGATTATCCAGAATTCTTGACAAAACTTGGTTTTAAGCTACAACATTTTCTGCTTGCCAGTTTAAAGCTGCTTCTGCAGAGGAAACTTGTTTCTTGGTTCCATCTGGATTAACGCCAACAGGGTTTTTGATCTTCCACACATGTTTGGTGTTGGTTTGAGGATGATCAAAGCTTTCTAATGGAGGGAAATTCTGTGAGTAGGAGGGTGAAGCTTGATCGAGCATATAACATGGTAAAGGTTTTTGTGTGGTTTTGGCCAATAGGGAGGGGTTGACATTTTGATATTTGGGGAAGGATCTTTTGATAGTATGGGATTAATGGAGGTTTCTGGTTTTGGTCATGCTCTTCTTTGCATGGGAAAGGAGAAGGAAGGCTTTTCTTCTTGGTTTTGGGATATAGAACATAATAATCAAACTTACCAGAGGATTCTCCAAGGAGGTCAACTTCTGGATCTCCTGCTTCATACCTTTCTTTGAGTTTTTGCTGGGAAGATTTCTTCTTTCTTCTTGAATTGTCTTCTTCAAAGTCCTCATCTTCTTGGCAGTCAGCACAATTGCAAACATCCCACCATATGTGGCCAGAAAGTGATTTTCCTTCATAACAAGACTTTCCATCTTTACTAAATGCCTTAATTTTAAGACCATCTTCACCAACATATGAAACCGGCTGGAGCATTGCCATTTGAGTCGGAAAGACTGTTACATCTTTTTTTTCTGGAGGAGCCGTGATAAATCTTGTCTCTACTTCACCATTGGCTTTTCTGATAAAGAAAGGTTCGTTTGACTGGATTGGCTTAGTTTCTTGATGAAGCATCTCATATCTTGTAATCCAAGATTCTGGAAAGATAGATGTCATTTGTTCCCTATTCAGTTGTCTAGGAACAAATGTATACATTTGTGTCATTCCTGGATCAACTTGAATCAGAAAAGCATCATTGGACTGGGCTAGATCTGGGACAGCCATATCAAAAGCATGATTCTGGAGTCTATAGGCTAGTTGATAATGAAGTGGGGCTGCAAATGTAGCTTGCACCTGAGAAGCACCAGTAATCTGAACTTGTACTTTAAGAGCATCACAAAGGTGAGGGTCTCTGAGGGACATGTTGAAGTTGGGAAAAAGGGTAACAAAAACTGTTCCCTCATTGAGAGTGATTTGAACAGTTCCTATGACCGCATTTTGGTATTCTAGAAATCTAGAATCAAGGAGTGAAATTCTAGAAGCTATAGGAAGTCCCTTTCTTCCGTGGAAGGTTAGTGCCAGCCTTACTACACCAAAATGAAGATGGGTGTACCCTTGTTTTTGACATGGAATCACGAATTCTCTGGGAAGGGCAAGAGTAATGAAATTTTCTGTTTCATTTGCTGGGATATTAAACTGGTCAAACTTAGAGGCTTGAACATATTCTTTTACAGTAGAAGGACGAGAAGGACCTAACAAATTTTTTATGGATTTCTTGAAAGAGGTTTGGGGTTTATTAAATACAGTATAAGGATTTACAACAGGGAAATCAGTAATAGGAATCTTACTATCTTTAGGAATATGAGAAATTTCATACAGGTACTCTAACCTATTTGCAGTAGATTTGCGAAGGGAAAGGTCAGAGGCAAAGCTAGTTGTATCAGCTATTTCTGAAGATGCATTTGCCATGATCGTTTCTTTGAGAAAGAACTGTTTGCCAAGACCTAACAGGACTAAATGCCAACTCAAGCTTAAACGTCCACAAGGTTACTATGGAAAACAAGGTTCTTTGAAACTTCTAGAAACAAACTCCTTAGTGTTTTACTTGATTATCAAATTCAGTATTCTGATGTGAATAGTACAGAGGATCCACTTATTGTGGCAACTGTAAATCACAGAGCATACTAATCAGGACAATAATCAAAGTATACTAATCAAAGGAGTGAGAAACAAATCAAAGTAGTTGATACCAATTATCAGGAATTTTAGCTGCCTTGCTATCGTCGGAAGGGGCCCATGATGTCTAGTCCCCATTGGGCGAATGGCCATGGGGCCGTCATGGGTGTCAGTTCCTCGGTTGGCTGCCTGATCAGATTACTGAACCTCTGACATTTGTCGCAAGTCTTGACGTAAGCTTGTGCGTCCTTTTGCATTGTAGGCCAATAGTACCCTGCTCGGATCAATTTGTGCACTAAGGACCGTGCTCCTGAATGGTTTCCACAGACACCTTCATGGAATTCTCTCATTATGTAGTCTGCTTCCTCGTGACCCAAACACCTCAGGTACGATCGTGAGAATCCCCTTTTGTATAAGACATCATTGATCAGCACAAATTGCGAGGCTTGTACTTTCAGTTTCCGGGCTGCGTCTTTTCCGTCTGGTAGTGTACCCGTCTTCAGGTAGGTTATTAATGGTGTAGTCCAATTGTTCTCAGAATTCACCTCCTGCACTTTCGATCCATCATCAATAATTGAGGAATCTTGGACAAACGATAATACCTGATCGAGGACTAGCATAAATTCCGTGGAGGCTGCTTTTGCCAGACAGTCGATACATTTGTTCTCCTCCCTTGGGATTTGAACGAATCTTACTTCGAGGCTGCCAACCCAATTTTTGACTTTTTCCAAGTACTTTTTCATCCTTTCATTCTTACATTTGTAGACGCCATTAATTTGACTTGTTATCACCTGGGAATCGCAATGTACGACCATGTTTTCAGCACCTGCAGCCTTCGTGAGGTCCAATCCTGCCACAAATGCTTCATACTCGGCCTCATTGTTGGTCGCGAGGAAGTTCAGTCGAATCATGCATTCGATTTTGGATAACCACACCGGCACCTCCAGCTTGCCTGTTTGAAGATCCATTCATGTAGATGCTCCATTGTCTGAGGGCGTCTGCCCCCTTGCCTTCTAATGGAGTATATTCAGCGATGAAGTCCGCCACAGCTTGCCTTTTTATTGCAGTTCGCGGGCGGTACTGTATATCAAACTCGCTCAGCTCTATTGCCCACAGAGCCATTCATCCAACAACCTCAGGGCTGCTCATGGCTCTTTTTAGAGGTTGATCCGTCAAAACTATGATGGCATGGGCCTGGAAGTACGGCTTGAGTTTTCGGGCTGTAGTTACCAGTGCGAAGGCCAACTTCTCCATCTGGGGGTACCTCTCTTCTGCCCCCCTGAAACCCCTACTTACGAAATAAATGGGTAGTTGAGATCCTTCCTCTTCTCTTACTAGGGCCGCACTTACCGCCGCTTGCGATACTGCTAAGTAGAGATAGAGCTCTTCCCCTGGTTTGGACGGGCTGAGCAATGGTGGAGAGGCGAGGTATTTCTTCAGGTCTTCAAATGCTTTTTGGCACTCGTCCGTCCACTCGAAAGATTTTCTCAAGGTGTGGAAGAATGGTAGACATTTATCCGTCGCTTTAGAGACGAACCTATTTAAGGTTGCAATTTTGCCATTCAAGCTTTGCACCTCTTTTACCGTCCTCGGTGGTTTTAACTCCATGATAGCCCGTATCTTCTCCGGGTTGACCTCTATACCTCTTTGGAACACCATGAATCCCAGGAATTTTCCTGCTGTTACTCCGAACACGCACTTGCTTGGATTCAGCTTCATGTTGTATAACTGAAGGGTGTCGAACGTCTCTTGGAGGTCGTCTAGGTGGTCATTTTCGCGCCGGCTCTTTACCAATATGTCATCGACGTAGACTTGTACGTTCTTTCCAATCTGGTGTGTGAACATTTTGTTCATTAGTCTCTGGTACGTCGCCCCCGCATTCTTGAGCCCGAACAACATCACCTTGTAGCAAAAAAGTCCTTGGCTGGTGACAAAGGAAGTTTTCTCTTGATCGGCTTCCTTCATCTTGATTTGATTGTAGCTCGAAAAGGCGTCCATGAAGCTTAGCAGCTGGTGTCTGGTCGTTGAGTCTACCACAGTATCTATCCGAGGGAGGGGGTAGCTGTCCTTTGGGCACGCCCTGTTGAGGTCCATGAAATCGACGCACATTCGCCACTTCCCATTAGCCTTCTTGACCATGACTACGTTTGCCAACCAGTCTGGGTAATATACTTCTCAAATGAAATCCGCTTTTAGCAGTTTCTAGACCTCTTCTGCTATCGCTCTGTCTCTTTCCTGAGCGAACACTCACTTTTTCTGTCGGATTGGTGAGGATGCGGGGTTCACGTTGAGCTCATGAACCATGACTGATGGATCAATCCCGGGCATGTCCTCGTGGCTCCACGCGAATACGTCTTGGTTTATCCTGAGGAATGCTGCGAGGGCTTGACGTATTGGTTGGCTGGCCAACATCCCCATCCTAGTCGTCCGTTCAGGCCTTGATTCATCGAGTGCTATCTTTTCTAATTCTTCAACCGGCTCCGCTATGGTCCTTTGCTCTTCTATACACATGGTCTGCTGGTGATCTTCCATTTCAAGCATGGCAATATAACATTCACGGGCGGCCATCTGGTCTCCTCGCAACTCCCCAATCCCATAATCAGTAGGGAACTTGATCATTATGTGGTATGTCGATGTTGTCGCCTTCCACGAGTTAAGTGTGGGTCGTCCGAGGATAGTATTGTAAGCAGATGAACAGTCGACCACAAGGAATGTCACTTCCTTTGTGATCTGCTGGGGATGGTCGCCTACCGTTACTGAAAGCGTGACCGCGCCCAATGGGAATATTCTTGTTCCCCCAAAGCCTACCAACGGGGAGTTTGTCGGTATCAGTCTTTCCACCCGATAGGTAACTTCGTTGTAAAGTTTCTAAAATCTTGTTCATCACTTATGAAATAAGTGAATTGAGTTTTATCACATTAATACTATTTAGAAAAAGATTGTCCGTCACAATTTTGGTATCTATTTAATTATTAAATTATTAATGATGTGGTAAAATTTAACCAACTTATTTTTAAATGAATTGATAGAATATTTTAAAAACTCTATGGGCTCTAAAAGAATTCTAAGGATGCTTTCCGACTGTGTAAATCCCTTTCAGGTGTCAATGTTGATATGGACAATTTGCCAGTTTGTGATGCAGTCCTGAAATTCATCATCAACAACACACCTAATTGAATCAATTAAACTCACTTCCATGATAATTTTTAATAAGAAAACCAAGAAAAAAAAGTGCAACTCAAGCTTAAAAAATATATATATATATATATATATATATATATATATGGTTGGGTTGGTCCAACATGCTAGTACAACTAGCAAGAAAGCTTTTTACTCCCAAATTTTTTTGGATTGGTTATGGATCATCAAGAACATTCTGTATTAGATCTATTCATAATCCAATATACCATTACATTCCCAAATTTATAGAAAAAATAAACATAATAAATAAGCATAATTACTATACTCAATTTCCTAGGTGGTGGTCAAGGCCGTGAAGCAAGTATTTTCACAAAAAAAAGAAAAAAAGAAAAAGAAAAAAAAGAAGAGAAATGTTATGTTCACAACATTTTTACAACAAATCATAGGTGGCAGGTTGTTACTGGTTATTATTATTGGGTCAAAAAAATAATCTCAGTGATAGCTTTAAATTTGAACTAATAACAACTAATCATCTATGATTTGTTGTAAAAATGTTATAAAAATGTTGTGAATATAGCACTTTTCAAAAAAAAAAAAAAAAAAAAAAAACTTTAACCAATGCCACTTATCCATTGTTAATAACTAATTATGAAATGTAGTAAACAAGTTGGTTTTCTTATTGTCTTTGAGACTTTCGCTTGATCTTCAATGCTGTTAAATGCTCTACATCATCCTATCAAAAAAAAAAAAAAAAAAATGCTCTACATCAACCCTAGGTAGAAGTAGAACTACTTACTACCACACACTCTTGGTGCGATGATCATTCTATAAGTATAAGTGCTTGTGGGTGTGAGGGGTAAGGGCCGGGGTTCAAATCTCCAGGAGGAAGTTTCACACATTTATACATTTAGATCAGACTAGAGTAGAATTTCTATATTGTAAAAATAAAATAAAATAAAATAAAAAAGGTAGAACTACTTAAATGCAACAGTACCAAACTGGTAACGTATACAATTTCTGTTATTGAAAGAGTAAAGTTTATATTTCCTTCATAGTTTTTTTTTTCTTAAAATATTTCCTGCATAGTTAGAAAACATGCTAGAAACAACTAACATTGTTGCAGATTTCACATTTAGAATCTCCAACCAACGCATGAGTAGTCAGAGTAGCATTCTTATTATCTGTTGTGGCAAATATTTGGCTTACAATCTTGGTCTGAAGAAAAATAAAAAACTAAGTGTTAGCCAATTAAGTTTAGTATTTTAAATTTAAATTTAATTTTTATGTTGTTTTTACAGTTTTACTTATGTATATTAATAGAGAATTGAAGAAGACGTAGAGTTTCGATTCTCCTGACTAATAGAACCAGTAATGGAGCCCAAAGTAAAATCGAACTTTAGCAACAGTAGTAAAGTACTCTTACCAATTAATTGATGATTTAGGGTTACCGATTTTGAGCTTAAGAAGATCATCATCATCGTGTTATGTAGGTTCGGTATTCCTTCAAATTCAAAGCAGTTCCCCAATTCATAATAAATTTAACAATTGCAATTTACACGCATTAACTCCATTTCATTCACAAGTGGAAGTTGAAAATTGAGTGTATGGACTATGGATGCTGAGATTAATTAAACATTGAAAAAACTTAGGTAGTTATTTATAAGAATATAATGTACAATTTGTAAGTTAAATAGTGCATGTATTATTTAAAAGCATTTTCTATTTTAATAAGTTTTATGTAATATATGAAATATATAATGTATCATTTTGGTGAGTTATAAGTGTGTTTTAAGACTTGAGGACTTCTATTGTAATACAACTCTTTAGTTTTCTAATCAAATTCAATCACGACATAGAAGTGACATTCCTTTAGGGATTATTAAATTCAACCATGTATTGAGCAAAAAACATCAAATTAAACTATGTGGCTTATTGGTCAATATAGTCATGCAATTGAACTTACTTGGAGAAATTACAAAACATAAAAAATTATACCTAAATCTTGTCCTAATATAAATAGATACCAAAATGATGATAGTCCTACTTTAAATACAAAATCGTAAAAAATGCATTGGATGGATCTTTACCACTAAACCACCATTGTAGCTTAAGGTTTGAACCTGGCTTTTCTCCTATGATCCCCTTATATATTTTGCTGAATCTCATACTGGTCAGCTGCCACAACTGCCACCATGCTATTAACCTCTCGCTTGTCCATTGAGGAAGACATGGATCACCAAGATCCTGGGGAAAAGCACACGGCTATGGGCACTCATGTGTTGTATGATGTTCAGCTGAGTTCCTTGGGTGATAATTCTGTCACTTCTAAGCCCACACCTCAATCTACAAGGGGTGGAAAAGATTAGCACGTGAGGTGGGGAATCCTGTGCAAGGGCCTTAAGTGGGGTGTGAGACCAGTTTGGAGGGATTAAAAAATGATTTTGGGAAACGTGGTATGAACATGGAGATAGACGTACTGATAGAGGGGAAGAAGCAATGCATGGAAGGTGGTAGTCAGGAGGAGGAAAAAAAAATTCAAAGGTGGTTGCTAGGTCCCAACACTACCGTGCACAATGAGTTGCCTTAGCTGAAACTGTAGTAGGCTTAGAAAACCCACAGACAGAGGATGAAGAAGTTGCTCTAGTGACTACAAAAGATCCCAAGTTGGTTTTCTTAATGGAAACCAAAGCTGATATACCTATTTTGGAAAGAGTTGGTAGACGGATTCGATTTACTAATCTTTTCTTTGTTCCTCGTATTAATTCAGGTGGTGGTCTTGCTTTGTATTGGAAATCCGATCTTGATGTGGATGTTCAGTCTTTTTCTAATCATCACATTGATGCTTTTATCAACCATGGAGTGGATGACGCCTGGCGTTTCACATGTTTCTATGGAGACCCTGACACTGTCAGCTGGGAAAACTCCTGGTCTTTACTTCGAGATTTGAGCCGCCGTTCAGCTTTGGCTTGGGTTTGTATGGGGGATTTCAATGAAATTTTGTTTGCGGATGAGAAACTGGGATGGTTGGATAGGCCAGAGCGACAAATGCAGAGTTTTAGGGATGCCTTGGACTATTGTAGACTGAAAGATCTTGGTTTCAATGGTTACCCTTTTACCTGGTGTAATCGTAGGCCGGGTGATCAAAATACCTGGATTCGGCTAGATAGAGGTGTAGCTACCATTGATTGGATTTTGCGGTTCCCTACTACCTGTATTCACCATTTAGATGCTTTCCACTCTGATCATAAACCACTGCTGCTTTGCCTAAATTCTGAGTATAAGTGATTTTATAGGAGGGGCAAACCGTTCCGTTTTGAAGCAATGTGGTTAAAAGACCTTTCTTGTGAATCAGTGATTAAAGATGCTTGGGGTGAACAAGCTATGTCTGAATCGGTTTGGGGATTCCAGCAAAAGATTGTGGCTTGTCAACTTAATTTGAAGGTGTGGGACAAAAATTGTTTTAGGCATGTCCGTAACTCTTTATAGAAGAAGCTTAAAGAATTGCAAGTAGCTAAAGAAGGTGTTAGTTATAGAACTAACCCAAGGAGAATCTATATGTTGAGGGAAGAGATTCAAAGGCTGAAAAATAGGGAAGAATGCACGTGGAAGTAGCGGCCCTGAAATGCTTGGCTCAAGGAAGGTGATAGCAACTCTTGGTTTTTCAATTGTCGGGCTAATCAGAGGAATCGTTGAAACTTTATTGTTGGCTTGGAGGATAATGATGGGGTGTGGAGAGAGGATGAGGGCCAAATGGGAGGCATCATTGAGAATTATTTCAGGGACATCTATACCACATCCAACCCTTTAGGTTTTGAGGAGATTTTGAGTGGCATTCACCTGGCCATATCTGAGGAGGATGTTGGTTTGCTACGTCGTGACTTCCAAGCTAGTGAGGTTAGGCTTGCTCTTGATCAAATGGCCCCTCTTACCGCTCCAAGACCTGATGGTATGTCCCCTATTTTTTATAAGTCATTTTGGCATATTGTGGGTAGAGATGTAACATCTGTGGTTCTTAATGCTCTTAATTCCGGTGTGGTACCTGAGTCGTTAAATTCCACTTTTATTGCTTTAATTCCAAAAGTAAAACACCCAAAGAGAGTTGTAGATTTTCGCCCCATTAGTTTGTGTAATGTGGTCTATAAACTGATTTCTAAGGTTTTGGTGAATCGTTTGAAAAAATTCCTTGCCAGTGCTATTCCGAAAACTTAGAGTGCATTTTTATCTGGTAGACTTATTTCAAATAATGTTCTTGTGGCCTTTGAAACTCTTCACTATCTTAAAAGAAAAACCAATGGGAAGGTGGGTCAGATGGTGCTTAAGCTTGATATGAGTAAGGCTTATGACAGGGTTGAATGGGAGTTCTTGGAGCGAGCTATGAGGCATCTTAGGCTTGGGGAAAGGATGGTGTCTCTTATTATGTCTTGTATTAGCATAGTTTCCTATTCTGTTCTTCTTAATGGTCAACCTGTGGGTAATATCAAACCTAGTCGTGGTTTACGTCGAGGAGATCCTCTGTCACCCTATCTTTTTCTTATGTGTGCCATGGGTTTACAAAGTTTGTTGAATAAAGCTGAAGTGGAGGGGCATATTAGGGGTGTGGCTATACGTAGGAATGGACCAAAAGTCTCTCACTTATTCTTTACAGATGATAGTGTGTTGTTTTGCAATGCTAAGGAAGCTGAGTGTTAGAAAATTCTTGATATTCTAGCTATTTATGAGAGGGGGTCAGGTCAGAAAATTAACCGGGAGAAAACTAATATATTTTTTAGCTCCAACACTCCTTATGAGGTCCAGGTTTGGATTCAACAAGTATTGGGTGTCCCATCTATCTGTCAATTTGAGAAATATTTGGGGTTGCTAGCATTGGTGGGTAGGGCAAAAAAACAGAGCTTCATTTACATCAAAGAGATGGTGTGGAAAAAGCTCCAATGGTGGAAAGAAAAACTATTGTCTCAAGCGGGTAGGGAAGTGTTGATTAAGTCAGTAATTCAGGCGATCCCGACTTATACCATGTGTTGCTTTAAACCCCCTAAGGAGCTTGTAAGGGAACTGGAAAGCATGATCCGCAAATTTTGGTGGGGGTATAGTAGAGAGCATCGGAAAACTCATTGGGTAAAATGAGAGCGATTATGTGAAGCCAAAGAAGTGGGTGGTATGGGCTTCAAAGAGATTGAAAAATTTAGTGATGCTTTATTGGCTAAACAAGTATGGAGATTGATCAATAATACTGACTCTCTTTGCCATCGAGTCTTTAAGGCTCGGTTCTTTCCAGATTGCTCCATTTTAGATGCAAAAGATTCAAGTTCAGGGTCTTATGCATGGAAGAGTATTATTGGTGCTAGAGACGTGATTCGAAAAGGTATGGTGTGGTGTATAGGGACAGGGGAGGCAGTGCGAATTAAGGAGGATAGGTGGCTGCCTGGACATGCAAACTGTTCAGTCATTTCACCCCTCCCTTCTATGGCCCCGGACGTGAAAGTTAGCTCTTTGATTGATCCGGATAGAGTAGCTTGGAGAATAGAGGTTGTGCAGCAACCATTTATGCCCCATGAAGCTGACATTATCTTGGGTATTCCGTTGAGCACTCGTCGCCTTGATGATCGCATTGTTTGGGCATACACGCCATCTGGTATGTTTACAACTTGTAGTGCCTATAAAATGTTGGTTTCCTGTGATATCTCTACTAGTGCAGGTGGTTCAAATCTGGACAGTCAGAAAAAATTCTGGAAAAGCATCAGGCAACTTCGGGTACCCAACAAAATAAGGCATTTTGTGTGGAGAATGTGTAACAATGCACTGCCTACATTGGTTAATCTTCATCGACGCAACATTGTGCCTAGTCTAAGCTGTGCACAATGCCATAATTTTCCTGAAGATTCTCTCCACGCGGTGTGGTATTGTGAGGCCATTACAGGAGCTTGGTCGACGTTGGAGTGGCTTCGCCAAACCGCACCGCCACATCCTACTTCATTCAACGAGTTACTAGCTGGTTTCTTGTTCTGCAGAGAAGAGTTTAGAGTAGAGCTTTTTGTGATCATAGTGTGGCTTCTTTGGAATAGACGAAATGCTGTTCATTTTGGCCGCCCCCCTTTGCCCATGGATAATATATGCAGCAAAGCAGGTAGCTATCTGCAAGAATTTTTGCAAGCTCAAACTGAGGAGCCCGTCCCACCTCGTCCTTCCCCCATGCAACAGTGGCGCCCTACGGATCCTCATTGCTTAAAGATAAATTTCGATGCCGCGGTGTTTTGTCGATCAAGTTTGGCGGGCATCGGTGTCGTTGCCCGTGACAATTTAGGTGAAGTTGAAGGTGCTCTGTCCTCTTCCATCCCCATGGCCCAATTAGTGGCGGATCTTGAAGCTTTAGCATGTTTGAAGGCTGTCTAGTTTGCTTTGGAACTGGGAATCACTCGAGTGGTGTTTGAAGGTGATTCAGCAGTTGTCATTAACGCCCTTCTACACGGTGCGGGTGCGTTCGCTAGCTTCGGCAACATTTTGGATGATATTCGCATGCTCTTTGCTGTTTTCAGTTTGTAGACTTTGTTTTTGTTTGTCGTCATTGTAATACAGTAGCTGATGCTCTAGCTAAAAAAGCTAAGCTAATTGTTGGAACTCAGGTTTGGCTGCATGAAGTGCCAGCAGACATTGCCCCTCTAGTTCTTCATGATATTCATTGATTTTGAGTTTGGTTTCAATAAATGGCCCAGGTCCTTGATCTGGCTTCTCAAAAAAAAAAAAAAACAACCTACCTCTAGCTACTAATAATTAGAACAGAGCCAGTCAAGAACATGAAGTAAGAACTCAAAAGCTTTTAAAATAATGTATAAACTAATAAATAACCCAATAGTTCATATCATATATACATAGTCCATACTCTAATCCATCCTTAAACACAAAGTTACAAGTTCATTACCAGCACCATCTAAGCAGGGAATGAATACACATTGTCACTCCTTGTTTTGTTGGTTTTTCGGTGGTATTATGAAGTAATACTAATGCGTACTCCTAATCAATAAGAGACAAGAATTTACAAGCCAAATTCCCCTCAATCATTCAACAGTCAGTATATTCCATGCCACTGGATGATTTTAGTTAGCTGTATGAAGTTTTCCAGTGAAACAAAACTCTTTTCACATCAGCGCCTTGGGGTGGAGCCGTGGAGGTTGGCCTTGTCATTCATGAAGCCAATTCCAATTTTCTATCATGTGGTACAAGATTTGATTTTGTCCTTGCAGCTCCTCGATCTGCAAACAAATCAACCATAGACATTTAAATAGATTAAATGTTTTAAGTAACCATTCAAACATCGCAAGTGGAACTAATTCCATTTTGTAACACATTTTAAAGACCATATTATCATGAATGGAATCGTCACCGAAAATAGGTGACACCAATGCACACATGCATAGAAAAGCCATACGTGCATGAAGTCTACCTTATTAAGCTGGCACCATTATTGAAGCAACTGAAAGATACAAATACCATGGTGATTATAACAAATAAGACTGTTCCTGACCTTCATCTTTTTCCATTTTTCATCTGCTGTGCCAAAGAAGAAAAATTAGAGTACAACCACACCCTGCATCTGTACGTAGTTGCTTCTCCATATAGCGTGGGTTAGTCTTGGGGAAAAGTTTTGCATCATTAATTTAGGATGTATTGCCACATGTTAGATATGATGTGTTATGGATAAATTGCTAATTTCCGTGCGGCACTATTTGTCCACTTCATCCTAAATGGATAAAAAATTGCGCCAATTGTCATTGTTATGGGATCCAACTTTAATATTATACTATTCGCTAACCCGTGCGATGCATGGGAAAATCTTATGAAAGTATAGTTTATACATTAAAGCTTTTTAATTTTACATGAACTATCATAGTTTTAATAATATTTGAAAAATAATATAAAAAGTGAAAACTCAAGCCAATTCAAGATGAAACACTGCAATAACAAAGGCAATCCTCCCATTCGTGTTCAGCAAGCGATATCAAGTAAAAATCACATTTGCACAAAACCTAAACAGACATCAACAATTTTACCAAGTTTTTTGCTAACTTCATAATAATTATGGAACACCTTGCAAGCTTTAATCACCGCTGGTACATCATTGATGTTGAAGTTTATACATGTTTTGCATGTGGTATTAAGTTTTAGGGTTTTATAGATGTGGCAGCCAAATGATATCTAGAAAGATTTTTATCACATAATAATGATGCAGCAATCAATATATAAATATATTGTGTGTAACAACATTTGAAAGGAACAAATAAAAAATAAGTGTACTCATTGTTTTGAATTATCCAATCATCTTAATCAGAATTTAACAAACTAAATTTGATAAAATAGTTTTCAAATGAATAAAACTTTATAAAGCTTGAGTATAGTTTCCTCTTATTTGCAAAAGTTTCCACATAATTCATCCAAAAAAGCCTACAACTCTTCCCAGACCTTTTTTGGATAAGTGAACGACTCTTCCCAGACCTTACCAAACCTAAAAGAAAAGATTGAAAGAAAACTTTAAATCAAATAATCATTCAGATGAACAACTGCAAACAACCATGAAAATTTTATGACTTGAGTTTTTATTCATTGAAATTGAACATTTACATGTTTCCTACCATAAGGTTTTGGATTCTAACTCCAATTCCAAATGCCATGTTGCTTAATGTAAAGTTGTAAACTATCAGCTTCTCATCTTTTTTAGGAATCTATCACCTCTTCTCAAAGGCATCATCCTAGCACACTGAGCCTTCACCATCCCTGTTAAACTTTAGCCCAAACAACTATATAAAGATGCTTGAATCCCAAACATACTAAATAAAAATCCAAAACTTATCATATGTATTATATCCCTACACTTTCTTAATAACCAAACCGAATTTTTTTTTTTTTAAAATTACAAACTTGCACACAATGATACAAAAAGAAAGATAGTGTTTTTAAGATAATACCAATTGTGATAATCAGAGTCCATTGTGATAATCAGTGTTTTTAAGAAAAATACTTGTAGTCAACAACAATGCAATGCGATCTGCTAGATAGATTAAGATCATTCACCCCCCCACCCCCAAAAAAAAAAAAAAAAAAGTGCGAAATGGGAAGGGACATAGATAATAAACTTGAACATCTTAGTAAATCCTATGAAAATTTCAAAGTAATCTGACTTTCAAATTAAAATTGGCTAGAGCACACATCAAGGAATTTAGGATTTTGAACAATATTGAGTCAAGATCTGTAAAAAATGCACAAAATAGTCTATTAGATTTGTGTAGACAAATCATCAAATTTAAATGGGATTAGTTCTAAAACTATTAACATCAAATGGAGCAGAAAAGAAAACTTCATGGGAATGAAGATAAACTCACTCTTCTATGTTTCGCTCATTGCAAGTAATTCTGAAAACGATGCACACATCTTTAACTCTCATTGCACCTTTGTAGTTAGACATAGAAAGAGAGAAGAAAAATGTTTAAATCAAACTCAAACACTTCAACAAAATAAAATAAATATGTAGAATAGATTAGAAACCATCTTTTCTATAGGAAGTAAGGTTAATTTAAAAACACAAACTGGTCAAGTTTTAGATTACCAATATTGATGTAGCAAAAATTAGTAGAGATCGTCACTGATATCAACAGCAACAACAGCTCCTTAAATCTCAACCATTTCAAATAAAAGATTTTTTCTCACTTTGAGTAAACATGAAAAATTCGTACCAAAGTTAACAAAATGCTTAATTGTACATGTGAGAACTCTAAAAGAAAACTGAAAGAAGCACACCTAGCAAATTTTTTTTTTTAAATTTCTCCTCCCAAATGAAATCTTAGGGTAGCTTTGATTATACCAAAACGTGCATAAATATTAATTATAGCTACTGCACGCAAAGCAGTGAAGTTGTCTAATTTTGAACAGTTCCATAGTGGTGCACATTACACAATACACTCACTTGGCCTTCCTGCTTGGTTTGAATTATAGTCTTTTATGTTCTAATATTACAGGATAGGTTCATAAACATATTGGGCTTTTCATTTTCTGTCTTTCAAAGATGTTAACTGACAGTGAAAAATGCTAAGAGCTTTGAAACTTAGAGAGAATATCTGATCTCATAAAAGCGAAAAACAAAGGTTCAAATCTCCCTCCCTCACTTAGTATAACAATTGTATTATTTAAAAAAAAAAAAAATCTGACAATGAAGAATGAAGATGATGTTAATTTCTGAAAAACTCCCAAACAAATTCTCATATGGATCTTTAAATGAATAAATAAATGTGTCTTTGCATCGTCTACAAAATAAATGTGTCTTTACATCAATTCCACATCATGAGTTGAAGCTGATCACAGTCCAAGAAAAATGTTAGTCACATCTCAAATTACAATTAAGGATTTTCGTGAATCATCTATATAACCAAATTCTACCTCATAAACACTTAGCACACATTTGAAGAACTAATTCAATAAAAATATAAAATCCATATCAGCTGGGTCTCACAGTAAAATAGGTTCATCAATTTTACTAAGATCTAGGATTGTGTTTGACAGCCACCTTAATAGCTAATCAATAAATAAAGTAATTAACAAAAGCACAAAAAAGTTATGATTTTATATGAATGGCAAAAAGACAATGTCTTATACTTTCAATGACCATAAATATAATCCAAGCTTTTAGGGTTCTATGATTTCACTTTAAGCAGTAATGCTTTCAATCTGCAATTCTCAGCTTCTTCCCTGAGCAATCCACAACTACAATACTACTTTGGAAGTGGGCATGGCTAAACTCCCAATTGTAGTGGCTTTCAACCACAAATCAATAAAGTAAGAACACCCAAAGTATTTGTCCATTCAAAGAAAGTCTGAAAGAAGATCAGCTTCAACTCATGATATTATGAAATCCCCTCAAATCTCTCTCCCTCAAAACATCCAAATAGGGGAAGGGTAACTCCCCACCCCATTCCTCATCTTTCCTCTCCTCCCCTATCCTTGTAAACACACCCGAGTCAGGGACTGGACTTAGCTGAGTTAGCTCCCTCATTGGGTTTTTTTTTTTTTTTTTTGAATCGGTAGATGTAAAAGTTTATTGGAAATGAAAAAGAGGCACAGCTAAAAAAAAAAAAAAAAAAAAAAAAAAAAAAAGGCCAGGTAAACAGAGTGTACAAAGGGAAATAAAGCACTATACAAAACTACATAAATATTGAAAATCAAACTAAGAAGATACAGGAATACCGCCTAAGCCAAAAGTACAGTTTCACCACAACTAATTGGGTACCAATCCAACTATAGCTTATTTCATAAATTAAAACCTACCTTTAGCATAAAAAATAAAACACAGAAAAGAAAAACGGTAAGAAGGAAAGTATACAACGTTTTGCCAAAGCACACTCCGTATTCGACATAGATAAGACTTAAAGAGCGGACTACCTGTGATAGCAGATATCAATCAATTTGCCAAAGCATAGCACAGAGATATAGATAACCTTTAAAGAGTCCATATCCAATCAATTTTCCTGGGCTTTTCTATCTCTCTCTGTTTCTCAGTTATATCTCCGTCAAAGTCCCAAACTCTCAGAACAATAATAAAGATTCAAAACTGAGCAGCAAACCAATCCATATAAGAAAATTTAATAAGGGAAACAAAAATCATCAAGCAAAAGAATGGAGCAAAAAAGAACTAAGATTTAGAGATACCTCAATTGAAGCAGGCACTATTAGTATTTATACACTGTGTGGAAAGGAAGACAGGAAGGAAGGAACTCAGAAAGGCGGCCATTAATGCAAAATAGTAGAGCAGGAAGGGAGGGAGCACAATTTCAGACTCTCTATTTTCCTTCACGGTTTCAGTCTCTCTACTTTCCTCACGTTACAGGTTATATCACGCAAAACCCTTTAGGGTTCCGTACTTCCACCTTCCACGGTTTTTATTTTTTTTTTTTGTTTTTGTTTTTCCTTTTCACCTTCCACGGTTTTTATTTATTTACTTTTTTTTTTTTTTAAGCTGAAAAGGCTTTGGGTTGGGCTTGATAGTTGAAGTAAATAAATAAGTGGGCTAGGATTTATTATACAGATTTATTATAGGGCTGAGATTTATTATGCAAGAGTTACTATAATTTTGAAATTTGCAAAAACCATTTTCAAATTGTAGGACAAAAAAAAAAAAAAATGGAATGACATGGCTGCTGATGTGGCGCAACCTGAGCACAGCAGTATTAAACGCTACGCTTCAGCTTTTAGTAATATATAGATATAGATTACTTTTTTTTTTTTTTAAGCTGAAAAGGCTTTGGGTTGGGCTTGATAGTTGAAGTAAATAAATAAGTGGGCTAGGATTTATTATACAGATTTATTATAGGGCTGAGATTTATTATGCAAGAGTTACTATAATTTTGAAATTTGCAAAAACCATTTTCAAATTGTAGGACAAAAAAAAAAAAAAAAAAATGGAATGACATGGCTGCTGATGTGGCGCAACCTGAGCACAGCAGTATTAAACGCTACGCTTCAGCTTTTAGTAATATATAGATTATAGTTTAAAGCAAAAAAGGAAGGTTAGTGGGCTGTCACTAAACCCAAATGCCAAATCGGCTCTTGATTCCCCCCTCAATTTGAAATTCAATTTTTTCCTGTCCCTTTTCCCTTCACCTATACAACCACAACTTAAATGCCCCCTCTTTAGAATTTTCCACTGCCCACAATAAAAGGGGATGAGGCCATCATTCCAAAACCTCCTCCTCTCTAGCTAGAGTTCTAGTAAAGTAGGAAAGGACTTGTTATCTCTCGGTCTTCCTTGGATTCGGGATTTGAGTGAGTACTTCTCTATGCCTCTTAAAATTCATTCTATTTTCCTTCCTAAATTCAGAAGAAAGTAGGGAAAAGTTTTGTCATACCCCAATCTTCCTGAGATTCATGATATTGAGTGAGTACTTCCATAGCTTTCCCATGGGAACACCTAAAAAAGCCTATTCCTACACCATGATAGATTTGCATGCAGGTATACTTTCTTTCCTTAAAATGGTTTTTCATATTGTTATGATTTTAATTTAGATCAAAGCATGCTAGTTGGTTGTCATGCTCTTTGAATATAGTTGAATATTCTTCACGTGTTCTTAAATGTTCTTCATTTATTCTTAGATGTTCTTCACATATTCATGTATGTACAAGTTTTTTTTTATCTTAGATTTATCTAAAAATTTTGAAATAACATGTTAACTTCCAATTTCTCTCAAATGCTAGATTTAGAATAACACTAGTCACACACAATCACTGTGTTATCTTTCAATTTCAATTATATGCCTAAATCTTGGAATGTCATCAATCACTATGAAAAACGCTAGCTATAGGGGTGTTTATTTTAGCCGCGTTTACTAAAAATGTGGCTATAAATACCCCATAGCCGCATGTTTCAAAAACGTGGCAACAACGATAGACCTATAGCTGTGTTTATTAAACGCGGCTATAGATGAGATTTGTAGCCGCATTTTTTGGTGTTTTTAGCAGCGTTTATGTGGGTAGGCTTATGGCCACATTTGAAAAACGCTGCTATAGACATGCCGATTATTTATTTATTTTTTACAGATGTCCTATAGGTGCCGCATCTATAGCCGCGTGTTTTAAGTGCAACTATAGGTTGAACAATTTTTTTTTTTTTTGGAAAAAGGACCTATAGCCACGTTTTAAAACTGCGGCTATAGCTTACCTACAACTGTTTTCCCCTAACCGCGGCTTAAAGCATGTCTATAGTTGCGTTTTATATATGAGAACATGAATATAATGAAAATAAGGATTCTCACTTTGCACACACATTTAATTTCAAGCAATAACATGCGATTAATTGATGACATATATGGTTGTAACTTGTATGGATGATGTGACATGATCATTGACCACCATATTCTAAAATACCGGTTTCATCGGGTAAAGTGGGTGCCTAACCCAATTTTAATTTGTATCATAGCCTCCAAATTTAGATTAAGGGTAATAGATTAGTTTCTTATCCATGTAATTTTATCTTTGTAGAATGTAACTAGTGTAAGATTATCTCTTTTAGGAGACTTTATGTGGCCCACATTTAAGTGATAGATGAAAAACTCATGTTTTAAGTTAATACACCTTGGAATAACCCCTATGTTGAGTAAACACCATAACGTTACAACTGATTAAACTCCTTGATGGAAGGACAGTTTTGAAACAAATCTTAAATTAAGAAGGTCCCTAATCTAGCATGTATATAGCCTGTTTCCATCTAAAGGTTATGTGTGGAAAAGACCACAGACTAAAAGACCGGTTTTATCAATTAATTAATTCCAAGTCTAGAAAAAAAGGCCATAGACTAAAAGACCGATTTTTTTAATTAATTCCAAATATGTGAGTAAAGCTCCCTCTTGCATACTTTCATTGGTTATAAGAATGTGTGTTTCATTGTAGCTGAATGGTTACTAGAATAATACAAAATATTAAGTTTAGCGGTGTGTAATTGTTTGTGACTATATATGAAATTTTTGTTATTAGATCATAAAAGTGAAAGATATGTTTAAGCGCTTTTAGGGATTTTGCACTTCTCTTGTGTTGAATATATTTTTTTTGTCATTTTGAGTGCATATTGCAACGATCAACACGAATTTTAGTTGATCTAGATCAACTAAAATTCATTAATGAAAATAATGATTTGGCCCCATAGGGAGGTTAATTGGAATAAGATGGTGAATGTGGCATTAAGATGAGATTTTTCCTAGGCCCATTGGAATGAAAATTTTTATCCTTAGTGTTATAGACACCTTATTTTGCAACTCTTATTTAACCTCACTTGTGTTGCCCTATGCATCCCATTGCATATCACATTACATGGAAGAACTGTAATTTCAACCATTTGGTTTCTAATTACTTTGCATGATATAAATCTTGAAGTCATAACAATCAAAACAACAGTTCATGTGCCTTAATCGGACAGCCAGATTGAAAGATATCAAAGAAACAAGTTTTAACAGTAAAATGCACTTGCATGAATTAGGTTCCGACCATACTTGATCACGATCTCTTAATTCTAATTGGTCTATCTTTAGTCCAATTTTTTTTTTTTTTTTTTTTAAAGAGAGTTTCAACCTATGGCGTCCGCTCTTGATGATAGCTCTTTATCATCAGACCAAGACACCAATCGGTTTTTGGTGTAGGCGGGGATTGAATCCCAGATCTCTTATTCAACCATCAGAGATTTTACCAGTTGAGGTAACTGGAACCCACATATTTAGTCCAATTAAAATTGAATGATGTGTCATAACGCTACTGATGGAGGATATAGTTTATGATAAAGTTGCATGCACTTGATTTAATCTTGAAACAAAATATTAATCGATTCCTTGCAAAATTGGTAAAAATTGTATAATTAAAAAATCAATTAATTAATTAAACATATCTGGAATTAATATGCCGAACTTGACAACCAACAAGGTCATAAAAAAAAGGGTTGAATTTTCGAAAGAATCAAATCAAAACTGAATCAAAAATTGACGAACCAAAGAAGGAAAAGATCTAGGAAGATCTGGTCTAAGTGCCAGTTGGCAAAGCAATCTCATAACAGATTGTGTTAAGCAATCAGGGACGGAGCTATTGTTGGACGTGGGGGGGAGTCCCCCCCCCCCCCCCCCCCAATTTTTTAAAAGAATTTTTAGTATATATATAATATATTATTTTTAGCACTCTGTTTCAATAATATTGCACTTTGCCCCCTCAACAATATTATTGATATTTTTAAAAGTTATAAAAAAAAATTAGCCCAACAACAAACAACAAAAATTAAGCCTAAACAACACCCCAAAACACACAAGCAAAAAAAAAAAAAAAGTTCAAAGCTGATTCTAACTAGGAGGAGGAGAACACCCTACGGCAAGACACACATATAAAAGGGAAAAAGGAGGGGATTTTTAAGCCACTCCAAACAATAAAATAAAATAAAATCTAACTTAAGGCAGAATGCAGAAGACCTCAAACTGAGGCTGACTAGCACACCATGCCTGACGCCATCGGCCACCAACAGTCCACCGTAGCACCACCCAAACCTGGTAATTTTTTTGAATGAGAATATTGTATCCCTCTCATATCTAAATCTCTAATGCTTGTTTGATTAACTTAGATTGTGATTTGTGAAGAAAATTTAAAGAGAGGCATAGATGAGAGACAGAAGAGAGTCAAGAGACTAGAAGACACTAGAGAGAAAGAGTGAAACTGTGAAAGAGAAAGATTAAGGGGCTGTTTGGTTTTTTTTTTTTCTTTTTTTTTCTTTTTGTCACTCATCACTCCTCACTCAATTTTTGTCACTCATCACTCCTCACTTAAAATACCCCAATTCCCTAAACCCCACATGTTTGGCACCCATCACTCAGTTACGTTTTCAACCAAAAAACTAAAAAAATGGGACCCACACACTGACCCAATGTCATAAAACTTTTCTCTCACCTTTTTTTTTTTCTTTTTCCCCGGACTCTCATCTTTCTTTGCCTCTCCCTTTCTTTTTTCTTTGCTTTTCTCTTCATTTTTCTCTTGTTTTTCTCTGCTTTTCTCTTCATATATATTAAACTTTTCTCTGCTTTTTCTTTTGGATTGTTTTTGGCAAAACAGTCCAAAAATATCCACATTAGTCTCGCCAGAATAGCATCAAAATCTAGCGTTTGAAGGTATCTCACCTCAATAGATGAGGATTGTTCATTGCCAAACCAAATAGGATATATATATATTTGTTCTCTCTCATGTATAGATCGGTGGACTGGGTTCGAGACGACTTGTTCATTGACGGTGGTTGATGGCTTTCCACGATGGCCGCTGATTGGTGGGTTTGGTGGTGCGATGGGTTTGTGGTGTTGTTGTTGAAGTGTGGTTGTAACCAACAAAGCTTTAGATGGGCAGCCTACAATTCTCGATGGGGTGCATGGTGGCTATTAGCTGCACTTGGGGGCAACAATGGCCTAGGTAGATTTGAGTTTGCTTTTTTCTTTTCTTTTTTTTGATTGAGAAATTTGGGTTTGTTCTAGAATATAATTATGCATGTTTAATTTTGTTATGGATTTCACTTTCACTTCTATTGTTTTTTTTTTTTTAAGTTGGGGTTTTCTGTGTATTTTGAAGATCTCCATTGGTCTACGAGAAAAATAGGGGAAAAAAGAGAGAAAAGCATGGATGAAGAGAAAAGCAGAGAAAAACAGGGGAAAAGGGGAAAAAAAAAAGAAGAAGAAGAAGAAGAAGAAAGAACTGATGCTTGTAGCAAATAACAAAGAAAGAAAAGTTTGTTTCTTGATTTTTTTTATGGGTCTGAGATGACAAAGGCGAAAAGGAAGAAAAAAGAAAGAAAGAAAGAGCTAATGCAGCGAAGAATAGAGAAAGAAGAGAGACAAAAAGAAAGAAAAGTGGGAAAGAAAAAAAAAGAAAAAAAAAAGAGAAAAGAGGAGAGTGAAGTCAAAATTTGCGGCTGGTGGGTCCCTCAATATGTGTATTTACAAGATTGCCATCATAAATCTGTTTCCATAACTTCTTCTTTTTTTGAAAATCCTGTTTCCATAACTTGAAAAAACCTAAAATGTGTTTTTAGTTTCCATAACTCATCACTGAAAAATCAGAGAATTGAGTGATGGAAACAAAAACTGGAAACAATGCCAAACACACTTCTCAGCCGTGGGACCCACATATTTTGAGTTATGGGTGATGGAAACACAAAAACCAAATAGCCCCTAAACTTCTCTCTGTCTTGTCTTCCTCTTTCTCTCTTTTAATAACAAAATTTATATTTTTTTATGAATAAAAAAGTTGTCCGGTGACTCCAATCCTCTCTTTTGATAATCAAAAAGCTAAACACGCAACATCTAATGCCCAGCAATTTAACACGTCAACACCCATTCACCTAATGCCCATCAATTCAACTTCAACACGTCAACACCTAATCCTAATGCCCAACAGCCCATGTCATGTGATGTTTTGTTCATTTTTTGTAGTGCTTTTCTTTTGTCCGTTAGTGTTTTTGTAATTGTATATTAGTTTAGTATCTTTTCAAAAATTAAAGAGATGTTTTTTTGGTAAATAATTAAAGAGATTATTTGTAACTTTAAAATTTATTGGTTAATTGTTGAGTGCTTGTGTGTATAGTGCTTGTCTATTGTGTATAATGATTGTATTGTAATCTTTTTAAAACAATAATTTTGTGTATTTTTCTTTGTTGATGGTTTATTAAATGAATGTTTATTTGGAATTTCATTTTTTTTTTTTTTTTTACTTTTGCCCCCTAACTCCAAGTCCTGACTCCGTCCTAGTAAGCAATGATCAATGAAGAAAATGAAATTGCTTTAAGAAGTGATTGTCTAGAAAGACAACAAGGCACTAGTCATCCAACATATCACAATGCTTTTAAACGTTGGTTGTCCAAACTCTATAAGAAGATTGCAATAATGGTGAAAATAGCCAAATGCCATGTTTTGGCAAAATTTGTGGCAATCTAGCACTATTTCGGAAATATTTAGCAATCTACCACTTTTTTGGTACTCGAGTTTGCGAAACTCCACCATGGCACTAGTTGAGCTGGATTTTGGGCATTAAAAAAAATCCCTCTTGGTACTCGAGCTTCTTAAACTCGAGTACTGTGTGTCGTGAACTCGAGTTTTGTGGACTCGAGTACTGTGTAATCTTACATATACAATACTTGAGTTCCACAACTCGAGTATGGCTCGGGTATGATACTTCAACGATCCAGACTCATACTCGAGTTTCGTGGACTGAAGTATTGTGTAATCTTACATATACAATGCGCGAGTTCCCCAAACTCAAGTATGGCTCGGGTATGATACTTCCACGATCCAGACTCATACTTGAGTATGGGTCAGGTTCCTTAACAGTGACCTTCAGATAAGATTGCCTCTTGATTTTCATCAAATAGTCTCATAGAAATTTTAAAGATATAAAAACGTTATCAAAGAGCCTCCTCAAAACTCATTAAGTACCTATTTTTTGAGTAATACAACTTGTAAATGGGAAGAAAAAAGCATCCATAAGGTTGCCTAAAGTAAAAGGAAGTCTCAACTTAAGCTTAAAGTTGGCTATTGACCTTTTTGTTCTTTGTATCATTAGTCAGTCTGGTGGTATATTTATTCGGTTAAGAATTTGACTTATTATATTGACCAATACTTCAACGAATTTGGAAAATTACAGAAACTTCAAATACTAAAGTTAAAAAAAATTCTCAATATTTGGAATTTCGTTATTATAAGGAAATTGGCCATTGGAAACAATTACCGATTAAAGCAAAAGAAAAGATATCGAGAAAAGAAAATGAACTACACGTTGGTCCCAACACACATGTTGGACGTTTGAACTAAAATAGATATGCGCACGACCCCAACCAATTGTGGTCCATAGCAAGATCAAACTGTGGATATTGCAGTACTCTAACAAGAGAACAATAAAAATCAATCGTGCCAAAAATGTTTTTTTTTAATTAAATAAAAATTGATCAGTTACACACATGCTGACAATGACTTTTAGTGACAGCAGTTGCAACAAAGTAAGATAGGACCAACCACTAAGTCTGGAGGCCACATTGCCATTAGCCATGTAAGGATAAACTAGAAGCCTCCCATTAGGGGAGGCACAATATCCAATTAACCAGAGCAAATTCCGGGGAACTACCAAGCTGATCATCTCCAATTTTGTTCAAAATTGTGATTCCCCCGTGGCTCCAGTCACATCCTTTACCGCTTCACTGCCACCATAGCTCCATCTCCCAACTTTCCCTTATATACATTTCCAAAACCTCCAGCACCAAGGATGTTGTTAGAGCTAAAATTTTTAGTGGCTGATTGGAGCTCTTTGAAAGTGAATTTTCTTAGGTTGCCTAAGCTTGTAAGTCTCTCTTCTTGGTTGTCTGCAAAAAATATTAAAGAACAATTTGAGGTAAAAAATCAAAATCAATCATTGCTGTTTACTAGAGGAGTTTCTCAATTGAATAGTGAATACTACTGACCATTGATGTGTAGGATAGTTTGGTTTCTCTGTCTCTTTCTACACCAAATGGCAATTGCTAGACATAAGAGAAAGATAAAGCTGATGGTGACCCCTAGTGCAATTGCTAGTTTCTTGGACTTGTGTTTTCCTATCAAAGACCATTTTATATATATATATATATATATATATATATATATATATTTTAATAAACAAAAGTAAGAGAGAAAGAAATAGATGGTCTAAAACCAGAGGAGGGTTTAGACTTTGGAGCATTACCAGGTGATGATCCAAAGCAACCTTCATTGGAACTAGTTCCACAAATCAATGGGTTTCCCACAATACTAGATAAGACAAATGTGAAACAAAAGCAAAATTAGGGTAAATACAATAATTGTCTACATAAAAGAGTGAGAGAGACAGTGGTTGTGGCATAGTAACCATACTTGAAGGTCCTAGCTGGGGATTTAGGCATTGGTCCACTGAGATTGTTATAAGACAAGTCTCTGAGTACAAAAATATTTTTCATCAATTGAAGAAAGACATTAAAGATTGCACATTGTTTCAGTTTTCAAGACATACTGATGACAAACAAACAAATTGATGAACATAAAGTGAGAAACAACGAAAACCATACTTACAAGAAAGCAAGCTAAGGGATTTTGGCCAAAAACAAGGGAAAAGGCCTAGACAAGCTATTGTTGTTCAGCCTCCTAGTCTCATAACATGACAAAAATAAACAGTATTAACTAAGATAATATAATTGATTACATAAAAAATCCCAAAACATAAACTATACACAGCATATATATATATATATATATCTAAAATTACAATTTTCGCCTTAAAATAGTGTATTACAACTGTATGATTAATTGGTTGTGAGCATAAAAATTTGACACCCTTAATGGTAGGGTACTTGAAGATGATCATGTTAACAGAGGCCAAGTCAAAGTTGACACTCTTAATGGTAGGGTACTTGAAGATGATCATGCTAAGGAGAGTGCCTTCACAATTGTAAAATATGCAATCAGAGAAAACTTATAAGATCCAATAAGTTAAAAGTGGAAAAGTGAAATCATGGCCAACCCACAAATGACCTAACACCCTTCAGAGAAAGGAAAAAAAATGAAAAACATTACATTACACATAGGGCAGTTACACATTACATTACATTAAACAATTAGTATGCAATTTTTGCGACAAACCAAATGGCAATGCCAGTGACTTTTTGTATGCATCCTATAGGGAAAGTAGCTTATAGTATAAATGTCATATTTGGTCCTTAAAATTTTATCCAATTTTTCTCAAGTTTCAAAAATACATAATTGAATGGCATATAACATGCATTTTGGTCTAATGGGTATCATGCATTTTGTTTCAAGCTGCATTTAGAAGGATGCCACAGTTCAAACTTAGCATACCTAGTCCGCAAGACCACCACTCGTCAGTACCTCATTCCGCTTAGGGCATGTTCTTCGGTTATGCCCCTCTTGGTTACACAACCCGCATTGCACCTTCATCCCCCCCTCCTTCCATGGTGTGGTTCTCAACTGTTTCTTGCCCTCGTCCATCTCATTCTTGATTCGTGTTGAGACATGGCAACCATACTCTCGGATCAATCGGGGGTTAAGGACGACCTTTTGAGTTTCTTCAGGATCCGGCCATGATAATCTATCTTTCAACGCAAGGAAAACGGGAGCATAGCTGTGGAATAGTGCATTCACGCTATAGCATGGGTCAATGTACTACTCTGCATCGTGTCGATACCTAATACAAACTGCAATGACATGTGAACATGGTATCTTGTACAGTTTCCATTTCTAACATGTGCAAGTTCTTTGCAGCAGATTAACTCCATGTGTGTGATCCCCGTGTCCAATAGACCCTGGATTATGCAGTGTATCTACTTGATATAATTGTTGTTGCGCACTCAATCTCGTCACCCTGTGATGCTCCGCCTTCTCCTTATTTTTCACGAAGATATCCAAGGCATATTTACACAATTTTTTCCCCGAATTCAACTGCGCTATGCTCTTATTGCGATGATCATCAAAGTAAGCATTCAGTTTGAACCATGTATATTTCACCATTGTTGTAATGGGCAGGCTACGAGCACCCTTTAGAATACCATTGAAGCACTTGGAGACGTTTGTAGTCATCGCCCCCATAATGGTAACCCTTGTTAAAAGTTAGGGCCCATTTGTCTTTAGGCACATCCTTGAGATATTGGTGCGCATCTTGGTTGACATTCTCAATTAATTCGAAGGTGGCTTTGAGCTTTCGCTCCTAGGTAGCACTTGCTGCCCTCCATACTAGATTATTTAAAGTTTCATTGTTCCATCTAGTGTTGACGTTACTGCATAGATGATGAAGACAGTAACGATGTTCTATCATGGAAGGCTACAAAAAGTCTCGACTAGTGTCTCTAAAGACAGCTTGTATCCTAGGGTGTCTGTCAAATATGACGCACAGCTTGCTCCGGTTGGTAACATACATTCTTATACAAGCCAAGAACCAACCCCAAGTCTTTGTGCTCTTGCTCTCGACAATGGAAAAGGCTAGTGGATAAATCTTATTATTAGCATTTGTCGCCATTGCAATCATCACTTTCCCTTTATATTTTCCATAGAGGTGGGTTGCATCAATGCTGATCATAGGCCTACAGTGCTTGAACCCAACAATACATGGATGAAACACTCAAAATATGGACTTGAATGTACAGGTTCCTTGTTCGTAATTATCGTCCACTAGTAAATTATACTTTGTTCCTGAACTTGCATCCTTAAGTCTTGCAAAAAAACATGGCAACTCTGCATAAGACTCCTTAAAATCCCCGTATATAACTGCAACAGCCTTTTGTTTGGCATCCCATACGTTGTACGTGAACCATAATGATTACGTTAGAAATGAATACAAGTTAAATAATTATAGTTGAAAAAAACAAATCAAGACTTGTAAGGCTATAAGATGAAGATATTATTTCTTTCTCTTTGTTCCTTTTTCTTTTTCTTTTTTTCAATTTCATTTTTCATAATATAAGGTATTCATGGGTGTTAGGAAAAAAGATCATGCTTATACTTCTATGAAGACTGATGTCTCTACATTGTATTGAAAAAAGAATGCAAGTTAAAGAATACCTTGTAGTGAGATACATCGTATTTTAAGTTTGCCAAAACAAGGTGTCGTAAGGACTTTATCTTATACACGAGGTCTTCTCGTATATAGCGCTCAAGTACGTATGCTAGGAATGCCGAATCAAGCATCCCACCATCATGAGCATTCTGAATTTTGCCACACGTGTAGGGGCCCTTGCATTTTGCGATCTTCTAGACATTGTCTCCCTTGCAACAGATCGAACGGACTGACCATGGACAAGAATCATCCTCGCAACTCACCATAAGCCTCTCTAAGTTTGAATGCTTAGTTTTGAAGCTAAAATTCTCCTGCACTGTGTACCAAGTTAACGCATGTCGCACTGCCAATTTAGTCGGGAATACCATCCCTTTCATTGGCTGCTCCACAGGTTGCCAACTTGATACTGCCGTTTGCATAACCGGTGATGGATCAAACATATTATCCTAAGTGTTTTTGGTGAACCATTCCGGCGTAAGATCGGGACTGGGGCATGTGTGTCTATTCTCTTCTACAAGCACCTTTTCGATGTGATCAACATTCTCATGTTCACCCATGATATCTAGGAGCTCCTCGAACTCATCCCTAGTAACATCAATATAGGTTGCATCGTCACCAACTCCGTGATCATCTTCATTTTCGAATGAGCCCCGATGCACCTCATTATGAGATAAATGCTCTCCTTCATGCACTTCCTAGGGCCCTTCCTCCTCCTCAATCGAGTTCACATGCAAAAATGTCTGCCACGATTCACTGCCATACCCATCTCCTATGATCTCTACACACCCTTGATAAGACTGTAATGGTATTGAGTTGATGTGCTCATCTACAATTTCATCCAAAACAATATGTTGTGAACCATCTCCAGCCTTTACTATGGCGGTCTCAACGTGATATAGAGATCCGAAGCAATGAATCCTTTCACCAGCATTTGTTCAACAAATTCCCACATCATCTTCACTTCGGTGCCACTCGATAATTGTAGTGAATTGTAGAAAACCTGGGTGTCTACAACCCGTTGAGGTGCTCGATACACGATGAAAATGTTATGCCTAGAGTGGTCCAACCCCATTGCCATCAATATTCTTCGTTGCAATTTCCTAAGGTTTATCCCACACTTCACTTTAACACATTTATGCTTTTGGTTCGAGCCTTAGTATGACAACCCATGCAACTCATAATAATATGTTTCTCCATCATAGTACACATAGAAATAGTGAAAATCCACCACCGTTTTGTTCAAAGAATACTGTAGTTGTTATTATCTATAACCACTTAAATAAATTTGGCGTATGATAAAAACAATTTATATTCAAACTCAACCTCCTCGACTTCATATATAGACATATAAATAATTGAATTTTGATCATTCAAATAATTTATACACATAGACATAATGTGCACTTAACCATATATATATATATTTTATACACATATAAATAATAAAAGGTCAACCATTTCAACTTTATTTTATTAAGCCAGTTTCTTTGTTGAGTAATGAATTCATATTACTATGAACACTCGTATTACTGTAAAAGTCAACAAAACATCATATTATCTCTATCTATCAACCCATGAGTTTTATACAATTAAGCCACACGTGAACTTTACTTGTCACTAATTGGGAATTCAACTAACATTTACTAATATGTGTACATATATATATATATATATACATATAACTATGTAGTTCTAGCACTTGCTTATTCTGAAGGTGTTGTTAGATTGAATATTTTCAAAGGATTTGCTAAATTTTCTTGTGTTTACACCCCCACTACGTTTATGTGTGTAACTTACAAATTAATAGTAATTGCATATTTTTCAGCTAACAAGCAATTAATTTTTCATGTGTCCTTGACATGGTAGTTCTGAATAAAATAATCTTACTATGTATGCTCTCTATTTGCTATCATATGGTCAAACTTGATTCTTTTATATTTGTGCTTCATTTGTTTTGACAAAAAAGTTATATATATATATATATATATGTGTATGAGTTGAGTTCAAGTTACACTTGGTGTAACTCTAAGCAATGTTACACCACCCAATAGCTTGTTATTGAATTAATATTTTGAAAATCCCACCTTTGAATTACATGTTCTACATGTTCTTAACAATCATGCCAATTTCCATGTCAATTAGATGTTATTTACTATTTGATCTATAAACTCATCTTTTATGCATTATTTTAAACAGTAAAAACTTGAATTTAAAAAATTGATTGATGGCTATTAATCTTTGATCACCTTGAAATTTTGCAAGCATGAAAAATATACGAAGATAATGTAATCTAACGGTAGATTTGTCAAAAAAAATTCATCCAATTAAAAAATATTGAGTGGAGTTACACCAAGTATAACTTGAACCCAATCCTATATATATATATATATATATATATCAGCAGTTGTACATGAAATACACCCCATGCATAAAAATCTCATACGAACCACCTACAAACACAATCTGAAACTAAGCATTTAACTATTACCTCTATGTACTAATCACAGTAGGGTTGACCCAAAGGTGGAAATGGACAGCACGTTGATCTTGGATGGAGACACTGACACTGAGAAACAAAGACTTGCAGATGGTGACCTAACTACTAGTAATGCTTTTGCTTCTTCAGACTAGTAAGGCTTCTACCTTGTCACATGTATCAAACTTGGAAAGGTAGATACTGAAAATAGTTGAAAGTTGGCGAGGGGTAAGAAGGTTAAGTGGTACTCGAGTTCTCAAAAAAAAAAAAACAATACTCGTGTTTTTTACTCTCGAGTACCATTCATTATGCAATAATTGGGATGGTTGGCGCTAATAAGAAGGTGTGGGTAATAAGTATAGAACTCGAGTTCATCATACTAGAGTACTGTACTTCCTACGTACTCGAGTTCTGTATACTCGAGTTCCTTTCATGGAATGTCTGAACAACCAATTTGGCAATTTCTACCCAACAATAACTTCAACAAACTAAAAACTACTATGGCAAATATTAGTCACAATTTTTATGAATTTTTTATTTAAATATTTTATTAATTTAGCAAAAAATTGTAAAACTTATAATTAAATTTAATACCACATCAATTTATATTACTTACCCAGGTCAAAAAAAAGATACCAGTTCAACGCAAATACAAATTCTTAGCCCCAATTGATATTAAACAGCAAGGCATAGTGACACTATTTTTTTCTTAATGGTTCGAATCACGGAGCAACGCTTGTAACTTCACTATCTACCTTTCAAGCCCGTTTAACAACCGTTTCTTGAGAGAGAGAGAGAGAGAGAGAGAAAGAGAGAGAGATCATCTTATTGCACCATCATTCGACTGGCAAGTTAGATACACTTGACCTACAATACAATGTCTATAACAATCACCACAAATCTAAAGTTTAAAAAGAAATAAGGTTCTGGATCTGGACACAACACATAACCCCAATCCCTTTTCTTCCCCTTTATACACAAATGCTTCTGTCTTCCGAAGTTAGGGCTTTAGGACCGCACCAAAATATTCCAAAGCAATTTATATACATACTTATTATGATTTAAACTCTACAGGCACTATTTAGAATTTGGTACACATTCGCTCAGGTTGGCACCTTTTGCCTAAGGCGATGCAAGACCTTGACAGACATCTTAAGGTCGCCTTTCATCTTTAGCTATACTGACCAGAATCATTGAAATTGTCTCTTATTTGTAGTAAAAGTAAATAAATTCCAAATTCTACTCACTATTTTTTCTTCAATCAATTTTGAAAAGTGATTTACCAAAATAGATTTTAATAAAAAAGAAAAAGAAAAAGAAAACATAACATGGGATATGAACAACCGAACAAGTTACTACTCGAATAGTACAACTGAATTTTAAAGGCGACTCAGCAATGTTGTATGCAAAAAAGCACTACTGCAGGTTCTCTGAAAAAAATATAAGGGTACGAGTTACTTCCCCTTACAGTTTGGATTGCCACGATAGCAAACGCACAAGATTTCAACTTAAATGTTTTTCAAGCTACATACATATCAGCTGATGGCCTTCAACCATTTTCACAACCGCAGTCTTGACACCAATGACTGCTAATGCGCTCTTAGCATTTTCTTGATCCACAGAGAAAAAATATAATTAAAAAGTGAGAATTGCTGGCATAGAAACACTTACAGCACATTCACAGGAATTTGTAATATAAAGCAATTTAGGATAAACTCTACAGTCAGGACCAGTGTTTATTTTATTTTATTTAATTCCGTTTCCCTTGTATATAATCTTCGGCAAGATATGCAGACCCCTTTAGTAATGAACAATAATGATTCTATAAGCTCTTGAAGTGGAGCTAGCTCCTTTCTGTCAATTAGCACAAATTCCTGCACAAAACCAGTGCGACAGGTTTAACTAAAAGCTTCATAATTAGCTGATAAATTCTTACATCAAACAAAAGGTGCTCTTTACATCAGGCATACTTGTAGTAGAAATGAAAATATTAGGATTGGCCTTGTCAATCAATTTATAACATGTTTCAAAATTGCACATTTGGGATGTCAAAACACATTTTGACAACTAAATAGAGAAATCAATGGGACAGCTTTTCCACTATCCATGTCCAAGATTAATGGAGGGTGTTAAGGTATTCCATGACCTAAGGTTCTAAACAAATTGCTCCACAGAACCATGATCCAAGGAAACAAAGCTTTCAGTATCTTAAAAGAACTTAATGCTCGATTATTTTTAACTGTTCCCCAATTGCAAATCCTAGTGTAAAATGAACAAGCACAAAAATGGAAGAGATCCGTTTTGACATTGGTGCTAACCTTTGCAAATAATGCTAGCTTTGATTTGATCTTTCTGAACACTTGTGCAGACTATTACTAAATAGGAAGTTGCATCAATCAATGATAATGCAACAAATTGTTGACTTCTAACATATTATTTACATCCCACTATGACAAATTTAGACTTCTGATGGTAGCAAGGCATCACCTAGAGTCAGTATTACTAGAATTTATCTCAAGACATGGTAATATTTGTTGCAGTGCCAACAACAGAGATCCAAAACAAGCATAAAGAAATGAGAGGAGTGAATTTTTTTTCTTTTTTTAATTTTTTTAAAACTCGATAGTGATAATGGGGGAGGAGGGATTTCAACTCTGGGTGTCTCTGTTGGAAACACTAGAAGGTGCCAATTGAGCTACAAGGCTCTTGGCGAGAGAATTTATTTTGAACGGTTTTAGACCCTTTAAACCAACCAGATTAACCCAGTTAATTAGCCAAGTTATTAACTTAGTCTAATTATGCAATTCTAGGTTATCACAAGCATACAATCATATCAAGAATATAAAGCAGCGGAAATATAAATAACACAATGATATGATCACCCAGGAAATCACACGGTAAAAACCTGGGGAGGATTTGACCCACCGATCCTCAAGGCAAACCAGAATCCACTATGAAAGAATCGAAGTTCATACAAAAGGACTTACAAGCTCCTCGCTTGACTTCCTAATGCTACCCACCAGTAGAACTTACTGACATGACCACGTGTAAGCTCCGAATCCACGGACTCCTTCTTTGTTGAATTCTCCAATTAGCTACAAGTACCCACGCTTGTTATTCTTTAAGCTCCAATGGCAGCAACCGAGTTGATCATCAAGATGTTGAAGTAATCTCTACCTTGAAAACCCTAAGCTTTGTGTAAAAGAAAGCTCCTCTAGATCTCACAAGAGATTTACACAAAATAGCAATGTATGAACAACAATACAACAAGAGCAACTCTAAAAATGTGGCTAGGGTTTTGCCTTATATACCTAGGGCAAAAACATAAAACCCTAAACGTTTTAATGAGTTAGGGCTGAGTTGAAAATTCTGCAGAAAACGCATCTGACCCGAGATTCGATCGATCGAGCCTAAGCTTCGATCGATCGAGCCAGGCCGAAATGCACCAATGCATTCTGCAGCCACTCGATTCCAACTTTACAATAATTAATCAACTTTGAGCAAGCCTAAACAAGACTAAACATATTGTTTTGATTATGGTTTGCCAATATTACAAATTAGAGTTCTAAATACATAAATTCCTAAACCTTTAGAACCTAACAAACTCCCCCTTTGGCAATCCGTGACAAAACACAAATTAAAAGTTCAAAGTTTACAAGTAAAAAGCCCTTTACAAAAGTAATGCTCATAAACTCAAATTCAATCCTAACTACTATCCATCAGTTGCAAGTGTAGACAGCAGCTCAATTGAATCAACCTTTATATTCCTGAAATACTCAACAAACACATAAACACATGTGTGACAGAAAAGAGTAAAACAACAGGTATAACATTCTTGTAAGATTCACACAACACAGAATAAAGACATATATCAATGAACAACTCATAAATATAAATCAATAAGCAGTGAATCACAAAGCAACAAGAATCAAGTATATATCATGCATATCAAAACAATGTTACTCCCCTTGACATGAATATCCCCAAAAAAAATGATATACATAGTGAAGCACCTAGATACAATCTATAAACTCCACTAACTCCTCAAAAACAAAAAGTATACTCCCCCTAACTACCAAAACTCCTCTACAAAGTCAAAACTCTACTCCCCCTTTTTGTGACGGAATGCCAAAGTGCAATCACAAGCCATTATCAAAAAGAGGTGGTGAAGGCGAACGCAGATGCGCCAGATCAGCACGCAAAGCACGGATCTCGTCAAATAAGTCCACCAAAAGCTGACCATGAGCGGCCTAAATGGTAATGACAGTATCCAAGGTACGACGTATATCAAAGTCGTCCAAAGGAGGTGGAGGAACAGCAGTAGCAGTAGCAGCATCAGGATCAGAAACAGTCTCACCAGCAGGACCTGTAGAAGAAGAAGGAGGAGGTGCGCTACTAGAAGGTGCAGACCTAGGGTGTTTAGAGCCAGCTTTAAGATTAGCAGCCCTTTGTCTAAGGAAAGACGCACCTATGGGAGCAATCACATGAACAGGCTTAGAGGAAGGGAAACCACTAAGATCAAGATAAAGCAAAATCCTATGAATGAAAATAGGATGAACAAGGGCATGAGAAGTAGATGACCTCCTATAAACTTCGTTCAAAAAACGAAGAAACAAATGGGGAAAACTGATAGGAGCATCAGTGACAAGAGCTTACAAAAATACACACCGCTCAAGAGGAATGGTGTGAAGATGAGAAATGGGCCAGAAAGAGTGACACGCTATCCTAAAGAAGAGATAGTGTAACTCAGAAAGCTCACCAGTGGTGATCCTAGGATCAGAACCCCACTGGATAGATGACCCAGTGATGTAAGACATGACATCACTCAAAACGGGAGACTCATCATATGGGTAGACAGGATGCTGTACCAAAGGTACCCCTAGAGCATCAGCCACTACCTTAGGAGTAATGGTGTACTCTACGCCTCGTATCCAACTCTTTACCAAAGTGTTGGAATCATAGACGCGGATAGAGATGTTCGAAAAGAACTCTCTAATCAAGGTAGCAGGTGGAGGAGGATCAGAAATATCCACCAAGGGTAACCAGCCCCTATGCTCAAAGTTTTCCCTAATGGCAGGATCAAGCTCATCTAAGATGACAGAACGCTCAGACCATATCTTACTCTTAAGGTTCAGTGTATCAAAAATCTCTTGGTTTTTCTCACTAGGAAACCTCTCTCGGTCAAAGGGAGGAGGGGAAGGAGTAGATGAGGAAACAGTCCTACGAGCCCTAGTCTTCCTAGGCATAGTGCTAAGGAAAGGAAAAAGACACGAGAAAACCAAAAGAACAAAAGAAAAAACAAAACCAAGGGCAGACTGTAAGTTAGCACAAAAAAATATAGAACAAAAATCTATATGATGCATGAACAATAACAATGTTGTGATGTATGAATTAATGCAGTAAACACAATTCAAATTAAGTTCAATTACACAAAATTGGCTCGAGCATAGAGTTTCTAACAAAAACCACTTGAAAAATTTTGAAGCACATTGATGAATTAAGCATTACAAAACACAACAAATAGATTATAATGCCTAATTGCATCCAATCAACAAGCCAATTTCATCAATTTCAACCTAATTGAACAAAATCCCCAATTCGAAATAATTATAAACCCTAGAAATTTCAATTTTTCATAAAACCCAAAATTGATCAAATTAAACTATCAAGATCATGTTTATAGCATGTCCCCATAAAAACCCATTGATCAATTGCGCGAAATTGGGCTTGAATCAACAAAAATCCCAAAAAGAAAAATGTCCGAAAATTTTAGGATAAATGCATAAAAAATGCATGAAATATGTAAATAAACTCAAAAAGGAAGGGCAAAAGAGACTTACCGGCTTGAGGAAAGAGATTCTTTGGAAAAAATCCGGAGGAAAACGACAAAAAATGGACTGTGGAGCCTTGCCTAGCCGGAGAGAGAAGAAAAGTTTGAAAAGATTTTTGAAAAAGTGTTTGAATTAGTCAAGAACAGTGTTTTAAAAAACCTTATTCGCGACTTTCGATTGATCGAAAATCACTTTCGATCGATCAAATCACTCCAAAAAATTTTAAAGAGATTTTAAGTATTTTTGATCGATCGAAAAACAGAATGGATCGATCGAAACAGGCAGCGGCTCACAGTATGTTGAGAAAAATTACAGTTTTGAAAAACTCAAACCAATTTTTGAAAAATAACTCCTCAAAGCATTGAAATCAATGAAACAAAATGTATGAGTATGAGATGAAATGGAATGCTTTTTCAAAAACCCAAATTTTAATCTCAGTTTCCCAAAAGAAAGTTTCAGCCAATTCTCCCTTTTAATTCTTAAGCAAAAAAAAATGTTTTGCATAATACTCAAGGTATTTTCAAACTTGGTTGGTCAGACCAAAAACACACACAATAACATGTACAGTGTTTAGCAAAGAGTAACTTGTGTAGTGTGTGCAACTAGCAAAAACTTGAGATACATGTGAGGTGATATGTGAATAGAAATTAATCACAAAATCTACAAAATTCATCACACAGAATTTAAAAGAGACTATTACCTAAAGAGTTACATCATATAACTCCCACATCTCCTAGAACATAAGCTTGCAATCATGTAAGTTTCTTGAATTTAGCCTCTTAATTATGTGAATTGGCATCAAGCCTAATAGCACACACCAATTTTAATTAAGTGAATTAGCATCAAGCCTAATAATACACATAGATTTTAAGCATTAAGCAATTAAGCCGAGGCTACACCTTATGTTCTTTTTGTGCATGTGCTACACTTTCTCGAGCACAAAATCTTATGATATGCACTAAGGTGTTCATGATTGGCTAGTGAACAGTGGTGAGATGGTTATTTATGCTTTTCTCAAAAGGATCAAGTCCGTCAGTCAAACAACATGTGACTTCAAGATTAGGACAAAGTGATAAACACCATAAACATCTTTCCCACACAACATGCACTACAAAGTTTCAACTAGTCAAGTGCAATAAATAAGCTCATCAAAGCTAAACAAGGTACATAAGACATGTTATGTGTAAATAAATTGACCAACCTTGTTTTCAAAGACCAAGAAAAATAGTGCCAAACACAATTTGCTTTTTCCTTTTTTTTTTAAAAAAAAAAAAAAGAGAAAACAAAAAAATCCTAGAATGAAATGCATGAATGTTATGCAATGCAAATCCTAGAAAAAAAACAAAAACAAAAAAACAAAAAAACACAGAAACCAAAGAACAATGGTCACAAAAGAATGAGCAATGAAGCATAAGGACCATGTCAGAAAGACTTAATTAGGTCGAGTCTTTTGCATCCAAAACCTTTTAGATGCACCACGAGCATTGGAGTTCTTATTCACATTCGAGTGACTTCCAACTCCAGGATTGGAATAAAGGTTCAACGCCTTTACCAATTCACCAATAAGTGCCATAAGATCTTGTGCTTGAGACACATACACTTTTGGTTTGTTTGCTCTCTTAGCAGCTTGAAGCTTGTAACAGTTAGGACGAATGTGTCCAGACTTTCCACAATAATGACAAACCTAAGCAGGTTTACCATGCATCTTGTCCTTGGAAAGGGTAGAATCTTTAGGTTTAGTCTCTCTCAGATCAACCATAATCTTCCTAGGAGGTGAAACTTCTACAGGTTTGACAACCTCACTCACAGGTGGTTTGATAGTTTCACTCAGAACCTCACTCATAATAGGTTCAGAAGAAGATGAAGGAACAAAGTTTGTGGAATTAGGAGCAGACACAGAGATGCTTTCAACATAACCCAACCCAGATTTATCAGAAGGATACTTTTGAACATTCAGCATGTGATCAAGTTTAGAACTAGCAGATCTAGCAATAGATAAATCATGTTCCAAAGTTTTAACTTTATTAAGCAAAAGCATGTTCTCAGATTTCACATGATTCAAAAGATCATTAGCATCAAAAAGTTTAACAAGCAAATTCTTCTTTTCAAGCTCAAGAGAATCAATTTTCTTCAGGCCAAGTTCAACATTCATAGCATCCTTTGTAGCAACTTTGCAAAATTTATTATAGGCCTCTTGAAGATCTGCATCCTCAGAGAGTTCCCCATCAGAAGGGTTCTCCTCAACAGACACGCTTTCATTGACTACAGCTGTAGCAGTGAAAGTAATGAAATTTCCATCCTCGTCACATCCAGACGCATCATCAAAAATCTCATTATCATTAAGGGTTACAACCATAGCTTTACCCTTAGTCCTCAAGAATGTAGGACATTCAGATTTAACATGACCATACCCTTGACAACCAAAACAATGAGCACCCAAAGAATTATTTGAAGATTGACCTACTTTTTCTCTAGGTTTTTCAAAGTTACTAACCTTAGTGGGATCATTCTTCCTAAAGTTTCTAGGTTCAGCAGTGTTTGTATTTCTTGCCCTTCTATTAGTGTTCCTCAGAAAGTTTCTAAAATTCTTGGCAAGGTAAGCTATCTCTGTAGCAGAGAGCTCATCATCAAATCCACCAACCTCAACATCATCAATAGACTTAAGAGCCATTGATTTGGATTTGTTTGCTTTGGGTAGGTCAGACTCATATGACTGAAGAGATCCTACAAGCTCATCAACTGAGATGGAGTCCACATCCTTGCTTTCAGTAATAACAGTCACTTTGGGTCTAAAGTCTTCAGTTAAAGATCTAAGAATCTTCTTAACAATTTTAGGTTGATCATAGATTTCACCCAAATTAAAAGCAGAATTAATAATGTCATTCAGTTTGGCATAAAATTCATCAAAGGATTCATCATCAGACATCCTAATGCTCTCAAACCTAGAAATTAATTGCTGCAGTTTGTTTATCTTAACTGCCTTTGTGCCTTCATGCACAAGTTGGAGGATTTTCCAAGCAGTATGAGCAACCTCAACATTAGAGATTTTCTTAAATTCCTCCATGGAAACAGCATTAAAGATGGCATTCATAGCTTTGCTATTGAATCCAGCTGCTTCTTTTTGAGAAGTTTGCTACTCACTCACAGGAGTAGTGGGCTTCTCCCATCCGTATTCAACGGAATTCCAAACTCTCTCATCAATGGATTTCAGGAATGCTTTCATCCTTACTTTCCAATAAGTATAGTTATTCCCATCAAAGTGAGGAGGAACAACAAGAGAGTGACCGTGTTCCATGACAACAGGGGTCAAGGATCAGCTTAGAGATCAAAAGATCTACAAGAAAAGAGCTACTAGTTCTGATACCACTTGAACGGTTTTAGACCCCTTAAACCAACCAGATTAACCTAGTTAATTAGCCAAGTTATTAACTTAGTCCAATTATGCAATTCTAGGTTATCATAAGCATACAATCATATCAAGAATATAAAGCAGCGGAAATATAAATAACACAATGATATGATCACCCAAGAAACCACACGGTAAAAACCTGGGGAGGATTTGACCCACCGATCCTCAAGGCAAACCAGAATCCACTATGAAAGAATCGAAGTTCATACAAAAGGACATACAAGCTCCCCGCTTAACTTCCAAATGCTACCCACTAGTAGAACTTACTGACACGACCACGTGCAAGCTCCAAATCCATGGACTCATTCTTTCTTGAATTCTCCAATCAGCTACAAGCACCCACGCTTGTTATTCTTTAAGCTCCAATGGCAGTAACCGAGTTGATCATCAAGATGTTGAAGTAATCTCTACCTTGAAAACCCTAAACTTTGTGTAAAGGAAAGCTCCTCTAGATCTCACAAGATATTTACACAAAATAGCAATGTATGAGCAACAATACAACAGGAGCAGCTCTAAAAACGTGGCTAGGGTTTTGCCTTATATACCTAGGGCAAAAATATAAAACCCTAAACGTTTTAATGAGTTAGGGCTGAGTTGGAAATTCTGCAGAAAACGCATCTGACCTGAGATTCGATCGATCGAGCCTAAGCTTCGATCGATCGAGCCAGGCCGAAATGCACCAATGCATTCTGCAGCCACTCGATTCCAACTTTACAATAATTAATCAACTTTGAGCAAGCCTAAACAAGACTAAACATATTGTTTTGATCATGGTTTGCCAATATTACAAATTAGAGTTCTAAATACATAAATTCCTAAACCTTTAGAACCTAACAGATTTTTAAAACCAAATCCATCTTGTACAATTGAGTTGTTACAAAAGATTAAAGAATTGTTGCAAAATATTGAAATCACTACAGCCAGGATTAAGAAATGTAATTCTCTCAACAAAAATAAACAGTACAATATTTATGCATAACTTAAAATACACATATTATATACCCTTTTATTTTAGGGCAAGACTTAGATATAGACTTAGGTGCTGTTCCTTAAATTCCTCTCTTAAAATTTTGCCCTTTGGCTTTTTTCTCATGAAATGGAAATGTATTTTTTAGTTAAGTGGCCACATGGCAGAATCTTAAAAGGAGAATCTAAAAGAGGAGAACCTAAAAAATAACACCTAAGATACTATATATAAGTTTTGTCCTTTATTTTATTGGTAAGTTATGCACCAAGGCGGTCATGAACCCATGACCTCACATGCAATGCCAAACACAAAAGTACTAGTGATCCACAAGTATAATATAGTAAATTTAATCACATGTTTTAATAATGCTATATAATTTAGACTGTTCTTATCAAAATATATTATGTAAAAGATTCTGGTGTAACTCAGAATTATTGTCTTTCACAAGCTTTTTTTTTTTTTTTTGATAGGTTTCAAAAGCATGATTAGGGGAAGAAAAAGGCAGGCTTTTGGATCGTCAAATGATCATGGATCAAGGTTCAATAGATAGATTAGTAGTGATGTCTTACGGTTAATTAGTTTCACTTCTTTGATATTACAGAGACTGAGTACATATATTATATAGAGAATAAATTGTGGTATCTCTTTCAAGATCATGCTGATGGTCAATAGATAGTAGATACTAGTTCTGTAAATGAAACCACCATGGAACAGAGAACTCAAACAAAAGAATAATAAAAAATCATGAAGTCATTGAGATATGGAAGACTTACACAAGTAAATAGTATAAAATGCTTGAAGCATGTATTTAGATGGTCCTTCTCCTTAAGGCTTACAATTTTCTGAAAGTGCAAGTGATAGATGTGGGAGTATACACGGAACAATCTTTTGAATATTGTCTTCACAACATCCCTGAAGTTTGGAGGAACGGGTGCCCCTATGAAAGTTTTACCAGACAAATAAATATATATAAAAAAAATGTTAGAGAAATAATTGAGATAAGGTACAAATAGTCAATGGATGTTACCAAGCTTTTGAGGAAAAATAGATTCATTATCGAGCTGGCCTTCAATCCAGTCCATTAAGAGTTCAACATGTCTTGGAGCAGAGACCTCAATAGGCTTCTTGATTTTTTAACCATCTGCCCATCGATACTCATCTATATCTATATATTACTAAAAGCTAAAGCATGGTATTTATTGCTATTGAGCTCCTGTTGCGCCACCTCATGCCACGTCATTCGACACATAATTATTATTTATTATTTATTCCTTTTTTTTACAAAAAAAAAAATATAAATAGATTATTGACTTTACATATTCATCTTTGTCGGTTTTAACATCTATATATATTTCTTTTTTATTTCCAATTTTCCTATAATTTTTTTTTACATTCACTTATTTTTTAAATATTTACATTTTGTTCAACATTTCTTCTTCCCTTACCTTTTCATCTCCCCACTACCCTCTACTTTAATATTGATATTCATCTTTCCCTTCGTCTTCCTTTATTTGTCTCTTCTTATCTCTTCCCTCTTACTATAAATTTGTCACTCTTTTCCATTCTTTGTATAGTTTTTTCTCACAAAAAAGTTCTCTCTCTCTCTCTCTCTCTCTCTCTCTCTCTCTCTCTCTCTCTCTCTCTCTCTCTCTCTCAATGTTTTGGTGGATTTTAATTTTTTATTGCATCTCCGCTTTAGGTTGATAAATTTTTGTGTTTTTAAAAACTCTAATTTAGGTTGATATGATTTAGTTTTGTGTTTTAAGTTATTATTATTATTATTTTGCTCTTTGAATGTTAAATTTTATCCGATTACATTATAAAAAATTAAAGATAGTAGATAAAAATAAAATGGTATTCCATTACATAGCATAATTTGGATAATTTAGTGTTTATTGTTATATCTTTTAATTTTTCTTATTTTTTTCTTCTCTTCTACTTTACTCAATGTTGAAATTCAACCACACCCTCCTTATCATTTTTTCTCTCTCTTTTTGTTTTTTCTTCTCTTCTACTTTACTCAACATTGAAATTCAACCACATCTTCCTTATCATTAAATTATTTATATTTTCTCTCTCTTTTTGTTTTAAAAAATAAAAAATGTAATATTTTACTTAAATTCAAATAAAAGAAAATTGTGTTCATCAAATTGTACTCATTTTTTTTAACATTTACACCTTCACCAACCTTTCTCCTTATCTTTACCTTTTCATCTCTCCAAACATTCTACCTTGATATCACTCTTCCTCTTTCTTTTTATCTTCCTTTATTTTGTTTCTTTTTATTATCATTCTCTTAGTATAAATTTGTCATTCACTCTTCCATTCTTTACATAATTTTCTCTCACAAAAAAGTGGTTATTTCCCACTCTTTCTCCCTCAAATTTTTGGTGAATTTTTATTTTTATTTTTCTTCCATCTCTATTTTAGCTTGATAAAGTTTTGTATTCTTTAGAACTCTATTTTGGTTGATGGGATTTAGTTTTGTGTTTTAAGTTTATTTTTTATTTTTTATTTTTTATGACTTTGATTGTTAAATATTATCATATTGCAATATAAATAATTAAAAATATTATATAAGAATGTACTATTATTATATTACATAGAATTATTTGGATAAGTTATTATTTATTTTTATGTATTTTTTTTATTTTTTTCCCCATATCATTTTATTTAACATTTAAATTCAGCCACATCCCCCATATATATCATTAAATTATTTATATTTCCACTCCTTTTTTATTTTAAAAATTTTAAAATATAATATTTTGCCTAAATTAAATAAATAAAATTGTCCACATTAAGTGGAGTAATCCTGGGGAAACACTCATTCTCACACCCAATGCATCAAAGGAAGAATGAAATACAAAACTAATCAAGTTAGAAACACTAAATTAAAAAATAAAAATAAAAACTAATAATGCATATTTAATGTCATAGAATTATCATCAAATTTTAGAAAATAATAGGTTGCCAGAGAGAGAGAGAGAGAGAGAGAGAGAGATGGTATAGAAAAAAACCAATACAAAGTAATAAAAAGTAGATAAAGAAAGAAAAAACCAAACGTCAATTAGTAATCGTTGATTGGAAAAAAAAGATGTTGTAAGGAGAAGTAAAAAATAAAATAGAGATTATTGTGTGGAGAACATTAAAAACTTTACAGTGTAGTAACATAAACCGTTAAATTCACTAAAAAATTAAATCAACAATCAACAATTAAATACAATCATAGTACTAAATTTAAATTTAAAACTAATCAAACTCTAACTATGGAAACCATATTAATCATAACTAAAAAAGAGATGTTCTCTAATAGTAGTAGAAATTACATAAGAAATAAAGTTAGAAAATTTAAAAATCTATTTTTTGACATTTCATTTAACCTTATTTATAATATATATATATATATATAATTTTCATACACTATTACTTTTGAAAATCTAATGAACAACGCTACCTCTCATTTATCGTCTTTGTTATGCAAATCATCAGTTAGTAAATATATAATAATGGTAAAAAGCGTTACAAATGAGATTACTAAAAAATATATATAAAATTAATTAGCCATTATCATTATGGAGTAGTAGTTTATAATTTTACACATCCAAAAAAGTGGAATATATAAAGTTTTCTTAAAGGTATGTGTAGAGATTCACTATATATATGTGTGTGTATAAAGGTAAAAAAAAGGTATATTTAAGGTTTTTATTACTTAAAAACTAATGAAAAACCAATGGTTAATAACTAAAATTATAGTATTAATAAAATATTTAATCAGACCATCCTAAAAAAATTATTACACGCAATGCGTGGGTATGCGACTAGTATTACTAAAAGCTGAAGCGTAGCATTTAATGCTGCTGCTCTCACGTTGCGCCACATTAGCTGCCACGTCATTTTCTTTTAAAAAAATATAATTTTTCCTTCAATTTTAAAATGGTTTTTACAATTTTAGCCCTATAAATCCCAACCCTATAAATGCAGCCCACTACTTATTTATTTACTCCCACTATCACCATATAATAAATTTGTATAATTAATCTAGCACACCTCTTATTTATTTAGTTCCACTATCAAGCCCAACTCAAAGCCTTTTCAGTTCAGCTTAAAGGAAAAAGAAATTAAAAATATCAAATGTGCAAGCCGGTTTGAAAAAAAGAAAAAAAAAGAAAAGGGAAGCATTTAGGGTTTTGCGTGACCAAATAGAAATGTGAAGCTTAAAGGGAGGGGGAAAAAAAATCCATTGAAGCCTTCAGGTATTGCGTGAGAAAACAAAGAGTTTGAAAGCTACCCACCTTCCTGCTCTACCGTTTCTCAGTAACAGCTAACTATCTGATTTCCTTCCTCCGTTTATTCCTTTCCACACGGTTTATAAATACTGATAGAACCTCCCTACTTTGGTTGAGGTATCTCTACATCTCAATTCTATTTTTTTTGGGTGCAAAACTTTTATGCTCTATTTATATTAATATGAGACCCTTTTTTTTTTCCGTTTGTTTGTGTTTGTGTTTATATTAGACAAGCATCCTTGGCATGCCATTGATGTGTTTGTGAGATTGCCTGAATGTCGTTTCAATAGTGCTATAATTTTACAGCCAAAAAAACTATTTTATTTTACCTTGGTTTATTTGGAAATATCTCAGGTCTCCTTTTTTTAATGTGTTGTGGCTTATTGGAAGAATGTACGACTCTGAAGTAGTGAAGTATAAAGTGTTGGTGGCATGTCTCATCCATTCCAAGGGGATTTAAAGGTGAGTTTTCATCTCTCTCAATTGCTTATATTCCATGACTGAGGTAAGTAGTTTGATAGTGGTATACTGGAGTTTGAGTGGTTGTTAGGAGTGGGTATGGCCGGATTTTAGGGAGTCATTGGATGTCAAGTATGTGAGTTTCTATTGTATTTTAGACTAAATACAAGTATATGATGAATTAGGGAGAAATTTTATTAAACAGATAAAATTGAGCATGGAAGCCCAATATAGTGAAGTGAATGGAAGTTAACGCTTGTGGCTTTAATTCAAATCAAGTTTTGGACCTGATTTTTTTAGGGGAATAAAAAGAAATCTATCACCTTACATAAATATTTATAAATTTTGAATTAAGATTGTGAGTTACTTTCATTTGAGGTCAGACTTTTGGAATTTTTAGGCACTAGGTTTGGTAGATCCAAATTTTGCTACTAAAGTTGATTTTTTTTTTTTTTTTTTTTTTTTTTCATTTGGAAAGGTTGGGGAGGGGGGCATTCATGTTGAGATGACTTTTCTTTGATATTTAGGTAGCTTGGATCTCAATTGGATAATATTATTGTTTCAAGAATATTACAAAGTGTTGCAGTGCTGCATAATAGTGCTATAATTTTACAGCCAAAAAAACTATTTTATTTTCCCTTGGTTTATTTGGAAATATCTTAGGTCTCATTTTTTAAATGTGTTGTGGCTTATTGGAAGAATGTAAGACTCTGAAGTAGTGAAGTATAAAGTGTTGGTGGCACGTCTCAAATCACCTTCCAACATATTTCAACATGTAAGACTCCATTTCTTGAATTGATCAGATTGTACTTCTCATTAATGCATCCATTGTATACTACATCATTTAGATTGATATCCACTTCCAACAATTGATATTAGAATCAAAGCAAATTGTTTTTGGTGTTTCAATTTTTTCAGTAAGCTTTCTGCATAATTCTGCATAATTTTACTGCATAATCCTTGGCAGCCAAAAAAACTATTTTATTTTACCATTGTATACTACATCATTTAGATTGATATCCACTTCCAACAATTGATATTAGATCGTGCTTCAATTTCATGATTGTATAACATGGATTGGGTTTTAGAATCAAAGCAAATTGTTTTTGGTGTTTCAATTTTTGCGGTAAGTTTTTTGCATAATTTTACTGCATAATCCTTGGCATGTCATTGATGTGTTTGTGAGATTGTATGAGTGTCGTTTCAAAAATAGGAGTTGTTTATCAGATTGTACTTTTCATTGATGTGTCCATTGTATACTACATCATTTAGATTGATATCCACTTCCAACAATTGATATTAGATCTGCATAATTCTGCATAAATCTCAAAAGAGTTCAGTAATTTAGTGTTCTTGTGAGGTCCATTCTGTGACATAATTGCTACCAAAGGCCAATCTTCAAAACATGGTTATATACACAATAATTTTAGAAGTACTCCCAGACCCTCTAAACCTGTTTCAAAATTATCTCAGATTATTTTATATTTAAAGGAGTGCTCACATGGAGTGAGCTGAACCAGGAGTTGGTTACAAATATAAATTAGAAAGAACATGTACCAAATGTACTCAGCAATAATATTGTCAATAAATGGAGTGAGGTCCAAATTTAGTAGATCTTCCATCCTATTGACAGTACCTTTTTCAGACTTCACAGGAAAAACTTGAAACTTAGCTGAGCTTTTAGATGACCATTTGTTATTTTGTTTCAACAATAGAGAACTCCACATCTTTGTTGTCATGGGACTTGAACTCACAGAGTTTGTTGTAATTCTCATATGCCATTGTGTAAAGGGTGCTAAAATCTGCGCCATGTTTCAATTGCTCCCCACTGTTAAAAAAAAAAAAAAAGGGCTTTGGATTTAGACTAAAAAGTTTAATAGATTCGAAAGGTTTTGAATGATGAACTGTGATTCAATATGGTTCTTATAAATTTTCACTAAAGCAAACTCAATAATCCTAACCAAGACCATCACAACACAGTGTCATGAATATGATGAAATCTCAAATAAAATGAATGCCTAGACAACTGATAATTTGCATCTCTCTTTTCCATCATATGTTATGTTATATCATCATTTATAATCATTGTGGAGATATGAATACCCAGCAACAAACGTTAGCTTTAGAGAGGAGGGAAAAAAAAATCCAAAGTTACAGAATCAAACTCACTTCAGCTGAAGTAAAATTAAGCAGTCGAATTGGTTATAAAAATCACACACACGTACAAAATGAATATGAGAAAATTTAATAATTGTGAAGGACAATTTGGAAAAAAATGGTAATCCACAAATATGAAGTTCAACATAGTTGACTTTGTGGCCAATTATTTTATGACTCTATCCTAAGAATTGGCATCTACTAATTGAGAAAAAAAAAATTAAAAATCCTTTGCATCATCAGGTGCTCATATTTTGAAGTTCTTTTGGAATTTCACAATTAAGTGCAACATTAGGCTTGGAGATAAGAAAACAATAAGCAAGAAGTGCTTCAGAAGCAATGACTAGGCTTATTACCATCCAGTCATAAACTTTTTGAAAACCCAACTCTGAAGGACAGAACAACATGGCCGAAAAGAATGGTTTAATTGTAAGTGATTGGAGGGAGAGGAAGTTCAATTAAAAATAATTCAAATTACTTTATAAATTGCAAGGAAAACAAGTAGGCTACTCAACACTGGTTTGTAAGTTTTGAATTACCCTTACTTTCACAATTTCAGTCTCATTTAATGAGCAACTTCATGATTATGAACACTAAGTTTTCAATATGGTGGTACTAATTGAAATTTTCCAGAAGGTGACAACGTTGGTTGGATATCCAAGTTGTTTAGAGAGCTTGGTAGTGGCATTAGAAAATTAATTGATGTGGATTCCATCGATTCCCATATTTGCTGGGTGCTTAGCATATTTGACTGGATTGTAATGACTGGATCATGTCTCAAAAGATATTTACTTTTATGATAATGTATTTGCAAAGACATTAAAGTAATTTTGTACATGTAAAAATCTGTTGCACACCATTTTCATGCTTTGGTAGGTAGCTTTTTTGGAACAAACTACAGTTTATTGTTAAGAGTTAATTGTGATAGGCCACAATCTGAATGACCCCTTGTGATTAAACCAATTAATTAATTAGCCAAGTTATTAATTAATCAATTTAACAAGCAAATACGTGGAAGCACAAACAAATCACCAAACAACTAATTAAGCAGCGGAAAATAAATAACACGGTGATTTGTTTACGAATGGGGAAAACCCTTGCGGCAAAAACCCCACCGGATGATTTTCAGGTCACCACTCCCGAAACTCCACTATTATCAAATCAAGCGGTTACAAGTAAAGGAATCCCAAGTACCTTACCAACCTACAGTTGAACCCTTACCCCAATACCCAATTGGATTTGATCTGTAGTGACAATTCCCCCTTTTGATGCACGGCTCCCAAGTACGTGACTAACCAATTTGATGCGCGGATCCCAGTACGCGGCTTACTCCTTTGCACAAATCTCAGTACGTGACTAACTCCACAACAACCCTTTGATTGTTGTAGTTGATTTGCAGCAGCTTCACATAGAAACACCAATAAGATCTTCAATGTTGGTGCAAGAGACTTTGCTTGGTTACAGAACCCAAAGGCGTACAAGAAACGCAACAAGAACTCTTTATTCTGTAGGAGGAGGCTAGGGTTTCAAAAAGAAAACTTTATGAAGCTCTCTAGGGTTAGGTTTTTCTTTTTCCCGCCTCCTTTAAATAGGAGCTTAATGGGCTCTCCTATTCCAAATAGGTTTACACAAATCTTGGGCTTTCCTAGTCCAATAAGGATTATACAAACCCATAAACAAATAGCCTTTTAGAATAAAAACATTGTGGCTATAATCTGAAAATTCGTAACCTCGATCGATCGAGACATCTATCGAGCTTTAATGAATCTCGACAGATAGAGCTTCTGTCGAGAAGGTATCGAGACCTGCAGATTGCACTTTTCTTGAGCAGTTCTTGAGTAATCTTCATGTCTTCAATTTAACCACTTGTGATGATCATCTTGAACCTACTTAGATTTACCCAAATACAAGTAAAGTGCGTTTTGTCAAATGATATGCCAATTACATAAAAATATGTCCCCAACAATCTCCCCCTTTGGCAATCCGTGACAAAACCACAAGAGTACATTGAATGTCCTAGAATACATTCTACTCAAGATTATAGAATAAACAAGCCTAGTCTAAAAGATCTGAACCTTGGAAGTTGCTGCAAGAAGAAGGTTCGTAATCTTGACTTGGCTTTAACTTGTCTTTCCTGAAAGGCACTAAACAAAACACATCAAGGTACCATGTGGAAAATAATGACAAGTTAAATAAACAAGAAATATGTGTATAAAGAGAGAAAAGAAACAACACATGTGAGATAAAGAGTGAAACACATACATCATCATCAAATATAGAAACAACACATGATGTATGTAAATGTTTACAAAACCAAAAGATACACAACACAAAATATATGTCAATATCAATGTGTATCAAACTAACTCTCTCCCTTAGTTAGTTACATCAAAAACATTCTTCCCTTTAACATGAAGTTCTCCCCCTAAGTCTATTACTCCCCCTGAGGAATGACATTCAATTCTCAAATTTCTCCCCCTTTTTGATACGATTGTCAAAGGGCATAAAAAGCCAAACGACATGACAAGAGACAGACAGAAAACTGACAAAGAGGGAAACGAGGAGAACAAGAAACCATAGACCTACAAGAAAAAGAATAACAAGATGCTATGGACAAAAAAAATGCAAAACAAAAAAAATGAAATACATGCAAGGGAATCTCGATTGATCAAAAGGTGGCGAGACAGGTGTCGAGCATAAAAGACATCGACAGATGCAGCTGTCGAGGATTTGTCGAGGGACAAATCAACAAAAGGCTAAAGAGAAGCTCGATCGATCCACCAGCTGTCGAGAAGCTATCGAGGGGATAGAAGCTTTCTCGATCGATCCACCAGGTGTCGAGGGAGTATCGGGATTGCGATAAGAAAAAGCTTGAGAATCTCGACAGATGACTAGGTGTCGAAGAGGTATTGAGGAGGTGTCGAGACAACTTTTCAAAACAGTTTTTTGAGAAGATAAAAACACAGACATGAATGCAATCCAATATGCACCTTAACCATTGATCCAATCAACATTTTAAGCTCTTAAAATCATCTCTCAACAGAATTTAAAGCACATGGATCCTCAAAAACACATACACACACTAAACAAGTCTAACCAATTTTATATTTCAAAAACAAGTGAAGACAGTTTAGTGAGCATACATTAGCACATATAAACACTTGTGATGGCCAAATCACATTGTACCTGTACATGTATCAAAAGTAGCAAAAAATATTGCGTGTTGTATGTGAAAAACATCGCAAGATTGCATATGTGTATACATATTATGACGATCTGAGATATGAGAAAATAACTTTAACTCACATACAATCATAACTATTTGATGGGGACTATCGCCTTTGAGGTACATCCTATGACTCCCACATCTCCTAGAAAACACGCTTGCAATCATATTTAAAGCATTTTAATCTTTTAGCTTTATATTTTCTTTGCATATTTTCTTTTAAGCATATCATGCATGGGCATATAAAAGAGAGAAAAGAAATACCCAACATGTTAAGCATAGACATTGCACTTTTGCTATGCCGAAGCATACGGATGTCTTTGACACTGCACTTTTGCTATGCCGAAACATACAGGTGTCTATGATACTGTACTTTTGCTATGCCGAAGCATACAGGTGTCATACTATGATTGGCGGGCAACAGTAGTAAGATGGTCATTTATGTCTTTCTCTTAGGATTTTCTAGTCCTACCCGTCAAAAAGAGTGATATGAGTGTTAAGTTTTAAGAGATAACTTAATCTTACTCATCACAAACAAGAGCCACAGAGCTCACTTGCTTAGTTGTGCATAGAGATGCTCATCTAAACTACAAAAGATACAAAGTTTAGAAAATTTTGTTTCAATGGCCATCCAAGGTACACAAGTACCAATGTACACAAAACACACACTGTTTTTGTATTTTTCAATTTTTATTTTTATTTTTTTTTATATCAAAAACAAAATAAACAAAACTGAAAATAAACAAACAAAAACATGTTAAACAAACATGAAAGCATGAAAGAAAGATGCTTATGCATGAAGGCATGATAGATAGATGCAGATGCATGAAAATATGATTTCAAAAGCAGATAAGAAATCAAGCAAAGAAAGTCCTACTTTAGATAGAAAGAATTAAAGCAGAGGACAAACAGAAAAGACAATTAAGTCTTAGGATCCTTTATCACCCACATAGCACGAGTCTTTGGCCATGAAGATGAAAAGGCACGTGTCCTAGTATGGTTACTAAAGGACAGAGGAATAAGAATTCCCTTGAAATTGAGTTAAAAAGCTCAAAGCTTTTAATAACTCACCAAGAATAGGTACAGAGCCTTTAGACAAAGGGTGAGACCTATTGGACACTCGCTTATGAGGAAACAACTTGAAACAATTAGGGCGAGTGTGACCAGAATCACCACAATGGTGACAAACATGAGTAGTTTTAGAGCTACTCGGCTTCCTAGAAGGAGGTCTAACCTTAGAGGTTGACAACTTAGGACAATTTGGCCTAATATGACCAACAATATGACAATGATGACAAGTGGGGACAAATTCAGAATTTTTATTCAACCTAGGAGGAGTTTTAGACATAGGTTTAGAAACTTCACCGTTAACATCAAAATTTTTACCATTGTCTATCCTAGCAATATTAGCCTTCAACTCTTCATTATTCTTTTTAAATGGGGGAACATAAAAATCTTTTTCTTTTGAGTTAGGCTCAACAACAAGTTCGGCACTAGTTAATTTTTCAACTTCAGTTTTAAATTCAACTAGTTGCTCTTCCAAACTCTTAATTTTGTCCACCTGAGATGAAATTTGATTTTTAAAATTCTCATTCAAATTATTGGTTTCATCCAATTTTGCAATCAAATCATCTTTTTCAAGTTTGACCTTTTTAAATTTAGCTTTTAATTTTGTAGAATATTCAAGAGATTTCATACAAAAATTATAAAGCTTGCAATAGGCATTTTGAATATCATCATCATCATTCAATATAAGATCATGCAAATCAAAACAATCAAGAGTTTCCATGACAACAGGGGTCAATGGATCAACACAGCAAAGATTAAAACCTAATCAGAGTGTGCCCGTTCTGATACCACTTGATAGGCCACAATCTGAATGACCCCTTGTGATTAAACCAATTAATTAATTAACCAAGTTATTAATTAATCAATTTAACAAGCAAATACGTGGAAGCACAAACAAATCACCAAACAACTAATTAAGCAGCGGAAAATAAATAACACAGTAATTTGTTTACGAATGGGGAAAACCCTTACGGAAAAAACCCCACCGGATGATTTTCAGGTCACCACTCCCGAAACTCCACTATTATCAAATCAAGCGGTTACAAGTAAAGGAATCCCAAGTACCTTACCAACCTACAATTGAACCCTTACCCCAATACCCAATTGGACTTGATCTGTAGTGACAATTCTCCCTTTTGATGCATGGCTCCCAAGTATGTGACTAACCAATTTGATGCGCGGATCCCAGTACGCGGCTTACTCCTTTGCACGAATCCCAGTACTTGACTAACTCCACAACAACCCTTTGATTGTTGTAGTTGATTTGCAGCAGTTTCACATAGAAACACCAATAAGATCTTCAATGTTGGTGCAAGAGACTTTGCTTGGTTACAGAACCCAAAGGCGTACAAGAAACGCAGCAAGAACTCTTTATTCTGTAGAAGGAGGCTAGGGTTTCAAAAAGAAAACCTTATGAAATTCTCTAGGGTTAGGTTTTTCTTTTTCCCGCCTCCTTTAAATAGGAGCTTAATGGGCTCTCCTATTCCAAATAGGTTTACACAAATCTTGGGCTTTCCTAGTCCAATAAGGATTATACAAACCCATAAACAAATAGCCTTTTAGAATAAAAACATTGTGGCTATAATCTGAAAATCCGTAACCTCGATCGATCGAGACATCTATCGAGCTTTAATGAATCTCGACAGATAGAGCTTCTGTCGAGAAGGTATCGAGACCTGCAGATTGCACTTTTCTTGAGTAGTTCTTGAGTAATCTTCATGTCTTCAATTTAACCACTTGTGATGATCATCTTGAACCTACTTAGATTTACCCAAATACAAGTAAAGTGCGTTTTGTCAAATGATATGCCAATTACATAAAAATATGTCCCCAACAAATTGTATAGCCGCTTAAAGTAACTGTATGTTGGTTTTATTAACTTGAGTTAGGTTGTAGCTAAATTTGTTGATTTGGTTCAATTTGGTTTGGTTAACATGTCGGGAAGTTCTAGGTAAGGATAAGCCAAAAATAGTGTGACAATCATGTAATGCAAAATCATGCAATATTGTAGCAGCCGGAGAAAATTTCCCAATACAGCATTTTATACCTGTAAACTTCCATCCGAACCATTGTCTCTTGCCACAAACTATGATACAAAAGCCACATCATCACCTTCCATAGTATCCCATATGCCTTTTGGGATATGATTTTGCAAATTCTCTTTTGTAACACACAATAAATAACCGAAGTACATCAGCCATGTGCCTCTTTGGTCCACAAGTATCATAGATAGATCCAGAGCTATTACCACTATGGAGGCAGAGGTAGCAATCTATCTGGATAAAAAACAAATATGCGAGCGGTTAGAACTTGATACAGTTGCACATAGTCAGAACATATTACTTCTACTTTTTTGCAATGTATTGTTTAATGAGTTGCTTTGCTGGGAAATTCCACTGTTGCCCGAACAATTTGTGTAACCAAAGAAAATAACCAAAAAAAAAAAAAAAGGACATTGTTGAATGAGTTACTTTGTTGGGAAATTCTATTGTAAATAAAGTTGGAATGTTTCTTCAAGTATGTCCAACACTCAATTATAAATAAAATGAAAAGGCTATGCTAAAATATTTTTATATTATCTTTTGGTATGCTTGAATAATTTTATATTATCTTTTGGTTGTGTAGGGTGTTTAGTTCAAAATCTGGATTGGTTTCTACAAGTATTTGTAACTTTTAATTATAAATCAAATGAAAAGACTATGCTAAAATATTTTTTACATCTTCTTTTGGTCATATAGGTTGTTCATATTTTCTACCAGTTGATTACGGATTATCTATTAAATTGCAAGTTCAACAACTGGATTGTTTCGTATAGTATGTCCAAATCTCAATCATGAAAAGGCTATTATAGAATTGAGATTGTATTATCTTTTGGTGTGCTAAACTAATTTTTATATTATCTTTTGGTTTCTACCAAATTATAATGGATTATCTTGGGGGAATTTTATAAATAAAAAATTTTCCAAATACATTAGAACCACATGATATTCAAATTTTGAGATAACCGTCAAATGAGATTGTAAAATAATTCAGTAAAAATTCCAAATTCTATAGAATCACATGATGTTCAGATTTTGAAATAACCGTCAGACGAGATTGTAATTTTTTTAGAGATTAGATATTTTCTATTGAAAAACATAAATGGTGCAAAAATATCGCATAAAAGGTCTTGGTGTTGAATGATGTGGACACCTGTCATCGTTCTGATTACTATTTTAATCACCAGTTGCTCACAAGCTACCTGTTAATTTACATGTTTTTAAGCTGGATTGTTTCTTCAAGAATTTGTAACTTTTAATTAGAAATAAAATGAAAAGGCTATGCTAAAATATTTTTTAACTTTTTATTTGGTTGTGTAAGTTGTACATTTTTCCTAGCAGTTGATTACGAAATATCTATTAAATTGCAAGTTGAACAACTATAAAATGAAAAGGCTATGCTAAATTTTTTTTTTTTTTTTTTTCGGTTGTTTAGGTGGTTCATATTTTGTACTAGTTGATTACGGATTATCTATTAAATCGCAAGTTCAACCGCTGGATTGTTTTGTAAAGTATGTCCAAATCTCAATTAATGAAAAGGCTATTATAAAATTGAGATTATATTATCTTTTTGTGTGCTAAAATAATTTTTATATTATCTTTTGGTTTCTACCAAATCATAATGGATTACCTATTAAATTACAAGTTCACACAAGCTGGAATATTTCTTCAGGTCTCTCTAAAATGAAATGCTTAGCTAAAATAGTTCTCATATTATTGGTAGGGTGTTCATGTTATCCACCAGTTATTTCAAATGATCTTTTACTATAATGACAGTTAGTAAATGATGGTTGGTAGGTACTATGGAGTCACGTCAGCAGCTATGGTATCTATCTTTCAATATGAAATTTTACTGAATTAAATTCTCACGATACAAAATAATATAATACCCAAACAAGTTGGGAAAATGGGGAAATTTTATAAATAAAATATGTTCCAAATACTTTAGAACCACGTGATATTCAAATTTTGAGATATGAATGATGTTACATATATATATATATATATATATAGATATATTTTCTTTCTCATTACAATCTATATATCTATATATATATATATATATATATTTTCTTTCTCATTACAATGTTGATCCGTATATCCCAACTTTCAATTTTCTCTTTTTATTAACTTTTTACTGTGAAGTAATGCGCAATTCTATAGTCATTGTTATATTTCTAAAAGAAAAAATATTTATAACTTCATCAATTAAATATTGCAATTGTGATGATAATAATGTTCACGTATAATTCTTAGTATATGATTATTGTCATGTTTTGTCACCAATTCATTTTTTCTAACGCATTAGTTTCTTAATATGTCTTTCCATTTTTTAAAAACAGCTGCAAGCAATTCAATCAGCTAACCAAAAGGAAAAAAGTTCTTCACCACATCAATCTAACTAGACTACTCCAAAATCCACTATTCCTTCGAAACGATGAAGAAAAACTCATTCATTAGTGCTTTAGGGCTGCAAACAAACAAGCACTATTTTGGGTTGGAGCTCACAAATATTTTGTACAAGATCAAACTAAAGTGGGAAAACAAATCCTTCTTCAAGCAAACATAGAAGGAGACAAAAATGCAAAGTATGGACTCACAATTGCGTTGTTATGCGAATCAAATGATGAAGGAATACAATTACTATTATCAATTCTAAACCAACCAGATGGAAACCAATTGCCGCAAAACTATCGACAAATCCTTCGACATACAGTTTTTGGAACAAACAAATTTCGCATCCCAAAAAACCAAGCATGCAAGAAAAATAGAGTGGGTCATTGGGATCGTGAATGCCCTTACCCATATGGAAATGAAGAATTACATGTAACATGCAAAATGTGCTCAATTGACTTGGAATGTACAAATTAGCCAACCGAGTTTGGTAGGAATTATGTTTCCAAAAAGCATAATACAATAAAATTTCCTCATCCTATTTATAATACTAATCTCTATCTTTAAAGGAATAGATCTTTTTTTATTATTAATATTTATTTAAAAACACTTGAAACAACTTAATTACAGTCCTCTAAAGTTTTCACCTAGCATGACGCTAACTTTGAATTTATAAAATCCTTTCTATCTAATTTTAAGTTAATTAAATTTTACTAACTTGGGAAGACGGATGATCAGCTTTGAACTGACTACAAGACCAACTATAGTTGTATCCTTTCCACATCTAATTCCAAGACAATGCCTTCTATCATCATGAATCCTACAATATATTGTTTATACATATATAATGCAGCTTAAGTAGTAATACATTCAAAAATATTTCAAATAATAACACGATCATAAAAAAATAAAAAATAAAATAACCACGCGCAATGCTGGGGTCCGCGACTAGTATCTGTAAAATTAATATGCATATCAGGAACAGTAAATCTATACTTACAATCATGCATCTATCAATCTAGAGTTTAATACTTTTTTTTTTCTTAGTTTATTTTATTTGGGGAGGAGATTAAAATACTACAGTCTCCCTTAAACTTAGGAGAAAAATCACAAACCTCCCATGAATTTTCATAAATTAGCCAGTGTAACCTCCTCCCCTTGTAAGAGCAAGATGGAGAGTGAGATCATGAGTTCAAGACCCACTTAGTTAACTAATTATCAATAAAAAAAAATTTCAGCAATTAGTGCATAAATTGAGAAATGGTCCAAATTTTTTACTTATCCAAAAAAACAAAATCAGTAATTAGTACAAAAGAGACAATTATTGCAACAGAAAATATAAATTGACAATCCTACCCTTATCATTTTTTTAGAATAAAAAATAAAACTCAGGATTATCAGATTATGCTTCTTTTTTTTAAAATCATAAATAAAAATGTATAACGTGTGCATGGGGAATAGAGGTAGACATTAGAGATTTTGGGTTAAAGAAAACAGTCCAAAAAAAAAAAAAAAAGAGGTGGAACTCAACTAGTGTATGGAAAACATAAATTATAGGGGAGGTTTGAGTATCCATGTGTCTTAAAAGTATTTAGTTCAAAACTAACCTCCATTCTGTACAAAGGCAGAAACTAAATACCATTGTTGACAATAATCATTCTTGTTAGTTGTCAATTATTAACAAAAATTATAAAAAGAATACCTGTCAAAATCAATTATTAAAAAAAAAAAATCAATAAAATGTTTAAGAGCAACATTGCATGAATCTATTCTAGCCTGTGATGTTCTTATACAAAATTCTACCCTCTGATTTGCAAAAATAGACATAAGGGTCTTGCTTCAATACAGGGACTAGAGTCAAACACAGCGACTCCCAAAAATATGGAGAGGGTCATATGACTACAAGTGTGCTATTTGAGTCCATATAAGACAACAAATATATTATTTTTATTTAGGTGTTTGTGTGCATAACAATTATAGATGGTAAAACAATAATGAAACTGGTTAGTTTTCCATAAGATGCACTATGCCCTCATAATTCAGTTCTTTCAGTTCCTAAAGATCAAGTTTTTATACATGTCTAAACGAGTGTCATCTCCTCAAGTGTCCGATGTGACAAACTCTCAATAGGAGTAGTGTCATACAAATCATAGTTGTATGCTTTAATGTATCAGATACATTAAATATACTACCGCAAGATAAGTAGGTGTAAGAAGTCATGTTGCCTAAATCTGAAGGTGTTTTAAATATCCTTGAAATTCATCCACTTAAAATTAAATTTTAACCAGGGATAGGGGATTTCTTTTGGATTATTAAATGACACATAGTACAATAGAGTCATAACATGATATTTTAGTAAGAAAAGAATAGATAGATACCCTGTAAACAAATAAGACTTATCAACAGACTCTTTAATCTCTCTTTTTCCATGTGATGTAATCAGCTTTTGCCCTATGTACACTTCCCATGTACTTGGGGGTAGTTTCATGTTCATACTTTTTTAATGAATTATTTACTTACCATAAAAAAAAATTCAGTTAAAGCACTTTGCCCCCTAATGTTAGAGTTTCCATCAAATTTAACAGAAAATTCAAATTTTTGTTAGACATGATTTAGAAAATTTTGACTTTTCTGTCAAAATTGACGGAAATTATAATTGCAAGGGGTAAAATGCTCATTACCAATAATCATGAAAGGGGGGAGGGGGGGCATTACTCACTTTTGAATTTTAAGAGGGACACTGCAACTGTACGTTAATGGAGGTGGGAGGTACAATTAACTTAAAAATATATACACAACACATCTAGATATCACATCTAGAACCATGTCATCAACAAAATGATCAGAAAAATAATCCATACCCTTATTAGTTATAGCAAGTTTTATAATAGAGGTCATGTTAGATGAGGAAATCAGTGATGTGGTAGTTTCCTGGGAAGCACAAGTAACATTGCTACACTGGTTGGAAACATCTGCAAGATAACTAAGGCAATGTGAGGTTGAAAGGACTTCAATTATATATATTTTTTGATAAGTAATAAGTTTTATTGATATAAAAAAAGGGACACCCTAGTACACGCGGAGTGTACAGGGGTCAACAATTTAGTACAAAAATTACAAGAATCAAGAAAAACAAGAAGAGAAGAGAATGATTGGTTTCGCAAAGTAGACAAACAATCCAATAAAGTTCTAAAGAAAAATAACTTGAGGTCGGGTATGGATATTTAAACCAGTGTAACTAACATGAAGACCAAAAGCTATTAATTTTGTTGGAATTTAAAACTTTTTGACACAAACAATCTAAGCGGGTGGGAGAGACCAACTTCTCTTTATATTATATGTTACTGTAGATGGATATGAATCCACCAATGGAATTATCCCAATTACTAGATGGAAAAACTCCCCAAAAAAATATCCTAATCGGAGGCAAGCTGAAAAAATCAATGGAAATTCACATTATTGAGTTTCTATAAACTAAATACCATAAAAGATGGGGAAAAAAACTAAAGGTTTCAATATTATTACATACTTGGGGCCTGCAGTCATTGTTGGACAATTCTCATTAGTACAGAATTCTGTGAGGGTACCATAGAGCAAATTCACTTGGTTGAAGAAATCCATAGCTGAAATTGAAAAAAAAAAACAAACAAACAACCACATTTCAGATTTGAATCTCATGCAAGAGCTGCAGTAAAGAAAAAATTTATTTGGAAATGTCTTTTTACATTTAAGCATCAGCTAAATTATTTTTTTTTTTAAAAACTACACAAATTAGACAATACAGCAGAGTAACACATGAATATACTAAACCTAACAGATTGACAGGCATAAAATGAAGGGAAAACTCAGATACATTAAACAGGCTACACATTCTGAAAATTAAGTGCACACGTGCATGCAAGAGAGAGAGATAGAAAGAGTTACTGTTGACAACAAGCCACTCATTTAAGTCCTCCCCAGTAGGAAGTTTTACAGCCTCCCTTGGGTTTCCACTTCCTAGAGTGGCATCAATGTGCTTTCTAAGTTGTGCCCCCTGCATTAGAACAAGACAAGTACAAATACGCATAATTTAGCAGGTCTATAGCATTGCTAAGAAATTTTATATACTAAACACCAAATAAAAACCAATAGTACTAGATGAACCATATAACAAAAAATACCTGGGAAGGTTTCTGTGATGGAAGGAATATATTTGGGGGCTGATACGGAGCAGGAGTTCCATGTGCTCCATAAGCCGACCTTGAGGGAGGTTGATAATTTCCACCATATGGACTGCTGGGACCACTAGGCTGCATTTGTGATGGTGCAGTTTCCTAAACAATATGCATTAAAAAAATTCAAAGGATAAAAACATACACATTAGAATAGCTGGGAGAAATGCAACAATGTTTGCAATTACACAGCAGCTGAGACAACTATATCACACAGAAAAGAGAGTCACAAATAAACACCTGATAATATATTTGAGAGGTATCATAGCCATAATTGGATTGATCAGCACCATCCACGGCTGCACTTTGTGTTTGAGAATTTTCGTGAGGCATAGCCCTGGCTTCTTTCTCTGCAACAAACAAATTCATCAACTGAAAAGATTTGATGGAAACTAATTTGTTCTAATTACCAAGTGAAGTAGATCTCCTAGTATAATAAATGAAACCAACCAGGTCTCTTAGACGATGGTTGCTCATCCCATGTCAATGTAAATGAGATTCTACCAAAGTCTTCAGAGAAAAGAATATAAGAAAAAGAAACCAAGGATTAGTCCACACATTGATTCATCAAAGTAAATTGAGGCTATTCAAGATAAATAAACTGCCTTTAGGTAAGGTGATCGGCTAATCTTAAAGTATTGATCCTGTGTGCTCTCCCACAAGGATGCACCACCAACATGAGCAATAACTAAAGCATCAGCCATTTTATTTGCAGATATGCACTGTGCAACTGCCCCCTTGTAATCTCCAACAGTTAAAGCACTTTAGACGGCATCATCAAACGCTGGCACTCTTCAATTAGGAAATTATTTTTTTTAATGAATTCCACACGTACAATAGTTAAGCACAGGCCACATGAACAACAAAACAGTATGCTGGGAGGAAGATATTATTGTAGATTTATGTCCATATTCTTGATAGAGGAATTGGTTTGAGAATTATTATGGTAAGATCAATTAGTACAGAGCAAATCAAACCTAAAATCAACTAATTTCTCTTCCTTCCTTTCTTTCCCACTAGTTTCTTAGCAACCAAACAAAAACCAATACAATAAGAATAGATTTAGAGCTAAGAAAGAGTTCATACACTGAAATCATCCCTGTTTTCTTCTCCTCACTAGTTCCTTGACGGGTCTCACCTTGCCTAAAAAGAACACAAGCAAATACTAATATGCAAATCATTTAAATATGAAGAGATGTATATGTAATCGGTAGCATAGTACCATCTCCAGTCGCACAGTTAGGAGGACGTGTCCATGTCCGCTGCGGCCTTCGCGGCCGATCCTCAATGTGTGAAGCCTCTAGTGGGGGGGGTGGGTGGGTATCTCTGTCTAGATGAACTCGGTATGCACAAACTCAGGGGGGACAGCACCAGGGGTGGGCATGAATCTCATCTCATCTCTACCATGTACATCTGAGGGGGCAGTGCCAATGGTCGGTGGGGGACACGTACGGGTGGTGGGCAGCAGAGATGTAGTAAAGGATGTCGGTGGGCAAGTATCATCGCGAACCATAGATGGGGACTGAGATGTGTACCCATGGGCAAACCTATGGGATGGACCCGCATCATCGTGTGCCATGGGTGGCATTGGACCAGTCGCATTGCAACCCATGTCATAACTAGTGTTCAAACACATCTCATCTACTGGCTGACTTGCCTCCTCCATGGTGTGGTCATGCATGGGTGTGTGACATCAATCAAATTGACGGCCTCCTTCACGCCCTTGATGTCCACCTGCTTGCCGACCACGCCCTACAGCTGGTGCAGCCGGTTCACTCGTGTTGCCCGCAGCGCGTGCATCGTCTAAGGTCAACCGACCGATCTCTTTAACAGCTTTCAAGGCATTAACATAGTCAGTGTAGATCTCGAACCCTGGTTCGCACTTTGCCATAATCTTCAACTGTGATTCAACCTATATAAAGTATACAACAGTAGTGTTAGTAGGTTGAACTAAACTATGCAAAGCGAGGTACATTTGTAACAAAATAGCCTTTGTAAACTTACCAAAGTGTCCCAGTACGAGTTCTCTTTTGTAATATGGCGTAGAGTGCGGGGACGAAACCACACCATATACTCGTCATTGTAGCTCATCTCCCCATGAAAGAGTGGTGCATCGGCAATTGTGGCGTGCGCAGCCCATTTAGCAATATGTATGGCATGTTATTCAACCCAGTTTCTCCCTTGCTTGCCCTGGAGTGTTATCTTGTGAAGTTTAGTTGAAGTATTGACATCGACCGGTATGCCTTGCTTCATCCCAAGCTGTCGGAGAACACGCTCAGGGTAGTGGCCTTCAACCACCCAAAAATGTATGAGCGGCACGATAGACCTCCATATGCGTTGCCCTGCCGTACAATATGCGGGCAGGGAACCTAACACAGATTTGTATGGCTCCCAGACAATCTGCAATGATCCAACAAATGCAAACAACCGTATTAACAATATAATTAGAAAAAATGTGTAACGAACGTAAACAATACATGCCAAAAATGTTTAACTCGAAAATAAAAAATGTTTATTCATTCCAAAGCGAATTGTCAGTAGACCAACTACATGACAAAGCGGTCTCCAACAAAGGCAGGATACCTGATTTGGCCGTAGCGAAGCAAGCGACATACAATAGGCATGTAGGACGTGCATTGGATGTTCAGTTGTGCACTTAGCCCCTTTCCATCTAGCAAACAACACAGACATAAATTTCATATTAGTTACTTAAATAATTTTTGTGCGAAAAAGTTAATGCGGAAATGTAAAACGGTAACTAACTAAGATCCTACATACCTAACAGCAAGTGGACTTGGGGGCAGTGCCTGGTGTGGATGCCTCATCACAGGACATATGTGTGGAAACCTCGCCCACGCCCACGCCCATAAAGTGTAGGAGTAGTTCATGTTGTTTCAAATGTAGAGATAGAGACAACTTGGCTTCCTAATCAGATTTGAAAGCATATTCATCAAATACCCATAACTTGGAGATGTAAAATATGTTCTCTTGTAGTTAAATAATTGCAATGATATATATATATACACAAAGAAAGGAGACACTTTTTATGGCCTCATAAGCAAATAAAATATTTATTCAAGCTCAGCCACACATCCATGTGGGACTGAGCAACAACCATGCCTAAACCACTTGCATTAGATATTAAAATGAACGAATACAAATATTTTTTTTTTTTCTCAAGTAATTAATCCCTCAAAACTAGCAAAGCCAATGTAAGTAGAGCTGACCTCCCCTGATCAATCCCAATTCACAATATATATAAGAGATATTCAAAGCAATCAAGTTCAACAAGTCTACCACACAACTACCAATTTAACGAATAAAGAAACATAATTGAACACCCCCTTCACAACCCCACCGCCACCATTAAACCCAGCCCTACCAGTTTGGTTCAACAAGGGTCACTCCCATCAACCACACTAATCCCAAAACTCTAATAAGGAAATTGTTCAAAGTCTATTATTTTCCCAAGTCTCTAAAGCAACCCAACCAAACAAAAGCATTACAAAGCCAAACTAGCAAAAGCCATACAAAACCATAAATAGGAAAAACTAGTAGAGAATCTGAAGTAATAGAGTTTCAGCAATCAAGGTCAAAGGGCCTTAGAGCAACCAAGAACAAATTCAAGAGTGAATTGTCTATGGAATGAAATTACAATTTTTTTTCAACCACACAATAATCACCTATGACCTATCAAGTAATCCAGCCACATCTTCATGGTCAAACTTAAGAAAACGTAAAAATCTAAGACTACTCAAAAACCCACCTAATAAAAACGCAATTTTTAATAGACAACACCATGTATCATATCATATCATACAAGTTTACCAACAAAATGTTATGGTAAATCACAATTTATTATTACCCAATCAGGGGAAAATCATAGTAAAAAATTACCCTTTATTCTTTGCTAATAATCTAACACAAGCAACGCAATACCGTTTACTAAAAAATAAACGCATTGTAATAACCCTAAAACTTGGGCTAGAATTATTTTTTTCTCTCTCACTGACAATAACCCTAAAACTCAAAAATTGCATCAAGAGTAAATATAGAAGGAGAGGGGCTGTGTTTTACTACTGTCCTCAGTGCGACACAGTGAGAGAGCTGAGTGAGGCTTTGAGTGAGAGGTCGCCAATGAGAGGAGACGAGAGTTTTCTGCCGCCGATGAGATGCGCTTGTCTCCAGTAGAGTGAGGGTTTGGGGTTTGTATGTTTGGGTGTGAAAGAGAGTGAGAGTGTTCTAGACGCTTAAGTGAGAGTGAGTGTGTTTTGAGTTTGAAATAAAAGTTGAGTCTGTGTTTTGTGTTTGGCTATTATTACCATGCAACCCAAGCCATACTCGAGTTTAGGGAGCTCGGGTACTACTAACACAGTACTCGAGTCCAATAAACTCAAGTATGAGTCTGGATCCTTTCACCTCTTATACCCGAGCCATACTCAAGTTGAGGGAGCTCGGGTACTACACTAACACAGTACTTGAGTCCAAAAAACTCAAGTATGAGTCTGGATCTTTCACCTATGATACCCGAGCCACACTCGAGTTTAGGGAGCTCGGGTACTGTGTATTACACAGTACTCGAATTTAAGACACTCAAGTACAACGTGGCATTTTTTAATGCCCACAGTCTAGCTCAACCTGTGCCACGGTGGCAGAATCTCTAGGAACTCGAGTTCAGTGAACTCGAGTACCATCTGGCACTCAAGTTTCACAAACTCAAGTACCAAAAAAGTGGTACATTCCTATATATTTCCAAAACAGTGCTAGATTGCCAACAATTTTGCCAAAACGTGGTATTTAGTTATTTTTGCCTCGCAATGATAGTCTTAAAGTTAACAAAAGGATCATCCAACAATCAATTTGCTTTTAAGAAGAAGCAGTAATCCATGTGTTTACTCCAAAGGTCGTCCAAAGAGACTAGCTTGAGTTTACTACACTAACACAGTACTTGAGTCCAAAAAACTCAAGTACGAGTCTGGATCTTTCACCTATGATACCCGAGCCACACTCGAGTTTAGGGAGCTCGGGTACTGTGTATTACACAGTACTCGAATTTAAGACACTCAAGTACAACGTGGCATTTTTTAATGCCCACAGTCTAGCTCAACCTGTGCCACGGTGGTAGAATCTCTAGGAACTCGAGTTCAGTGAACTCGAGTACCATCTGGCACTCAAGTTTCACAAACTCAAGTACCAAAAAAGTGGTACATTCCTATATATTTCCAAAACAGTGCTAGATTGCCAACAATTTTGCCAAAACGTGGTATTTAGTTATTTTTGCCTCGCAATGATAGTCTTAAAGTTAACAAAAGGATCATCCAACAATCAATTTGCTTTTAAGAAGAAGCAGTAATCCATGTGTTTACTCCAAAGGTCGTCCAAAGAGACTAGCTTGAGTTTACTACACTAACACAGTACTTGAGTCCAAAAAACTCAAGTACGAGTCTGGATCTTTCACCTATGATACCCGAGCCACACTCGAGTTTAGGGAGCTCGGGTACTGTGTATTACACAGTACTCGAATTTAAGACACTCAAGTACAACGTGGCATTTTTTAATGCCCACAGTCTAGCTCAACCTGTGCCACGGTGGTAGAATCTCTAGGAACTCGAGTTCAGTGAACTCGAGTACCATTTGGAACTCAAGTTTCACAAACTCAAGTACCAAAAAAGTAGTACATTCCTATATATTTCCAAAACAGTGCTAGATTGCCAACAATTTTGCTAAAACGTGGTATTTAGTTATTTTTGCCTCGCAATGATAGTCTTAAAGTTAACAAAAGGATCATCCAACAATCAATTTGCTTTTAAGAAGAAGCAGTAATCCATGTGTTTACTCCAAAGGTCGTCCAAAGAGACTAGCTTGGTCACGTTTAGGGGATCATTAATGATCCCCTAACCATCCAAAAAAACCTTCAAAAGGTAGACATTGAGAAGTCATTACAGATAAACTACCATCCTTGAAGAAGAAAGTAAATGAAAAACAAAGAAGTTTGAATCTAAAAAAATTATATTGATATTCCAAAAACAAGTCAAGAAAATTCCTTAAGCTTGACCAGCACAAAGTAAGTCAAACTTGGGAATGGGGGGCAACTGATGAGTCTAGAAAATTCAAGGTGGTTGTCCACCTTAATGGACAACCTTGTGTCATTAGTAGACCATCAAGAAAAAAGATACAACCCCCCAAGTACATTTAGCACATTAAATGATGACCATTACACTTAGGGAAATAACCACCTGCAAATATGTAAAGGAAGACATTTATGAGCACAACAGCTAATTAAGCTACCTATAAAATGGACAATTTGTCCATTTGCTAAGGTATGAGTAAAAAACACAAAAATACTATCTACATACAAAATACATAAATTGATACTAACTTAATCATCAAAGGCTCTCCCACCGGGCACATCTCGGTGGTCTCTTCGATTAACTTTCTTTTTCTTGTAGAATCCTAGAAGACCTTCCAGAGCTCCGAATTTGGACGAATAACTCAACTGGTGATTTTTGGCATCAACAATATGTGTCAAGATAATAGTCAAACACAAATTCATATGTTATTTTGAAAAGAAAAGAATACGAAAATTTTAAATCTTGCAAACCAAAAGTTGACGGAGCAAACATTTCTACCATCTTACTTAGGAAAATTGTTGTGAAGAAGAATGGCTAGTTGAAGATAAATATTAGACCATGACCTTTGTTGTTCAGTTGCATTTTCTTAATGAGTCATCCAATCAAACCGTTAGTAATTAGTAAAGACGGTTTATTCAATGAGTCATCAACTCAAGTGCTTTTTACTCTTGGAAAATCAGAAAGCACAAATCTTCAGACTTGGAAGCACAAAATTCCAACCCATAAATATCTATTCGATTTCAAGACATTATTCCATTCTTGACAGTTGAAGTTGAAGACCTACTCAATCATGCAATTGGAGAATATCATCTTCAAATTTGGATATCTGCATAAAATTAAAATTGTTAGTCGAGCCATGCTTCCAGCATATACAAGACCTTTTCAAATGCTTTTTGGAAGCAATATTTCAATATTGAGACAATATTTTTCATTATTTAAAACGTCATTATTACTAATTCAATTAATCAACAAAATACCTATATCATTCTCAAAAAACAAAAACAAAACAAAAACAAAAAAACAAAATACCTATATATGGTAGGTTTGGCTACCCAAAATTAGAGTAAAGCAAGATTGCTATCTTCAACGATATAACATCAATATATATATATATATATATATAAAAATAGAGACCTCATGTGAGAGTGCATGAGATCCTACCACGTGGCACTCTAATATTGCATTTAACTTTTTTTTACCTTTTTTCATTAATTTTTTTTTTTACAATTATCCAATAGATCATAGTAACTTATTTTTACTATTATATAAATTTAGGATTTTTTGCCTTTTTTTATTAAGTTTTTTTAAAAAAAAAATTTTTTTACTGTTACCCAATAGATCATAGTAACTTCTTTTTATTATTATATAAAATATGGGCTGTTCTTGACAATTAGACAAACTAGCCGCGAACCCGTGCGTGATAATTATTTTTTATGGTGGTTTTATTAAATTTTTTTTTACAATTTAAACTAATCTAATGAGTAATGTATTTCGTAATTATATTTTTATTTATTATAGGAACAATCATAAATGTAATAAATGAACAATCCAAAACACCAAAAAAACGTAAACTAAAAAAAATTAATAAAACTTAACAATGATTAATTGAACCAATATTATGATAAAATTTTGTTTTTGATAATCTATTAAGGTTATTTTCTTTGTAAAAATTATAATTTCGGCCACCCAAAACATATTATCAAATAAACAATTATTAGCAAAATCTAAGAATTAAATTTCTATACATGCATTGTTATAAAATAATAATAATTAAAATAAAATTGCAAAAGTTAAAATTTATCACCTATCCGATTATTTTCGTTTGGCTAACCTTTGCTTTTCTTTAAATGAATGGCATTATAGAGTACTTCTAATACAAATATTAAGAGTACTTTGTCCGCCACAAAGAATTAGAAAATAAACAAAAATTAGTAAAATCTCATAGTTTAACATCTAAAATGAACACTATAAAAAATCATGCTATGTAACAGAATAAATACCAAATTATCCAAATCATGCTATGTAACTTTGTCCGCCACAAAGAATTAGAAAATAAACAAAAATTAGTAAAGTCTCATAATTTAACATCTAAAATGAGCACTATAAAAAATCATGCTATGTAACACAATAAATACCAAATTATCCAAATCATGCTATGTAATAGAATAATATTATATTTTTATATGCTATATTTAATTCTTTAGAACGCAATAGGATAACATTTAACAATCAAAGAGAATAAAAAATAAATAAAAAACAATAACAACAATTTAAAAAACAAAACTAAATTGCATTAACCCAAAATAGAGTTTTAAAGAATATAAAAAATTATCAACCTAAATTAGAGATGCAAGAAAAATAAAAAAAAAATCCACCAAGAAATTTAGAGAAAGAGAGAGAAAGAGGGAGGGAGAGAGAGAACCATTTTTTTGTGAGGGAAAACTATGCATAGAATATAAAAGATAGTAACAAATTTATAGTAAAATGGTGTAAATAAGAAGAGACAAAAATAAAGGAAGATGAAGGGAAAGAGGAAGAATGATATTAATGTAGAGGGTAATGGAGAGATGAAAAGGTAAGAGGGGGAGAAAGATTGAAGAAGTAACGGGGAGATGAAATGGTAAAGGAAAGAGAAAAGTTGGAGAAGTGTAAATATTAAAAAAATAAATGTTAAAAACAATTATAGGAAAAAAATAAAAACCTAAAGCTTGAAAGGTTTCAACGTTTTTTTTTTTTTTTTTTTGGTTTTTTTTTTTCCTCCTTTAAGCTGAAAAGGCTCGCACAAAATCCTAAAGCTGAACTGAAAAGACTTTGAGTTGGGCTTGATAGTGGAACTAAATAAATAAGAGCTGGGCTGGATTAATTATATAGATTTATTATAGGCTGATAGTGGAAGTAAATAAATAAGTAGTGGGATGCATTTATAGGCTGAAAATTGTAAAAACCATTTTAAAATTGTAGGACAAATTATATTTAAAAAAAAAAAAAAAAAGAATGACGTGGCAGCTAATGTGGCGCAATGTGAGAGCAGCAGCATTAAACGCTATGCTTCAGCTTTTAGTAATATATAGATATAGATTAGACCAAAATTTATTCACGATAAAATAGACTACCTTTTAAAAGTAGACCAAACCTTATGAAAAACTTAAGCTCAGTTCTTACCTTACATATTATGACTTAAGTTTGACCCTTCTCACCTGTAAATCAAAGCAAAAACTCTGACCCTCTTACAAGCTTTCTTCTTCACACCCCCCTTCCTTCCCAACCCACGTATAAATGATACTTCTAGAAAATCTCATTCTCATGAAATCATGTCTCCATTTTTCCTTAATTTCAATTCAATATGCTTTTGTCTATTAATAATGTTCTAGGAAATTTACGCAGACAAATTCTCTGTCATCAACCAGTGCAATAAAAATATATATAAATCTTAAGATCCCTGAGGTTGCTGAAATAATTGACAAGTGCATATTTCTAAAATTTATAATAACAAAAAAGTCTAATAAATATCATATACTATCTCACAAAATGCCATTAACTTAATATTTTCTTTAAAAAAATTCAGTGATAGGAATGGTAAAAAACATGATCCTATACAAGTAATACCAAAAATACATGCAAAACAAGTTTCATAGGAAGATTTATCTTTAAATAATATGAAAACAACAGTAAAGATAAAATGCATTGAATGAAATCCTATGAAACAATTTTGTTAATCATTTCAAATTATACTCATAATTTACATAAAAAAATAATAATACATCATATTATTTACATTAAAAAAATAATACATACTAATTTCAAAGTTCATTGCAAGATGTGAATTGCTAGGGTATTGCAATAATAAGTAACATTGATACAACAATAGGTTGGTATTACATTTTGTGCGTACTTTGTGAAAGAAATGTCAAACCACAAGCAAAATCATTTTGGTGTGCAAAATGTGAAACAAAAATAAATTTTTCTATCCCAAGTTAGAGGCACTCACATTAACTACATACTCTCCAAATATTTATAATATATTTATCTCACTATAACTACTATATATATACAATTGCAAACTACTTCAGATTCATGATTCAAATTGAAGTTTTTGATACAACTAACAAAACAAATTTTGTGATCTTTGATCGAGATGCCGAAAAAATCATAAATAAATTTACAAGAGATCTTGCTGAAAAATAAACTGAGGTACAACTTATTTAAATTATTGTAAAAATATTGATATTGGAGAAGGAATCCCATGTGATTTGAAAAACAAATTAGGAAAAAAATGGATTTCCCTACTTCATTTGAATGCATGGTTTTAAAAACCGAACTGAGAGCCGAACTGTTTTTTTCAAAATTTTCGGTTCAACCTGGTTTTTGCCGGTTTCAGGGGTTTTTACCAGACCGAATTAGCTCCCGGTTCCCAATTGAACTGGTCGGACCGGCCGGTCTAGTCCGGTTTTTAAAACAATGTTTGAATGACTTCAATCTAAAAGATGGTTTTGAAAATTACATAGTTGATAAGATTTTTGATGCACCTTCAAATAATAAAAAGATATGGAAGAAAAAAAAATACACAATTCAATATGCTATATTAATTCTTTTTGCTACACTATTCCAAAATTAACAAAAATAAAAAATAAAAATATTTACAAAAAACTGTCACATCATTGAAATTTAATATGAATACAAATACTTATGAAAAATCTTAGCGACAAAGTCCAAACTTTGTAAGATCCAATCAAGAATCTCTCGATGCCAATTTATTAGTGATTAACACAAATGATGCAACGAAAGGAAAAAAAATGATGAAAGCTCAAAAATTGAACAAATATGGACAGACTAAACTTCAAACGTTGAAGATGGAGAAACTGGTGATGATAACAAACGTCACCATACCGCAATAACAAAGATTGAAGAAACAAACAAACAAACAAAAAAGATTTCGTAATGAAGCTTTTTATTACGTCATATAATAAAAATCAATAATATAGAATGAATTAATATGCTTTTATCAACTTTTATTATACAATATTACTCCAAGTTGTTTTAATTATTGCTCATTATTTGAACAAAATAATTATAATAGATATATGTGGCAAATTTATAATTATTACTTTTTATGATGAAATCAATACTAACAAAGTTTTATAATAAATATGCTATAATATATGTATAATATTTTCCAAAAACAAATTTAAATAAAACATTACAACAGTATCCGTGCATCGCACGGAAAACTTACTAGTTTTTACTAAATATAGAAGGACAAGGGGCAATTAATTCCTAGAAATCCATGCCTAGGCATTACCATAGCAGCATCTACTTGCTGAAGAACCAATGCTTGGGTTGGGAGACCTAGGTTGGGTAAGGAGGGATGGAGTTTCAATAGTATAACTTAAATTTTAAAAAGTTTTCATTAAATATTTGAGACAATCATGACTACCTATAAGGAAGGTTGTAGTCCAACATATGTGTATATATCATAAATACTAAACAATGACACATGTGATGGCAACATGATAGACAAACTCACATTGATATATATGATATTGAAAAGGGAAGAACATGAAAATTTTAGATCTTGCAAACCAAAAGTTGATGGAGCAAATATTTCTATCGTTACCTCAATAGAAGAACTAATGTGAAGAAGAATGAAACCAAAGGCGCTAGTTGAAGATGCATAGAGACTGCAATCTTTGTTTAATAGTATCTTCTTTCCATTCCAATTCACTCCACCATGATTGATGGGCTTCAATACATCTCAAATTGGTTGCATTCTCATTATTGAAGGGTAATGATTTCAACAATTGGCACATGGAGATCTTAATCTTCTTTAGAGATAGCCACTTCAATGAGTCCTCAGTGCAAATGCTTTTTACTTTTGGAAGATCAGAGAGCACCAGGGTTTTTAACTTTGGAAGCACTTCAGGTTCCAACCCACGATTCTCAGACTTTGTTATTATCTCTTCAATTTCATGACATTCTTCAACACTTAAGTGTTCAAGTTCAAAGAGTTGTTCAATCATGTCATTGGAGAATATCTTTTTCAACTTCACACATCTCCATAAAGTTAAAGTCGATAGTCGGCTTAGGCTTCCCACATGTATAGGACCTTCCCAGATGCTTTCTAATTTTGAGACATTATTTATTCTCATCGTTTCTAACCATTTCAATGCATTCATTCCTACAGTATTACCATCAACAATTGTTTCAATTTCATCACACCCTTCAATCAAACAAACTCTCATCTTGTTAATACTCTCGATACCAAAATCTGATAGATTTGAAGCTCCTTTGTGGCCAATCAATTCAAATACATCAGTTTCTTCAAGCACCTTTGAAATTGAAGTATTTACACCTTCACCATTTACAAACTTAAAATACCTTTGAAGTTCAGAATGATCAAACATTTTATAACTGTTTGAGTCATGACAACCGACAAAAAATTGGAATCTGAAGTGACCAACATTCCACGATGGGCTTGTCGAGATAAAATACTCAAGAAAATTCACATTAGGGAAGCAAATTGAGAGCGAAGTCAAACGTATCAAGGTAGCCACCCCCTTAATAATACCCTCAACAACTGCCTCCCACCTTTGATTATTTGGATCCATATCAATCGTTAGTTCTTCCAATAAAGAAAGACTTGAAAAGACATTTCGATGAAATTCAACCGCCTCTGACCATCCCATGTCAAAATTTGGCAATGACATACGCAAACACTTCAATTGAACCAAACAACTAACCTGAATTGGTAATTGATTAATACCAGTACCTCGAATATCAAGCACCTCAAGATGCTCAAATTTATCTAAGTCATTGAGCTCAGTTAAACGAATGCAAGAATTTAGATACAATGCTCTCAGACATGTCAAGCGAGATATAGATGATGGTAATAATGCAATTCTAGTGTCATGTAAGTCTAGAACTCGTAGATTTTGCATGAATCCAAAGAATGTATCAGGAATTTTTTCCAAGTCACGATTTTTTTGTAACAACAATGTTGAAAGATTGTTGCAACTTGGAAATTCTGGTAAAGTGCACAATTTGTTATCCATCAAGGAGATTCGATTTACCTTATGCCATTCTAAAGCATTAGGGGGCTCTTTGAGCCCCTCTCTGACTTTTACAAAAATCTTAAAATGGTCACTTTGGAAAGAAATTTTAAGGGCCATATTCCGCAACACTTTGTTCATTCTTACATGATTCAGCTTCTCACTCTTCTCTAGCAAAGACAAGCCAATAAGTTCATCTAATATTGTATGCCCTCTACCACGTGCATCTCTAAACTCATTGGCATCATAGATGAAACCTTCAGCTCTCCAACACTCTAACAAATAATCTATATATATCTCACATTCTTCAGGATACAATGCACCATACAGAAAGCAATCCTTTTGATCCTTGCATTCTAAATCTTTATAACAATATTGTAAGATCTCAATCAATTCATCCATGCCTTGGATTCTGATATTAGGCCATATCTTCAAACTCCTTAAACCGTCTTTCCACAGGTAAATGTTATCCTTTTTTCTGAAGGTGCTTGCTACCTTATCTATCAAGAGCGGCAAACCAGAACACTGATCAACAACTTGCTCAGCTATATATTTAATTCCTGGAAGATTTACTTTTGGACCAACTTTCTCTATGAACATTTTCCATGCATCAGTTGAAGACATTCGTTTCACATTAATTGACTCATCAAGGCTCATAAAACGACAAATGTTACGGTTTCTAGTCGCCAATACCACCTTGCTATCCTTTTGGTTGTCAAGAATACCTATCATATCTAGATCAAGAGTCTCACAAACTTCATCCAAAAGAAGTAGACACCTTTTGCATTCTAACTCCAAAGATATTCGCCAGGCTATTTCATCTTGGGTAGTGATACCTTCCATATTCAATTTTAGCCGATCTGTAATTGCACGTTGCAACTTTCCTACACTAAAATCTTTTGATACAGGGACCCAAATAACAATATCAAACATTTTTGCAATATCTTCATTGTTATTTAAGTTCTTCATTATTGCTGTTTTCCCGATTCCTGCCATTCCCCAAAGTCCAATTTTTCTTACATTCCTATCTCTTAGAAGGCCCAGTATTTCTTCAACATACCCATAGAGAGATGGCTTATCTTCTATTTTGGGTGCATTCATAGTTCTCACACGCTCTGGCAATTTCTCAACCAATACTCTCTCAAAATTTCCCTCTAGCCAGAGGCTATGTAGTTTCTCGCACTTCTCTACCATGCGTTTGCTAAGTTTTGTCCGTGAAGAAGAACTAAACAACTTCAATTTACTATTTTTACTTTTTTCTTTATCATACTTGGTTTTCAGTTCTTGCACCTCTTCTTTGCTCTTCATCACACTAGAAATCCAAACTTCGCATTCTCTAGTGAACTGCTTTGTCTTATGTTTGTTTGCTTCAGCAACTATACTTTCCTTCCTAGCATACAACTTCTCTGCCTTCTCCATTAAAAGTTTGAAGTTGTTTTCCAAATCATTTGCATAATCAACATTCCGTTTCACTTTACTTACCAACTCTCTCCCGTCTTTATACGCCTCAACTGCTGCTGCAGACGCTGCAGCAGAAGTTGCTGCCGCCAACATATCTGTGGTAGAACAAATATAAATTTAAGATACTGACCAAAACTCAAAATGCAAAATGAAGAAAAACTTTTCAGTTCAGCTAAGTAGAATGAAAATGTAGGTAACAAGACAAACAAGAGTTTTGGTATGTCAAAAGATGCTAACTTGATTCCACTGAATTGTTAGTTGAGGGACTCACATGGTTTAATTACAAAATCAAAACAACAGTTTTGGCAGTCTTTTTTTTTTTTTTTTTTTTTTTTGAGAATCGTTTTCGTGGTCATTGGAAAAGGACTTTGACCTTATTTTAATCAATGAAGAGTTATCCATAGATGGGCTAATGGTTTTTTTTTTTTAATATCTTTTTAATCTTGTAATAAAGTGAGAAATGATGTTGTTATTTATAATTAATGTTTTAAATCTAAAATAGTAGTAAATTAAAAGCCCTTTTTTCCTTCAAATATGCATTCATTCCATTTAGTCGGTCTATATATCAATACCCCAACTTTAGAGAAAAGTTAAACTAGTATGGCGTGCTTGCTCTGATGCCCTTCCAACAAAAACAAATCTCAGAATACGTACAATAATAGACAATCCCCTGTGCTGCCAGTGCAACAAAGCTCCCAAAGATACTTTGCATGCTCTATGGGATTGTATTCAAGGTATTTGGATTCCGAAATTTACTTGGATTCCGCGTGACTTTCCACACCTCACAAATTCCAATGATCTGGTCACGTTAGTGAGGCAACAGCTTCAGACTCTAGAGCTATTTGCCATGATAGCCTGGTCCATGTGGTTTCAATGCAACAAAATTCAGTGTCATGAGGAAGCACTCACACTTCAGAAGACCTATGAGGCGGCCATTGTATTGCTGACAGAAATGAGACAAAAATCTCTGACTCGCTCTACTCCATCACAAAGGTTAGAAATCAAATGGAAGCCACCAGACCTTGAGATGTTGAAAGCAAATTACGATGGAGCTGTGTTTGAAGATTCAGATGAAGCTGGCATTGGATTTGTGTTTTGGAACAGCAGGAGCGAGGTGATGGTGACTTTATCTGAAAAAATTCTTTTACCCCCACAGTGGAAACCTTGGAACTGATGGCAGTTAGCAGTTCAATTAGCTGTGGAACTTGGTTATCACTGGGCTGTTTTTGAAGGAGATTCTGAAACTGTTTTTAAGGCTTTGTCAAGGGATGTGGCTCCCCTCTCGTCTGTTGGTCATCTGTTAAAAGACTTTTTAAGTCTTTAACAAACTCTTTATGAGCTCATTCTTTCTCTCATATTAGAAGGCAGGGTAATTCTGTTGCTCATGCCTTAGCTAGGATTTCTTTTCCTTTATTAGTCTGGATGGAGTCTGTTCCACTAAAGATTTTTAATCTTGTTGTTTCTGATTTTCCAGCTTAATGAATAATACCAGTCCGAATGCTCAATAAAAAAAAAATGGTTACCATGTAAAAAATAATCTATTATGAGATTAGCAATAGGGTGTAATAAAACATAGAAATGGCATTTCTCTTTGTCAAAGGAAGTATGTACTTCATCTTCTATATGAAATTAGGCTCTTGGGTGCTTGTCTTGTTGATACTCCTATGTACTCCACTGTTAAACTAGATGGTGATCACAAAGAACCATTTCTGATTTGTGATACCGACCCTTACTTTGGAAGTTGATTCATCTTAGTGCTAATTGTCCTAACATCAAAAAGAGAAATATATATATAGGGTTTGGCTTATTTCCAGTACTTTTTTTAACTAGAATCTCCTTTTATTTTAATGAGAGACTGCCACGTCATCCACTAACTAAATAAAAGGCAGAGATTAAAACTTACTACCACTTGTCATTATATATTTAAAACAAAATGACACGTCCAGTTTAAAAAGTACTGGAGGTAAGCCAAACCTGAAAATATATGGGTCATGTTAATGGATACCCTTAGGGCAATTGTTAATAAACCATAATAGGAAAATTTTGACACCACTTTCATGAAAAATATAAAACGCTGTCAACAACTTTATTGTTTTATCATTCTCCTAATAAAATGTTTCTAAAAATAACTCCTATATATATATATATAGAGAGAGAGAGAGAGAGAGAGATGGGTGTGTGTGTGTGTGTGTGTGTGTGTGTGTATAAAATAGCAAAAGCCTAATCCTTATTTCCCTCCCATAAATATACGGAGCAAAAATGGCCAAATACCATTTTTGGTATAAATTATTAGTGTTCTACCACTGTTTGAGAAATAATTAACGATCTAACACCTTTTTAAAACTCGGGTTCGTAAAACTCAAGTTTGACATGTAATTCGAGTTCCATAAAAATTTGCACAGTGGCACCTGCTGACGTGGATTATTTTAATTAAAAACTCGAGTTTGACATGTAACTCGAGTTCCTTGTAATGTGTTACTCGAGTTTATAAAACTCGAGTACCATGTAAGAAAGGATGATAAATAAAAATAGCATATTCATTTGCATATTCATTAGGTGTGAGGATGAAAGCCAGCCCATCTGCATTTAAAGGTTGATTCTGCGAATAAATGACGAAGGAAAAATGAGTAGTGAAATCTGTCAATGTTGTAATCAACGTAGTTTAAATAACTGGAAGTCTTCTATGAGCAAAGTCAGTCAATGTTGGTTTGCATGCTAATAATGCTATGTAAATAGTATCTTTGAAAATTTTAAAAAGACAATAAATGCCATAAACTGCCAAGTCCTGCATTAGAGCCCCAATCTAGAAAGGCATTAGGCATACAGTGTGAAACTTTGTTTCCATTTTGCAAGTTCAGAGCATAAATAGTGACTTCTCATCCAACCCAACAAAACTTAAAGTTCAAGACATAATTTTAAAGTTCAAGTATGCATATTACACAGAACTCGAGTTTGTAAACCTCCAGTTCCATGTTCAAATTTTTAAATAATTCAAGCTTATAGAGCTCGGGTATTATTTACAGGGAACTTGAGTTTATGAAACTCGAATTTTCTAGGTCAGCACATGCCACTGGCTTTTTTTTATGGAACTTGAGTTTTTGAAACTCGAGTTACATGTAAAACTCAAGTTTCACAAACTCAAGTTTTAAAAAGGTGGTAGATCACTAATTATTTCTCAAACAGTGGTAAAACACTAATAATTTCGACCAATAATGATATTTGGCCATTTTTGCCTAAATATACGTTGTATATGAAAACACACCTATAAGATGACACTGTTTAACTTAATACGTTTCAAAAAAAAAAAAAAACATTTAACTTAATACAAAAACCCGAAAGGTTCAAGAGAGATACAGAGAGATTGAGAGTAACAAACTACAGTATCATCTTAGGGCCACCACCACCATCCATCTCCGACCACTGGAAAACTGGCTTTCCTCAACCATCGTACCACCAGATCTGTTACAGGTAATTTTTTTTTTTTTTTTTTGTAAAAATAAAATACTGCGATGGAGAGATGGAGAGAGAGTTGTGAGGCACCAATGACGTAGAGAGAGAAAGAGAGGGTTCATAAGCCAGTGAAAGCCAAAAGAGACCATAATAGTAACTCTTAATGAACCTCTGCTTTGAGATGGGTTTCTTCACCGGCTTTGCTGCGCTCTCTCTCCACAATCTGCTTCCTCCTGTAAGTTGGCTCCATTCATTTTGGCTTTATTGCTTTCTATTGTTCGCTTCATCTTCTCTACAATTTATTTTAGGCTCGTCTCTCATATCTCTAACCTCACCCTCTACTATAATTAATTAATTATATAATTTGACTTTGAAATTTTAGAATAATTTATGCTAAATCTTTGTTTAAATTGTCTTTGATTCACATTAGGTTTGTAAATTACTTTTTTTTTAAATGAACGATGTTTGAATTTCATTGTTGCATAGCTAATTCGTTGCCACTAGTACTATGGGTTTGGCTATTAAGAAAACTAGTCGCTAACCCGTGCGATGCACGGGTTTATCTCTTCTTTGAGTATTTTTTGTTATAGGCATGTGAGTTCAAGCTAATAGAGCATGTTCTCAGTGTCCATAAATCTGCCAATAAGAAACATTACATACAAATCTCTGCACTGAAATAGACATTAAACATGTAATATGATTTTAGCTAATACAAAGTTGGCAGATGAAAGTTGTGTGAGACGTTTATAAATTGAAAGAAAAGAAGAAAAAAGTTGATTGTAAATTTTGAATAGAATAGAACTTCTCTGTTTGTGGTCTACTCTCATAAAAAAAATAAAAATAATGAGAAAGTTTTTTTTTTGAGAAACAAAATAATGAGAAAGTTGATATTACATTTTAAGCTTCTCTAACAAACTTATCATTAGCCCACAGTAGAGAGCACATAATAATATTCCTGGCCAAATACTTGCACAAACTCCAACTATAAATCTTACAAACCTCAAAGTTCATGAATATATTCTAACATAAAAATTGATAAGTAAAAATTTTAGGTTAAAATATTTTTTTTTTTAAATTCAATACTTACAACGGAGGAAGTAGGATGTTCTGACATAAAAAGTAAACAAAAACCTACCCTTTAAACTATAGAAACTTATTACCACAAAAAGGAATCATAAACATGCACATATTTTTGAAATCAAACTAAAGAATTAAAAAACATAGAATTAGACAAACTCATATGAAAAAAAAAAAATACATACCAAGTTCTTTGTAGCTGTAGATTTAGATTCTAATATTTGTAAAACACCACCTTTGGAAGGTTTAGATTTTGATGGTTGTAGAGCACCTTCAATTATCTACTCTCTATATACCAGATTATATGTGACATTAAGTGAGGAATATTATAAAATATCATTGTACCTAAAAGAAAAATTAGATAAAAACATTACTGATTCTCTTACCTGCTAGGTTGTGTTCCTAGGAAACCTGCAAAATCAAAAGGAAAACAAAAACAGAAAAACATAAAGAACCATCAAACAAATGAAAAGAGGAGTTATTAATAACATATTTCATAATTTAAATCAAAATTCAAATCTACAGAGATGCATAATAAAAAAATCATAACCAAATACTTTCACAAAACTGAGCCAACAATACTAATATAACAAAACTGGCTTTGTACGTAATACAACTATAATAGAATTCTCTCTCTTATTATTATTATTTTTTTAAACGACGGATTAGAAGTGTGTTGGTTTGTATTGTAGAATTCTAATTCTAACAAACAATATCAATAATTTTTTTTACGCCCCCTCCAAACAAAATATTAGCTAATGTAGATACAAATTTAGGCAGACGACCTATCAAAAAAATAGGCAGACAAATTGTTATGTTTATGGATTGAAACACGTATAACAAAGTTTTTTTTTTTTTTGGCTGCGGCCTAATAATTAGAATTATACTATGTTTAAACTACCTCCAAAGTGTCCCTGGAGTAAGGACATCACCACGACCAACACTCTATATGGTGGGGGAACGAATAGCAAAGTTTTTTTTTTTTTTTTTGGCTGTGCAATGGCCTAATAATTAGAATTATACTATGTTTAAACTACCTCCAAAGTGTCCTTGGTGTCAGGACATTGTTAAATGACATTATTATATTAGCAATGTGATGTGTTATATCATGTTGTGTATGCCAGAGTGGATGCGGAAGGAGAAGCATATAATAGGAACATCATGAACACAAGGGTTACGTGGTTTAGCCTTGACGGCCTACATCCACGGAGGAATCCCTTAAGGGCTATATCTTTATTGTATAAGAGTGTAATACAATAACCTGTGTTACAATGAACCCTAACATGAGTATATATAGGCGACTAAACCCTAGACTACTAGTACAAGCAGGAATGGGCTTGGGCATATTACATTGGGATAATATGACTAATACATATCTCTAACACCCTCCCTCAAACTCAAGGCGGAAGCTCGATGAAGGCTTGAGGTTGGATAAGTATGAGAAGATCACTTGGAAGAATGCCTTTAAAGAAACCACAATGAAGAATATGCCAATTGACCAATTTCGGAGCTTCAAATGAAGAAACAGAGTCCAAAATTAGAATCTACGCGAAAAACTAAGCAAGATAGGCCATTTCGAAAATTTTAACTTTTGGTCAAAAGTCAACGTAAAAGTCAAAGTCAACGAAAGTCAACGGATTTGGTCAAAGTCAACGGTCAGTGCTCACGGGTCAGATCCGGGTGGTCCGGGTCCGGTCGGTCCAGGTCAACGGTCAGCTAGGTGACGTGGTGCTGACGAGGCGACACTGCTGACGTGGCGAGCTGCGTGGCTGATGACGTGGTGATGACGAGGCCTTTTGCTGACGTTATCACATATTTCGGCGCGTGGAGGAGAAGCCAGATACCAAATTGGCGTGTGGAGGCGCGTGCTTAAGCGGTTGAAAGCCAGATTTCTTCTGTAGGCAGATCGGTGGTCGACATATCCGATAGGGCGGCGCGTGTGACCAATTAATGAGCTACAAAAGAGGAAATCGTAGCGGCGCGTGGGGAGGTTATGGAGCTATTAGCGGCGCGTGGTGGCGCGTGAACCTTCCATTGGGGGCCGTGTTTCTGGGTTTTTGTTGCGGGAGGTCGTGGAGCACGACTGTGGTGTGGGTTTCATCAGGCGAAGCTTGGATTTGCACAGATCTGAAAAGTTAAGTCACCGCTTTGCTTGAGTTTGTAGATCTTGGACACAGCACTGAACCACGGTGGCTGCGAGACGCCGTGTAGTCTAGATTCAGCAGAGAAGCATGTGTGACTTCTGATGATGGTGTGCACATGATATTCTTCTTTGCTTGCTAGAGATGTTTGTTTGATACTAAGAACGAAGTTTGGCTCTGATACCATGTTAAATGACATTATTATATTAGCAACGTGATGTGTTATATCATGTTGTGTATGCCAGAGTGGATGCAGAAGGAGAAGCATATAATAGGAACATCATGAACACGAGGGTTACGTGGTTCAGCCTTGATGGCCTACATCCACGGAGGAATCCCTTAAGGGTTACATCTTTATTGTATAAGAGTGTAGTATAATAACCTGTGTTACAATAAACCCTAACATGAGTATATATAGGCGACTAAACCCTAGACTACTAGTACAAGCAGGAATGGGCTTGGGCCTATTACATTGGGCTAATATGACTAATATATATCTCTAACAGACATCACCACGACCAAAACTCTATTTAGTGGGGGAACAAAAATAAAAAGAAAGAGAAAAAAGTGATGATGTGGAAATTTGTAGGAGCTTCAAAAGTTTCGGTTTTATATATATAGACTGGTCACAGACCCACGCGATGCGTGAGAATAAATAATTATCTATCTATACTATTATTTAAGGGGCTTCCCCTGTTTGGATTCCTCATTTTTTTAGTTGAAAAATGCCCCTACACCCCTATGTTTAAGTTGAGACAAAACTAAAGGACAATCCAGTAAAAATGCAACTCTAATTTCCCCTAAAACATTGCCTAAAAAATAGGACAATTCTCCTATTAATTTTCAAATTGATTTATTCACTTATAAATTTAATTTTCAAGATAATAATTATATATATATGAAATAAAAAAACAATTTTTTTTTCCACAAAATAGGACCACTAACCAAAAAAAAAAAAAAGACTCATCGCACGCGTGAAGCGCATGTGATGATGCTAGTTTTGTAATTATAATTGTAATATAATGTATAATTTGTTCTCTCTGAAAATTAAACAATTGCTATTCGGTCCAATTAGGTCTACTTCAGTCCACTTTGGTCCCATTCGGTCCAATTTGGTCCACTCAGTCAATTTCGTACCCTTCGGTCTAATTTATTATATCTAGACTAAACTCTTTAGTTTTGAATTAAAAAAATACAAATAAAATAAACATTAGAAATTAGAAATATGAGCCCTAAAAATGCAATAAAAATGATAAATATTCTAAAGTATTATTCGATCCACATCGGTCCTATTCAATCCATGTTGATCCATTCTGCCTACTTTGGTTTTATTTGGTCCACATTGATTCTATTCGGTCTACATTGGTCCTATTTAGTCCAATTTGTCCACTTGGTCCTATTTAGTTGACATTGGTCTTATTTGGTCCACTATGGTCCTATTTGGTCCTATTTGTTCCTACTCGGTCCACTTGGTCCCATTCGGTCCTATTTTATCTATTCAGTCCATTTTTGTTACACTTGCGTACAGGGAAAAAAGACATGTTTAGATTGAGAGTACCTATTCTAAATCCAAATTTATATATATATATATATATATCTCAAACTCATAATATCTAAAATCTTAAGCATAGCATTTATTGTTGCTACACTTTTGTTGAACCACTTTTTTTTTTTTGAGAAAATTTGTTGAGTCACATTTTTTTTTTTTTTTTTGGAGAAACATATTAAGTCGCATTAACATAACATTTCAGTCCACTTCGGTCCGACAAAATTTAAGTGAAAATCTTTCTAAACATTAAGGCCATGAATATACAAATCTAATATTTATGGCAGTTCCTCATTTATTTTAACATCATTATTTTTTGGGTAAAATATCATTTTCGTCCCTAAACTATCACAAAAGTTCGTTTTTCGTCCCTGAACTTTCAAAAGTTCTATTTTCGTCTCTAAACTATTACAAAAGTTCGTTTTTCGTCCCTAAACTTTCAAAAGTTCTATTTTCGTCCCTAAACTTTTCCAAACGTATTGATTTTCGTCCCTTCCACATCAGCACTCTGTCAAGCCACGTCAGCACTCCGTCAGACGGAGGGACGAAAATCAATACGTTTGGAAAAGTTTAGGGACGAAAATAAAACTTTTGAAAGTTTAGGGATAAAAAACGAACTTTTGTGATAGTTTAGGGACGAAAATGATATTTTACCCATATTGTTAAATGAATTGCATGAGGTTGATTACACATTTAAGCAAAAAATAATAAAATAAATAAATAAACAAATATATGTGTGTAACTGGACCAAATTGGATCGCATAGACCTAACTGGACCAAATTAACCAAATTGGACCGAATAGATCGAAGTGGACTGAATGGACCGTATGGACTGGATTGGACTGAACTGGTCCGAATAGACCTAACTGGACCGAAATGACCATATGGACTAAATTGGACCGAATAGACCTAACTGGACCGAATTGGCCAAATTGGACCGAATAGACCTAGGTGGACGGAATGGACTGAAATGGACCGAATAGACCTAAATGGACCATATGGACCAAATTGGACTGAACAGACTTTAGTGGACCAAATAGACCTAATTGGACCGAATTGGCCAAATTGGACCGAATAGACCTAGGTGGACCAAATTAGACCGAATAGATTGAAGTGGATAGAATGGACAGAATGGACCGAACAGGACCGAATGGAACAAAGTAGACCGAAAGGACCGAACTGGACCGAATTGGCCAAGTGGACCGTATGGACCAAATTGGACCTAATAGACCTAACTGGACCGAATTGGCCAAATTGGACTGAATAGACCTAGGTTGCCTGTATGGACCAAATTGGACCGAATAGATCGAAGTGGACTGAATGGACAATATGGACCGGATTGGACCAACTGGACTGAACAGGACCGAATTGACCAAAGCAGACTGGATGGACCGAATGGGATTGAATGGACTGAATTGACTGAAGTAGACCGAATGGACCTAACTGAATTGAAGTGGACTGAAGTAGACCGAATTGGACCAAAATTGACCAAAGTACTAAAGTAGATTGAATCGGACCAAAAATTGATGAAATGGACCGAATGCCAATCTGATATTAGCATAGCATGTTTTGATATAAATTCAAATTCTTACTTCCAAAATAATCAAGTATTAACTCAAACAAAAAACCAACCAAAACTTTAAGAGAGAAAAATATGCTACTTGTAATGGGAAACTAAAAAATTCAACACCAAAATGTATAAACTCAAAATAGATTTTTAAAAATCACAATGATTCATCAATATAAAGAAGGTTGTAAGAAAGAATAAAAAAAAAATTGAAGAGAGAGAGAGAGAGTAACCACGTTTCAAGAGAGAATGTGAGAAAATAATAAGAAATTTATAGAAAATAATATGAGAAGAAAAAAAGTAAAAATAAAAAATACTATAATAAACACCAAATTATCCAAGTCATATTATATTATGTTATGTAATAAAATAACATTATATTCTTATACACTATCTTTATATATAATGTAATAGGATAATATCTATAAAATCAAAGAGAAGAAAAAAGATAACAACTTAAAAATATAACTTAATCACATCAACCCAAAGCAGAGTTTCAAATAATAGAAAAACTTGTCAACTTAAAGTAGAAATGCAAGAAAAATAATTAAAAAATCCACCAAAAAATAAAAAATAAAAAATTGAGAGAGAGAGAGAAATAACCTTATGTGTGTGGGAATACTATATATAGAATGAAATTGAGAATTGTAAATTAATAGTAAGAGGGTGAATAAGAAAAGCCAAAAATAAAAGAATATAAAAGAATTGAGAAAAAGTGATATTAAAATAGATAGTAGTGGGGAGATAAAAAGATAAAAAGTTGGAGAAAAGTTGGTGAAAGTATAATATTAAGTTGGGAAATTAATAAGAGAAAAAAAAAGAATTATAAAAAAGAAGAGAGAGAATATTGGAAATGGATGGATGATGTGGCTGCTGATGTGGCTCAACAGGAGCGCAGTAACAATAAATGCTACGTTTCAGTTTTTAAATATATATATATATATATATAGAAGAGAGAGAGAGAGAGAATAACCACATTTCAAGAGAGACGGTGAGAGAATAATAATAAATTTATAGAAAATAATATGATAAGAAAAAAATTAAAAATAAAAAATATTGTGATAAATACCAAATTATCCAAGTCATGTTATGTTATGTAATAAAATAGCATTATATTCTTATATATTATATTTATATATAATGCAATAGGATAATATCTATGAAATCAAAGTGAAGAAAAAAGATAACAACTTAAAACATAACTTAATTACATCAACCCAAAGTAGAGTTTCAAATAATACAAAAACTTATCAATATAAAGTAGAGATACAAGAAAAATAATAAAAAAATCCACCAAAAAAAAATAATAATAATTTGAGAGAGAAATAACCTTATATGTGTGAAAAAACTATGTATAGAATGAAATTGAGAATTGTAAATTTATAGTAAGAGAGGGAATAAGAAAAGCCAAAAATAAAGGAAGATAAAGCGATTGGGGAAAAGTGATATTAAGATAGATAGTAGTAGATAGATGAAAAGATAAAAATGAGAGAAAAGTTGGTGAAAGTATAACATTAAGTTGGGAAATTAATAAGAGGAAAAAAAAAAAAGAGTTAAAAAGAAGAAGAAGAAGAGAGAGAACGTTGGAAATGAGTGGATAATGTGGCTGCTAATATGACTCAACAAGAACGTAGCAGCAGTAAATACTACACTTCAGTTTTTAAATATATATAGACTATTGTATGTGTTAAAGTAAAATTTGGGAATTAAAAAAGATTTCTATTTGGCTACTTAGAACCGAGTCTTTGACCAAGAAAGTAGATTTGTATTTAATGAGTTTGACTAATTCTTGCCAAGTATTGAAATTCGAAGTTATTAGCCAAAACAAAACCTAAGCACAATTTGAGTGTAGAGTGTTGATTTGGAGTAATTAGGAAGCATTGGATCTATATGCCAATCTTTAGTAGTGCAAATAGGCATAATTGCAGGATCCAAAAAGCTAGTAAAGATAAGACTCCGTGAAGTCTGTTGGTAGTAGGAGCTCAGAGGGTTCAAGTACTTTGAGTAGCTGAGGCTTTTAGGGTCTTTATGTATTCATGTGCTCCAAGTCTCCAATTGATTTACTAGTGGATTATTTCGGTTTGTCAGGCTATAGAGAGGTTTTGCCAGTCGGGTTCTCCAATTTGCCTCTTTGATAACACTTCAGGTATTATTTTGTGTTTGCACTCTCTTCTCCCTTACTACTCTTGTTTATTTACTTGTCAATTATGTATGTTCATGCTTTAGTTGTTGGTTTCGGTTGATTAATTTGCTAATCACTTAAATTCCACATTTGGTGTGTTAAGCTTAAAATTAATCTAGCCGTAATTAAAAATTTGGGAGTCTTAATTAGCACCTAGTAATTAGATTAGTGCACTTTCATCATCGGCTATCCAAACCCTTCAATTCTTTTGCTAGCCATTATGAAATTAACCATTAGACTCAATCATTGTTATAGTATGCCGTCTTCCTCTACCCATTTCTTTCAAAACTTAGGGTTCTTATAAGACCTTTACCATAATTCTGTTTTCCACTCTTTATTAGTGTGCATTGAAACCCAAAAACATTTTGATAACCTTTTACCATCACTTCTCTTCATTTCTTTAACTTTTCTCCTTTTTTGTTTTTGTTTTTTTTTTTTTTTTTCTTTCTAAAATTTTGAATTTGTCAATGCCACAATCATCAGTATGTCATAGTGGTAATTCTAACATGCTTTTTAGCAAACACAGTTTTGTAACTCAAAATCTTACTGTGTTATTGGCCAAATTGTGCTTCAAAAACACAAAATCGTAAGGCAAAATCATGGTTTTATATTTTGGACTCCATAAAGTTCAAACATGGTTAGTAAGGGTTTACAATTTTATTCTTTTTCTCCTTTCAGGAAAGTCATTGCGCTCTTGGGTAAGGAAGAGGAAAAACAAAATACAATGCTTTAACAAATATGAACTAAATTTATTTATTTTAAAATTTATATCTATATAAACCAAAAAAGAGTTAGTGATGAATTGTAATGCTATTAATCTAATATCATAGTTTGCAAATTTGAAGTGTTGAGTGTTTTGTTGGAATTATAATCAGAGAATAGGAAGACAAATATAAAGAAGTGGTTTACGAAATCCCATGATTATTAAAACTATGATTACATGATTAAATTTATCATTTCTTAATAATTAAAGCTTTTGGGACAATTATTAATTTAGCATGATATCAAAGCAGAAGATCATAAGTCCAATCTCTGGCTTTACTCTACCTCCCATTTAACATGTTAAAAACCCCACACATTAGGCCCCACTTATTAAGGGAGAGTTTAGACTCACACATGAATGGAGGTGTTAGACCTATGGCTAAATAATTAAATACGCTATTTCCTAATAGTTTAAACTTTTGAGACAATTGATAAATTAACAATGACAAGGGCAATGACAAGGAATCCAAGCATTTCCATTTGGTCTTTATTTCTTTTTTTCCCCCAATTTTCTTCGGCTTTTTAATTGCATTGTTGATGGTTTGTGGCTAAATATTCTTTTGGTGGGATGGTTAGGGTTTGGTTTTCCAATGATGAGAAGGGGTTTTTGGGATTTAGAAATCTCTACGAGTTTTAATTTTTTTTGCTATGCATGTTCTTTGTTTTACAATTTTTATTTCGTAACTATGTTTTACCCTTCAATTTGTTTAAATCTGACATTTTAAAAATAAACAAATTTATTTGTGTTAAAAAAATAAACATAAAAGAGAAGGAAATTTTGATGTATTTATTTTTTCATTGTAAACATGGAGCAGTGTTTAAGCAATAAAACTCCTGTTAAACAACATGTAAAGGTATTGATAGATATTTTGGGGTAAAATATAAGTAGCAAAATGAAGCTATTGATCTTGCATTGAATTTTTTTTTTTTTTTTTCTCCCTTTGTTGTTCAGTTTTTTTTTTTCGTTATTCCTTTGGGATATTATTTTAATATCAGTAATCAAATGGGTTTCTTCATGCCACATTGCTTATGCACCCATTCCTTCATCACCTATTAGGTATTCCCCTCCAATAGGTAAACACTATGATCTTGCATTCTACCTCTCTTATTCTCGTTTATCTCCTAGGCATAAATGCTTTGTTTTAGCTCTCACTTCTAGGCTCTAGCAACCTAAATCTTACCATCAAGCAGTCCAGCACTCTCATAGGAGGCATCAATGGCTGCTGAAATCGTAGCCTTGGAAGCTAATCAAACCTGGACACTCGCTAAACTTCCTCCTAACAAGACTACTATTCACTGCAAATGGGTTTACCGTTTATCACATAATACCACTTTGATGGTTCTGTTAAGCAATATAAAGCCTTTTTAGTGGCTAAGGGGTATACTCCAACGGAGGGGTTGGATTATTCTAGAACTTTCTCCCTAGTGGCTGAGTTCATCACTATCAGAACCTTGCTCTTCGTGGCTGCTGTGAAAAGATGGCACCTCCTAAAACTAGATGTGAACAATGAGTTCCTTTATAATGGTTTAGAGGAGGTTTAAATGTGTTTGCCACCTGGTTTTCACAGGAGGGGGGAGTCTTGCTTTCATTCCTGGCTATCCTTCTTTATCTGCTTATAGTGATGCTAACTGGATTGGGGATCCAGTTGATCGTAAGTCCATCATTGGTATTATTGTTTTCTTTGGTATTTTTCCTATTACCTAGTCTGCTAAGAAGCAAGCCACAGTTTCTAGGTCCTCTACTGAGGCAGAATATAGAGCCTTAGCATCCTCAGCAACTGAGTTGTGTTGGATTCACATGCTTCTTCGTGATTTGGGAATTTTTCTTTCGCATCCTCCTTTACTATGGTGTGATAATGTTGATGCTTTGGCTATTACTTCAAATCCTGTCTTCCATGCTCGCACAAAGCACATTGAGGTGGACTATCATTTTGTGCATGAGAGAGTTCTCAAACATGATGTTCAGGCAAAGTTTATATCTTCCCATGATCAGTTTACTGATATCTTTACGAAAGTTTTGCCTTCTCCACGTTTTCATTGGCTTACCTCCAAACTCATGTGGAAATTCTCCTTTTGTTTGAGGGGTGTTGAAAGCCCCAGTTGCAGATTTGAAGAGATTGAAGACGACACTGCTCCAACGGTAACACCGAAAACAGTGTTTGTCTAAGAAGGACAATACACGCGTGTCTCAATTAATTGCAAACGGTGCCGTTTCTCTTAAGTAAAATGATGTCATTTAGTATATGTGTATTAAGTTTGTTAGTGATCGTACGTGTGCACGTGGGAGAAGTTGTTAACAGAATCTTGTAACCGTTTCTAGATATTTTATGTTTCTTGTTTCTCTTGTATATATTGTACAAGCTTTGCTGATTTGTAAATTAAGTCATTAATAACAAGTTTTCTTCAATAGATAAAAATGTCTCTTTCTCTCTGTGTTCTCTGTGTTCTTACACTATGATAATCTGGTAGCACTGGATATTGCAACTAACCCAGTATTTCGTGAGCGTACAAGAACATATTGAAGTAAACTACCATATAGTTCAAGATAAAATTAATGAAGGGATGGTCAAACCTCTTATTGTCTCAAGTTTTCATCAAGTGGCAGACATTTTTACAAAAAATTTTGGAATTCCTGCATTCTCAACATTGACAAACTAATTAGGACTTTTACATATCTACACTGTTTCACATCAAAATGACCTTGTGAAGTCAGCAGCTGTCATTTTGAGGGGGATTATCAAAAGTGAAGTTGAAACATGAAAGCAAGATGTCAGTGAAGATCGCAGGCTGTCCTGTAAGGGCAGATAACGAGAGGTCCTAACATTGAGATCTAAGAAAACTACAACTCGTGGTGAAAGCCCAAGCCCAAAACAACACTAATTTTAGCGAGGCACGCGAAAGGCTTAAGTAATGGGCAACGTATCATAAGGTCATCAGATCTAACTAGCTTTAGTGGAGTTAGCTTAATTTAATTTCAGTTGTAACAGTGTAAATATGTGGTTTGTTCTTATTTCTCTCTTGCTCAGGCTTAGCTATAAATAGCAGAGCTTCATTGTAATTATCCTTAACACGCTCAAATCAATAAAATCACTCCAGTTTTATTTAGAGAGAGTATTTAATGGTTTAAATTTCTTCTATTTTTGGTTTTGGTCTAGTGCTTGGTTACACAATGAGGTAGCCCTCCCTCCATCCTTAATCCCCGGAAAATTAAATCAGAATTTGATTCCAAGAGCCAAGAGCCTTATAGCTCAAGTGACACCTCATGTATTTCCAACAAATTATCAATTCCACGTATCTAATAGTGCGTTAAGAAACTTTACCAGCTAATTATTACCCCCCATAAATTTTCATTTCATGATAAGAAATGGTTAATAATGGACAGCTAAAAATCAGATAAGATTTAACGAAAAAGATCGTAATCCAGGCCAAATTGAGCACCCAAGCGGCATACAATTTAGTCATTTTCCCAATTAAAGAGAAGGCATATAAATAATACTGTAATAAATTCAAGCATTCTATTCCAAAAGCATAGCCTAAGCATGAATGAGAGAATAGTATATATTAATAAGAAAACTGACCTTAGAACAGCTCAAAGAAATCACCAACAAGGAGATCTGGAACTTCCGGGCCTCCGGCTCCCTCTACCTAGCCATTGACTTCTAAGAAAAAGCATAAAGGTTAGACGGGGTAAGTTTTGGCCCTACAGTAATAATAGAGCAATGTTACAATTATGAAAACTAACCTCGGAGCAGCTCAATGAAATCACCAATGAGTTTTTCTCTTCTTTATTTTTCAATAGTACAAAGAAGAAGATCTGGAACTTCGGACTCCCCTACCTAGCCATTGACAAAGCATAAAGTAGACAGGGTAAGTTTTGGGGCCCACACGGTCTCTAAAGAAGAAAAAGCTTTGGGGCCCACGTTAATAATAGAACAATGTTACATGTTACATTACAGCTACCAAAAACTGGCCAGCATTTCCGACGGTCTCTTTAAATCCAAACTCCTCCTTAATCTTAGTTTAGTAAGTAAACCCACAAAAAGTTGCTCCATCGCACTCTTTAAATTGCAAATTCTATTTTTGCTGATAAATATATTCACTCTCTTGGTTTGAAGAGTACTGTTTATTAGCAAAAAATTAACTGGAATAAAAAATCTAACCCAACTAATTAAAATATTCAACTTTTACACAACATTCACAACGGCTACAAACACAACCAAGTCTCAAATCCTTTCTCTCTCAAATATCTCTAAATTCAAGCACAATCAAAATACAAACTCAAAAGACAAAAGTCGATCTGACCCATCTAGGCCGCAATGGAGAGAAAGACGAGCAATGGTGGAGCAAAAGGCACGGCTTGGCACAAAGAATGCCGGTTCTCTACCAGCCTGTGCCCTTCAAGCAACGGTGAGAATTGTTTGTGAAGGCTTGATATAGCAAATGCTAGAGCTTGCTTAGACCCCCAATTCTTAATTGTGACTTGATTAATTTTAAGCTTAACACACTTTATGCGGAATATACATGTTTAGCAAATTAATTAATCAAATGGATAGGCACAAGGATGCAACATTAAAATGTAAAGGGTAGTAGGAAAAAGAATAGTAAACCCAAGATAACACAGAGATGTATTATCTGTTAGTGTATAGGTTAGGCTAGATTAGCCTATTGGGCTTGGCCCAATATATTACTTGTACTGCACTCATGTTACTTGTACTGCACACATACCTAGCCTATATAAGGCTCTCTTTTGTACATTGTTTTACACACATCAATATACAGATTATTCAGTCATTCTCTCTCATCTTATATTGTTAACATGGTATCAGAGCCATTGCTCTGACCTAGTGGTATTTTCCGGCGTTCTTCCGCTGCCCTCGCCTTCACCGGTAGCCACCGTCAGAAGCGAGTCACCGCCGTCACACCCAACCACTACCTCTCGGATCTAGTCTATTCATCAATCAAATCGTCGAACCACAGACACGACGTGATAGATCAGACTTCCCCGATCAAAACCCAGCCAGAAACTGTCCCAAAGGAGCCCTCACGCGCCTTCACGCGCCGCCCAAAGTTCTCGGCTGTCGAACACGCGCTACACGCGCCGTCACGCGCCACCGCGAAGTCTCACGCGCTCCCACGCGCCTGACGTTCCTCCTTCACGCGCCTTCACTCGCCACGCGCCTTCATGCGCCCACTCCTCTGAGTGCCACGTCAGCCCTAGTGATGTCAGCCCTAGCACGTCATCGCCACGTCAGCATCACACGTCAGCCAGTGACGTCAGCAGACAGAACCGTTGACCGTTGACCGTTGACCGTTGACTTTGACCAAAGTCAAAATTTTTCAACCAGACCTGTCTTGCTCAGTTTTTCGCGTAGATTCCGATTTTGAACTCCGTTTCTGCATTTGAGGTCTCTAAATCTCATTTTTTGGTCATTCTCTTTATTATGGCTCAACAAAATGAACGAGACATCATACGTCCTATCACCATTATGTTGGATGGTCCTACTAGCTATCATGCATGGTCTCAGAATATGACTGTCTTTCTCAAGGGTCGTAAACTGTGGAGATATGTAACTGGTTCAATTCCTAAGCCAGTACCAAACCCTAAGTCCAAAGCCACAGCTGCTGAAGAATCTTCCAAGACTACAGTTACAACAGATGATTATGAAGAACGCCTAGAGGAGTGGGAGAGTATTCAGAGTAAGATCTTGTCTTGGTTTATCAATACCTCTATTCCCTCCATTCATAATCTTCTTCCTCGTCTTGAGACTGCTGAGGCTGCTTGGAATTTTTTGGCTGATCGCTATAATTGTACTAATGATTCAAGCTTGGAGTTCCACATTGAATCAAAACTTTATCAAATGCGCCAAGAGACAGGTCAGTCTATTTCTGATTTTTATTCTCAGACTTCTACTATGTGGGAACAACTCTCTGCTGCAGATCCTCCACTAGTGTGTTCTAAGGACATTGAGCTCTTTGTCAAATATCGGGATCGCCGTAAATTTATGCATTCATGATGGGTTTGCGTGAGGATTTTGAGCCTACTAGGGCTTCTCTGCTTAGCCGGTTTCCTACTCCTTCTCTTGATGCTGCAGTCAAGGAGCTCATTTCTGAGGAAAACCGTCGGCCTACTCATCACATGTCATCATCTGATCATGTATTGGCTACACCATCTCCGCAGCCTCCCATTGCTGCATTCACTGCTCCTCCACGAATAAACTCTGGGCGTCCCACCTCTCAGTCTTCCAAAGGTACTCACTGCGAGTTTTGCCGTGCTAAAGGCCATGACATCTCAGTTTGTCGCAAACTGCAGAAATTTATGCAAGAGCAAAATAAAGCTTCTCTTCCTCGGGCAGCTGCTGTATGTCCTTCTGATCCATCGGTTCCTACAGGTCCATCTTTGGCTTCCTCACTTACTACGGCTGATATTGAGGCAGTTGTTCAACAGGTTTTATCCCGCACTTCCACTGCCCTTTCTGTCACCTCAGGTAAACAACCTTAGTTTTTTGATACTGCATGTTGTAACCATATGACTCCTGATGAATCCCAATTTTCTGATAAGGCACCCTTAGAACATCCAATCACTATTTACACTGCTAATGGAACTCCTATGCCTGTTAGTCATAAAGGAACAATCTCTTCTCCTTGTTTATCCCTTAGTGACACTTTTCATATCCCAAAGTTATCCCTCAATTTACTTTCTGTTGGTCAACTTTGTGAATTAGGCGTAGATCTTCTATTTACTAATCATGGTGTGGATGTGCAGGATCCCCGGACGGGTCAAGTGCTTGGGACAGGCCGTAAGGTTGGTCGCATGTTTGAGGTTCATGAGTTGAAGATTCCTTCACAAGTTATTTCTGCAGCTGCTACCATTGTCACCTCCTCACCTGATCTATGGCATGCTCGTCTTGGTCATCCATCCTTATCTCGTCTTCAGTTGTTAGCTTCTCAAGGTCATTTAGGTTCAGTTCAGTTTCAAAATTTTGATTGTACTTCCTGTCATTTTGGCAAACAAACAAAATTACCCTTTAATAAAAGTGGCTCATTTTCTTCTACACCTTTTGATCTTATACATTCTGATATTTGGGGTCCTGCACCTGTTCCTACTGAGGGGGGATCTAGATATTTTGTCATATTTGTGGATGATTTTTCTCGATATACTTGGATTTATCTGCTTCACCATAGGTCTGAACTTGTGTCTATTTATCAAACATTTCATAAAATGATTGAAACACAGTTCAATCGCACCGTTAAAGTTTTTCGATCAGATAATGCTCAAGAATATAATGATAAATCTTTCCTATCATTTTTAGACAATCATGGTACACTTACTCAGCGATCTTGTCCTTACACCTCTTAACAAAATGGTCTTGCAGAACGAAAACATCATCACATTCTTGATGTTGTCCGCACCCTTCTCATTTCTGCCTCTCTTCCTGAGCACTTTTGGGGTGAGGCTGCACTCACAGCTGTATACACCATCAATCGTATCCCTTCACCAACTACACACAACAAATCACCATTTGAGCTTCTCTATGGTCAAACCCCCGACTACTCCTCTCTTCGGGTTTTTGGTTGTGCTTGCTTTGTCTCTCTTCCTCCTTCTAAACGAACAAAACTCCAACCTCGAGCTCGTCTCTGTTGTTTCCTTGGTTATGGTGTATCTCAAAAGGGGTTTCGCTGCTATGATCCCATTTCTCATCGTCTTCGTGTCTCCCGTCATGTTGAGTTTTGGGAACATCGTCCTTTCACGAGTCTTCAGCAGTTTCCTACATCCTCTTCTTCTAAATCTCCCATTTTTACTGATCTTTTCCTCCCTCTCTATCCTAAACTTGTGGAGGATTCTTCAACATCGGCTGCCTCTCCAGACGACTTATCTCCGGTTCTGTCCCCGGCATATGACCCGCCTGTCTTGGATCCTGTGGCACCACCCTCTCCTGATGGTCCTGAACTTCGTCGTTCCACTCGGGTAAGCATTCCTCCCCCTTATCTCTCTGATTATCACTGCTCTTTTGCCCTTGCCACCCTCTATGAACCTCACACCTATCGTGAGGCCCATACTGACCCTCTTTGGCAGCAAGCTATGAATGATGAACTAGATGCCCTTCATAAAAATCACACTTGGGATATGGTTGATTTGCCTCCTGGTCAGTCTGTAGTAGGTTGTAGATGGGTTTACAAGATCAAGACCAAGGCTGATGGATCTGTTGAACGATACAAGGCTCGCCTAGTTGCCAAGGGCTTTACCCAGGAGTATGGCATTGACTATGAGGAAACTTTTGCTCCTGTTGCTCGCCTTACATCTGTCAGATGTCTCATTGCTGTGGCTGCTGTTCGCCATTGGCCTCTTTATCAAATGGATGTGAAAAATGCTTTCCTCAATGGAGACCTTCAAGAAGAAGTGTACATGCAACCACCCCCTGGCTATCCACACTCAGGCAGTCAAGTTTGTCGCCTTCGCTGTGCTCTTTATGGCCTCAAGCAGGCTCCTCGAGCTTGGTTTGAAAAGTTTAGCTCAGTTGTTGCTCAGCAGGGTTTCACTTCGAGTCCTCATGACATTGCTCTCTTCGTCTGAAGATCCTCTGCTGGTATCACTCTTATTCTTCTCTATGTTAATGATATGATTATTACTGGAGATGATTCTGCAGGTATCCGCTCTCTTCAGCACTTCCTTAGTCAGCATTTTGAGATGAAAGATTTGGGCACTCTCAGCTATTTTCTTGGGCTTGAGGTTACCTCATCCTCTGATGGATACTATCTTTCCCAAGCTAAATATGCTTCTGATCTTTTCTCCAAAGCCAGTATCACTGACAACAAGACTATTTCCACTCCTTTGGAATACAATGCAAAGCTCACACCCTTGGATGGTGAACCTATATCTGATGCTACTCGCTATCGTCAGTTGGTTGGTAGTCTGATCTATCTCACTGTTACTCGTCCGAATATTTCACATGCCGTGGGTATGGTTAGTAAGTTCATGGATGCCCCTCGTTCTGTCCACTATGCTGCTGTTCTTCGGATTCTCCGATATGTCAAGGGCACACTTTATCATGGTCTACACTACTCCTCTCGGTCTTCTCTTGAGCTTCATGCTTATTCAGATGCGGACTGGGCAGGTGATCCGACTGATCGATGCTCTATCACAGGTTTCTGTTTCCTGTTAGGTACTTCTCTTGTCTCGTGGCGTAGCAAAAAGCAGGATGTTGTTTCCCGTTCCAGTACTGAGGCTGAGTATCGTGCCCTTGCCGACACCACCTGCGAGCTTGTCTGGCTCCGCTGGCTCTTGGCTGATATGGATGCTCCACAGCCCACTGCTACTCCTCTTTATTGTGACAATCGTAGTGCTATTTACATTGCTCATAATGATGTCTTCCACGAACGCACCAAGCACATTGAGATTGACTGCCACATCACTCGTCAGCATCTCAAGAAAGGCAATCTCAAGTTGTTCTCCATCTCATCTGCTGACCAGCCTGCTGATATCTTCACCAAGTCTCACCCGCCTGGTCGTCTTCGAGATCTTATATCCAAACTCCAGTTGGCTTCCTCCTTGCCACCTCGAGTTTGAGGGGGGATGTTAGTGTATAGGTTAGGCTAGATTAGCCCATTGGGCTTGGCCCAGTATATTACTTGTACTGCACTCATGTTACTTGTACTGCACTCATGTTACTTGTACTGCACACATACCTAGCCTATATAAGGCTCTCTTTTGTACATTGTTTTACACACATCAATATATAGATTATTCAGTCATTCTCTCTCATCTTATATTGTTAACATTATCAAAGAGTAAAACTGAAGAACTCAGCGTAAAAACCTCTCCGCGACCCTATAAGTTAGAGTACAAGGATAACCAAAAAGACTCTCTAAGCATAATCTACCCAAAGTACTTGAGCTCTTCAAGCTCCGTGACAAAACACCCTATAACAGACTCTAAACTTAAACATGAGTTGGGGAACAATGGCAAAACTCACTTACACCTAAATCTAAAACATGTAATGAACTTGGGGAAAAAAAAATGTTTCTTGAAATACTTGCACAAAACACATTAAACCCTCAAGGTAAAGCAAGTAATAAAGGACAAGAATAAAGTAACAAGTAAATTGAGATCAAGTAAATATGATGTGAAACATATGAGCAACTTGATCAAACACATGACAGTCATATGGAAATTACTACAATGATCACTTAGCAAAGCAAGTGATCATCCGAACATGCAATCAATAAATCATAAGGCATAAAGAATGTATGCATGTCCAACATATAAATATGATGCGTTGAGAACAACAAAGCATAGAAACTAAAAGTAACTCAAAGCACCATAAAAAAAAAAAAAATATATATATATATATATATATATAAATAAATAAATAAAAAGGAGAAAACAAACATAAAGTAAAACAAAACAAAACAAGATTTTCACATAAAAAGATGTCTTCTCCCCTTGATATATGCATCTCCCCTAAGAAATTTCTCCCCCAAAGAATGTGCATAAGAGTCCAATATATTCTCCGGTATACTCTCTAGTATGTTCTCCCCTTTTTTGACACGAATAAACAAAGGCGCTAAGAAGAATGAGGGAAAAAAAATGAAGAAATGAACAAGGATATGAATGCATGTGGAAGCTCAAACAAAAGACAAAACACCTTAAAAACATAATGCATAAAGTAAACATGACATGCTAAGGATGTGGAAACAAGATATTGAGCAGGGCTTGACAAGAGTAGCAAAGGTATGTGCAAGAGGTGGCAATGAGCAAGACATGAGAAATGCACATTTGGGGCAAGGTATGTAAAATACACAACCAATGAAGCAGACATGTTCCTAGAGAGGAAACATGCAAATCCCCAAAGTTTGGTACTCATCAGAGTCCAAACGAGTAAAAAAAATGCCATAAAAACATTTTATCAAACACCTAACATACACCCTTAAACCCTATATGTGATGAAATACATGAACATGTGAAAATCTACCTCAATACATGTCCTAAATGCCACATGGGACCAACATCATCAACAAAAACACAAATGGGACTCAACCCAAGCAAACAAAAATTCAACAAAAAATTAAGCTTTCCCAAACCCCCATTCAAAATAAACCTAATCCTAGGTTTTAAGCAATCTAGAACTTAAACTAAGGATTTGAAAGATCAAATGTGTTAGAAATTACCTTAGAATAGTCCAAGATGTGAAATCCAAGGAAGATTGGTTAAGTTTTGAAGAAATTTTGTGATTTGAGGAGAGGTAGTAGCGAAAAGCAAAAAGAAAAGTTTTTTTGAAAACTGATTTTTCGAACCCTTTAAAAACTGTTAATTTGTGCATTTCACGAGCCAGTGACTTGCAAGCTTACTCATGACATGTGCAAATGCACAGGGTCAGTTTCACAAATTACAACATTTTTTGTCATGAAATAAAACCAACATAAATGTTAAGTAAAAACAATAACTTAACAATTTGAGATAAGATGAGACATGTGATATTCCACTTAAGAAGGGGTACGGTTTAATTAGTGGTGTTTTTAGGTTTAATTAGTCTAGTGTTTTGGATTTAATTGTTTGGTGTAATGGGTTTAATTTTCTTATTAAAAAAAGAGTAATGGGTAATGATAATTTTTGCTTAATTAGCAGAGTGTTTTAGATTTAATTGTTAAGTGTAATGGGATTAATTTAATAAAAAAAAGGCTAAAGGGTAATGATAATTTTTGTTCATAAATTAATGAATAAACTTCCTTAAACAAAGGATAGAGAGACCATATTTAAATGGGATAGAGAAAAATTAAAGAAATAAAAATTAAATGGGATAGAAAAAGGATAGATAGTTTGCTAGAAGGTGTATTTTAAAAAGTAGACAAACAAAAATGTAAAACTCACTCTCTAAACAGTGTAAAATTTTGAAAAGACAACTGAAGATGCTTTATTAGACCTCTTGGTGGTCCCTACCATTGGCTTCCAATAAATTTTTTTAAAAAAAATGTTTGGAGAAATTACATTTTACCATTCTAGACTATGCTCCAAATTATATTTTGCACCCTAAACTTTCAGAATGTACGGTTAGTACTCTAAACTATAACTTATGTTACATTTTGCACCCTGTTGTCAATTCTATCATTACCTTGGAGGCATCATGTGAAAAGACTTAATTTCTCATATTTTCAATCCCTTTTAAATAAAAGAGAAATTGCATTTTACTACCTTAAACTATACTCCTGATTACACTTTGTATCCTAAACTTTGGTTTTCCATCTAAGGTAATAGCAAAATTGATAACATTGTGCAACGTGTAACAGGAGTTATAATTTATGGTTTTAGTTATGCGTTTTAAAAGTTAAGGGTGTAAAGTGTAATTTAGGGTATATTTTAGAGTAATAAAATGTAATTACCAACAAATGTTACCAAGAAGGAGCTTGAAACTTTCAATTCGGGCAGCAGTCAGCCCCTACCATTAACCTGTACGAAAAAAGATTTCGGCATTTTTTTTTTTTTTTGGTGAAGATTTTAGCATTGTTGAAAACAAAAATAAAGTAATAATACAGCAAACCACTATTCACACACACATTACTTTGTTGGCTGCTAAATGCACCGTCTACTTGCACTCTAAATCCCATGAAGTGCTCCTTAGAGTTGGTGGATTGCATGTGAAAAACATTAGCATTGTACACAATTTGTTGCATTAAGGAAAGAATTTAAATGAATCCAAATACCCTCTTTCTGCCACTACTTGTTGCCTTGCCTTTGCCCTTGTCAATTGCTGCCTTGCCTTTGCCTTTGTCAGTTGTCGCCTTGCCTTTGCTCTTGGCAGTTGCTACTTCTGGTGGTCTTTGATTACTCCTGCAGGTCCTTCTGTTATGCCCCAATTGATGACAATGTGCACATTTTAAACTTGTTTGATTCCTCTTCATCTTGTAAGGGTTATGAACTTTATCTTTATCTATTCTTCTTCTATCAATCTTAGGCCTCCCTGGCTGAATTATATAGATTGGAGGAAGTATTGCATCTCCATCTGCGTCCAGCCACAAATTAGGACCATTGCATGGCTGAATGAGATGCGAATATAAAGCAATATATGTATCTTTCTTATAGAAGACATGCACATAATCCTTAATCCGTTCTTTCTTGAAAGCTATTACGTGCACTTTATGCTTACAAGGGATCTTAGTCAAATCCTAGCAGTTGCAAGCACATGAACGTTTCTCCACATCAACCACAAACTGCTTGCCACAACTATTCACCTCCCACCTTGTCCCACTTGACCAAATAGATTTGCAATCAATGCTAGCCTCTTTACATTTCTCCAATTTTTGTTGGATCTTGTGACAAATAGGGCCTTGATACTTAGTCATTGAATCCCTATTCTTACGGATTCTAACCATGAGATATCTTCTAATGGTTTCAAGCATATTGACCAATGACTTTTCTCTTGTTTCCTTGATCTTCGAATTAAAAATCTCACAAAGGTTATTTAATAACAAATCACACTTTGGATAATAGGAGAAAGCATGCCTAGCCCACTATAATGGAGACCAACCCCTTTGCTCATCACAAGCTTCCTTGCTCACTATTTCCATTTGCTATATATAACTTCTGAATGCTGCTGTTGTCGATGACTTAGCTACCCCCCACATCAAGTCCTTTAACTCCTTTCTTTTATGGTTCTTCTTGAAGTTAGCAAACAAATGCCTCACACAGAATCTATTGTATGCGTCTAGGACCACATCAGTTGAAGTAAGAAGCAAACCTTTCTGTTAGTTTGAAATAAAGCATCATCCATAATCTCTCACAGGCCCTATATCACCTATAAAATTCTCCAAAAACCATGTCCAAGTCTCCTTATGTTCTGCCTCAACAATAGCATATGCAATTGGGTACATACCATTGATTCCATCTATACCCATAGTTGCTAGAAATTGGCTAGCAACTACACCCTTCAAATGACAAGCGTCTAAGCTAATCAATGATCTACAATGATGAACAAATCCCTCTTTACATGCAGCTAAGCACACATAAACCCTCTTGAAATTATGACCAGGGAAAACAATTATGACTCTAGCTGTGGTACTTGGGTTAGATCTTCTCAATTCCGCACAGTAGCATCTTACCTTGGAGTATTGCTCACAAAAGTCTCCTCTTACCATGCCTCTACACCTTTCAGATGACAAGCATCTAAGCTGATCAATGGTCTACAATGATGAACAAATCCCTCTTTACATGCAGCTAAACACAAATAAACCCTCTTGAAATTATGACCAGGGAAAACAATTATGACTCTAGCTGTGGTACTTGGGTTAGATCTTCTCAACTCCGCACAGTAGCATCTTAACTTGGAGTATTGCTCACAAAAGTCTCCTCTTACCATGCTTCTAGCAATGTCTCTAGCTCTATATGCCGTCAACAAGGCAAACTCCACATTAACATCCTGCTCCACTGCAGCTACCAAATCTTTAGCTTGAAATACAATATTAGTCTGAAATTGGTTAACATACTTTTCTGCCACCCAATGTGTAGAAACCTGCCTACTATGGAAAGACCTACTGCATGTATAAGTATCGTATAACACACTAATCTAGAAGTTTGCCTCCTTATCCTTACCTACAGACACCTTCCAAGGATAACCTTCAACACATTTATACCTCACCCTAGACTTCTCATTTTTTGACAAATTAATGCTATATCCATACTTCAACTTGTAAGCTTGTGCTAACTCTTTGAATTGCTTGTTGTCCCTAAAGGACATGCCCAACACAAATTCAATATCCTTTAAGTATTCAAGTTTGAATTCAAGTAGTTTTTTTCTTTTGCTCACCATCAAAATTGTTGGGAGAATGCAAATCGTCCGAGGATGCATAGTCGGATCCACTTGGAATTTAATCCAACCACCAATTGAAAAGAGTTGGAACTAGATCTAGGTGGGATAATGATTGGTTTGCAAAATTAGATGGGTGTGACAATGGATGGTTGGCAATTGTGGACTCTTGTGAGGGTTGATCGTTATGGGTTATGATGGGTTGAAAAGTGTTGCCATCAACCTTATCCACAGTAATTTCATATAATTTTTCATTGGCTAGGTCATCATAGTTAGAGTCATACCATTCACAATCCACATCTCCCACGACACCATTCCCATCATTGCCCCTTACATCATTCCTTTTATCAACCAAATTACCACCCTCCTCAAAGTCATCATTAGCAAGAGCCTTATCCCCATCCCCATCCTCCACATCAACTTCATTATCATCACCATCACCATCAACGTCATCAACATCTACATCCTCCACACCAACACCACAACCCACCAAATTCGTAGCATCAGCAACACTGACATCCCTAACTAACAATTGTTTCTAAACAGGGTTGCATGTTCTACATAAATGTCTATTTTTGGATCAATGGGGTCAAGGCACTTAAATAGTTCCTGAGTATTAGCATTAGTGGAAAAATATTTTTAGTCCATTGTGAAGATCTAACCCAGGCACAAGAAAATAAAACTGGACAATACCTCCAACTCCGCACAATAATGCTTAACCTTTGGTACGAAAAAGCAGTCTGAATCCACATTATCACATATTTCATCTTCTTAACTGAATGGTGCAATACTCCGTTGCAGTGAAAAAATAATGTAAAATTCTAACCAAGCATCTTTATTGTAAAAGTTTTAAATTAAAAAGTCAACAAACAACACAGTTATTTTAACTGATAAAGACAGTGTTAAGTACCCCACACACACCAAAATATCAGCAAAAAAATAAAGTGCTAACTTCTAAGTACTCCACACAGCAAACAACACAACAAATAACTAGTGGGGACTAAGTTATTTCAAAATAATGAAATTGCATGTGAAGATGTTTAGCAAACAGACAAATAAAGTATGTTATCCACAAAGAAAAAGGAAAAAATAATAATAAATAAAGTAGACCATTTCAAAGCATTTAATCTCACCTATCAGTCAACAAAGTCCAACATAAACAAACAAAATGAAACAAAAATACTTTTCAATGGAAAAAGTCACTAGCTTTATATAACGCATAGCAAAATCTAGCACATAATTCATTGTTTTGCTACTACCTATATCCAAAAAAACACAAAAGTTCAAAAGAGTTATATCATCACTTACCCAAACTATAATTGGCAAGAGCTAGAGCTGACGGAGTGCACCCTAGCAAGCTAGAGTGGACCCTATCTTGGTCTCTCTCTCTCTCTCTCTCGATTTCTCTCAATCTCAGGTGCTCTCAATCTCGGTTTCTCTCTCTCTCTCTCTCTCACTTCATCATTGCTGCCAACCCAAACTTCTCCTCTCCCTTCTTCCCCCAAAATTCGCAGTTTAGGGCTATTGAGAAATTTTCTACAATTTTTTGTTTTGATTTCAACTCAGGAGAATGACGTCATTCTCCTAACTGTTTTTTTCTAAATAACAATTTTTTAATTTTTGTTTTTGATTACAAAATTTATTTATTTTTTTTAAAAAGAGCTAAAATGGAATTGTTTTGGCGCACTTAATGGAGATTACTAATTGAAGTATAACAGAATATTGAATTGATAACAATTGAAACTTAAATGACTAAAATGACACATCTTAAAGTTAAAAAGGGCAAAAATGGATTTTTTTATAAAATAACTACAAAACTCAAATAATATTATTAGTTAGCCAACGTTTCAAACATATTGCAGTTCTAACAATTCGACTTCAGAGGAGTCGATTTTACTGTTCATATCGCCTATTTTTGTGCTACGTAAATCAAGAAATCGAGTCCATTAAACTCATTTTTTATACATAGAAATCGACTGCAGTGGAGTCGTTTTCAATAAGAAGAAAACGACTCCACTGGAGTCGTTTTCTTTGTATAGAAAACGACTCCACTGAAGTCGATTTTCCCATAAACCCACCTGCACTACGAGCTGGAACTTAAGCTTCAGTTGTGTCACAGAAGAACCCAGCCGCTGACGAGCGCCGACGAGCAAGCAGACGAGCAAGCAGACGAGCAACGACGAGCTGACGAACCCAGGCACCGACGAGCGCCGACGAACCCAGCAAACGAACCCAGGCGCTGATTTCACTAGACCCAGACGAGCAACACCGACGGCGAAGCACGAAGAATCCAGGCGCCGATTCTGACCAAACCCCGGCGAGCTTCAGGTGATCGGATCGGATCAGTGGGTACGACTCCGTTTTGGATTTGGTTGTGAGGTTTTTTTTCCGGTTGCAATGATGTGAATGTTTCTTTGAAATTTCTACACAGTGAAATCGACTTCACTGAAGTCGATTTCAATACAAAGAAAACGACTCCACTGGAGTCGTTTTCTTTGTATAAAAAACGAGTATAATGGACTTGATTTCTTTATCTAGGTAACGCAAAAAATCGGCAATATGAACAGTAAAATCGACTCTTCTAAAGTCGAATTGTTAGAATTGTAATATGTTTGAAACGTTGCCTAACTAATAATATTGTTTGAGTTTTGTAGTTATTTTATAAAAAATCCCGGCAAAAATGACAAAGGGTGAAGGTCAGTTTTGAATTTTACTTTATTTATTTATTTTTTAATATAAAAGTGAAGCGCATTTTAAAAATTGAAGAAGTTCTGTATTCTCTTCCAACCTTCGTTCTCATTTTCCATGTCTGACATTTCTAAAAAAAATCCTCCATGTCTGAGACTATGATTTAAAATATAAAAGGAAATTGTGAAACTCATTTTAAATTGAAAATGCTGTCTCTACCGAACTCGTTGTCTGAAGACTTGCGCTAATCTACTAGTCTATCGTTGTCTCTCGTCATCCATCACAGACGGTAAACCTTCTTTAATTGTGATGTGTTTCGTATTTTCTCGCTTTGGGTAAAAAAATTTCAGATTTGTTTTCAAATTTCAAATTTCAAATTTCAAATTTCAAATTTCAAAAATTCCAAATTTCAGATTTGTGTCGATCCCGGCTTCTAAATTTAGATCTATAAGAAAGCTGTTTTTATTTTATTTTTATTTTTATTATAAATTTTTGTTTTTAAAATTTAAATTAATTGTTTCATTTCTGAAATTGGTGAAAAAAGACATTTTGATTTTTATCGACTCCCTCTCTGCCCACGTGTTTGTTGCAGTTGCTGTTAACTTTATCTTGGGCTTTTATATTGGCTCCAGTATTTAATCTTTACAGATCTCTTCCAATTCTCATTTCATCACAGGCTTCTTTACTGTTTGCTTGTAAATCCTGATGGCGTCTGTGCCCAGAAAAGGAGTCTCATCTTCCTCTTTCACTCACCGCTTTGATGTCATTTTGAGTTTTAGAGGTGAAGACAACTTAATTCTTCTTACAAGCCACCTGCACACTGCATTGTTGGGCAGAGGTTTTCAAACCTTCGATGATAACCTCCCACGTGGAGAAGGAAGTTCAGAAGTTTTTAACGCGATTGAAAGTTCAAGGATTTCAATAATCATATTCTCTATAAACTATGCAAATTCCAGCTGGTGCTTGGATGAACTTGCTAAGATTATTGAGTGTAGGAAGAATGGTCAGTTGGTGCTACCAATTTTTTACAATGTATATCCATCAGATGTTCGTAAATTAGAGGGAGATTTTGGGGAAGCATTTTCTAAACATGAAGAACAGTTAGAGGATAAAAAAAGGGTGCAGAGATGGAGGGAAGCTCTATATGAAGCGGCTAATATCTCTGGCTTTTATTACGTGCATTGGTATGTATTTAAAGACTACTCTTTTACTTTTACGGGTTTTAATGGTTTGCTATGAACACACAATTTTACTGTTTAACAAATTCTTCTAATTTATTTTTATTTTTATGTTATTCTTTATTCATTTATTTTTGGGGTGGGGGGAGTGTTATTTGTGAACATATTCATTTTCATCATATCTTCTAATAAGGTAGTTAGCTATATAGGTCTGGCCAATGGTAGAAACAGAAGAATTTAACTTCGGATTATTTTACCAATTGGTGAGGATGTTCTTCTCCCACATATTATTTACTTTCTTTTGTTTTGATTGAAAACCTTTAAACCATTCTTAACAATTTTGTTCAAGTATGAGAAGTGGGGTTTGTGTCCTTACCTAATAGGTCTAAGAATAATTTCCTAGCAAAAAAACAAAATATTGCTAATGTAATCATAGCTCTCAGAGTTATGATACACATGCCACTTTCATTAACAATACTTTACTTGTAACGCACAAACTTAGCATCTTGAATTTAGCTCTTGTTTAATCTAACTCAGTACATGTTGTTAATGCTTTTATACTTGACAGCTACCCAGAATATGAATTGATTCAACAAATTGTCGAACTGGTTGCAAGTACTAAATTAGATTGGTCGCCATTATTTGTTGCTAAGTACCCGGTTGGAATAAATTCTCATGTAAAGACCATAAAATTGCTGTTAGATATTGAGTCAAATGATGTTCGCATGATGGGGATCTATGGCCCTGGTGGAATTGGTAAAACAACAATCGCAAAGGCAGTTTATAATGCCCTTTTTTATCATTTCGAAGGAGGAAACATCTTTCTAGAGAATGTTAGAGAAAAGTCAAGTACAGTTGATGGTATAATCAAACTTCAAGAGGAACTTCTTTTTGGGATCTTAGACAAAGAAGTACAATTTAGGGTGGGTAGTGTATCTAAAGGAATCGATATGATAAAGGAAAGCCTTCCTGGAAAAAGGATTCTTTTAATTCTTGATGATGTAGATAAAATGAGCCAAATAGAAATTTTTTTTGGAGATTGTGATCGGTTTGCTCCTGGAAGTAGAATCATTATAACAACAAGAGACAAATATTTGTTAGCTACTCTTGTTAATGATAATTTAATCTATGGGGTTAATAAATTAGATGAATATGCTGCTCTTGAACTCTTTAGCATGCATGCCTTCCGACAAAACAAACCCAAGAAAAAATTTTTGGGCCTTGCAAAAGAATTTATACATTGTGCTAGAGGCCTACCATTAGCTCTGACCATAATCGGTGTTGGCTTGTTTGGAAGAACTAAACCTGAATGGAAATTTGCGTTATCTAAGTTTAAAAGACTTGTTGGCAAAGATATTCAAGAACAGATGAGATATTTGCCAAAGGAATCGCTCCCACTGGGGTTCAAGTTTAGCCCAACAGATGAAGAACTCATAAAACACTACTTGAGGCGGAAGTATGAGGGTCATTATTTCGAGGTCCAGGTCATTGTTCAAGTCAACTTTTACAAATATGAGCCTTGGGAATTGCCTGGTATTTTCTCGTTTTTCTTTTAAATTCCTAAAGTTATCTTATGTCCTCCAAATATGATCTTTCTAGGTTCCCCATGAATATGTTTGTTTTTCCCCTTTTAGTAGTTCCTTTTTGGAATTTATATGTTGAAGTATTTTTATATTTTATATTTGGGGGCTAATTCAGAATTTTCGGTGAGGAAGTTGGGCAATCACCAGTGGTTATTCTTTTGCCGGCTTAAAATTGCTGCTCATCTAAATAGGGCCACTAAATGCGGTTATTGGGAAGTTGTTGGTAAGGATTGCCATATCATGTCCTGGCAGGGGGAGAATAATACCAGATTGAATGGTATGAAGAGGACCTTGGTTTTTTACTTAGGCCGTTATCCCCATGGCATATGCACTGATTGGGTCATGCATGAGTATTTTGTCCCGGAAGGTGGTCTTGATGCTCTTGAACATCACTCGGTAGGACTACAATTCTTTATTTTTACATATAAATGCTTTTGCTATTGTGCTTTTGGTTCATATATAATTGGTCAAATCCAAGAGCCTTGTAGCTCAACGCACCTTTGATGTTTCCAACGGAAACATCTAGGGCAGGGTTCAAATTCCTTCTCTTTCTTGTCGTAACTATATATAAATATAAATATAAATGAGCTCTAGCTCAAATGACACTCCTCCCTTAAGAGTGCGGTGGAACGTGAGGTCATAGAACCCCCCAGGTGGGTGTGATAATATATAAAATTGGTGTAATTGGTCAGTTGTAAATTTCAAGTTCTGTAATGCACTCCAAAGCTATAAGCGTTCTTGTCACTTTCTAGTTTGGACCTTGTCTAAAATCTTATCCTTTAATTCTTTCCTTAAATGATGGGGCATAGGCAGACTAAGTTACATTAATAACATTACTCTAAAACTAATTTCCATTCTTTCTAGAAATCGTGTTTGCTCAGATTTTTTGTGTGACATTCTTATTGTATATCTCTCTAATGCAGTATGGCTATGTGCTATGTCGTTTGTTCGATGTGGCAAGCTTTTCCCAAGAGGAAAAATCCTTGATCTCAAAGGTAGACTTCAAAGAGGCAGACTGCGTTAGCTCCTCTGAAGAAACAATGTTAGATAAGCTAGCTGGGAACGAATCTGAAGGTATAAACCATTGGTTGATTTATAAGTTTGACAACATGGCCTCTAATGATCTAATGTTTACCAAAATCTACAAAACATTTTAGCAAGACAGGAGTTCTATGAGTGATATTTTTACCTTTACCAGCCAAAGAAAAGAAGCATTAGTTATGTCTCCATCATACATGTTTCTTTTTCAAAATCCACGCCATTTCATCATACGCACCTTATTTTTCCCATATTTAACAATTAATATATAGTTTTGACCTTGTGTAATTTAGCAACCAACTCATTAATGTTACTTGCTGCTATTTTAATACTTATTGTAGTTACACCCCGTTTGAGAGGAGAGAAATGAATGGAATGAAAAAAATTATTTTGGAATATTCCCTCCCTTCTCTTTTTTGGGGATTCAATGGAGGGAATGGAAAGATCATTCCCTTGTTTGGGAGTAAGTGTGAGGGGATGAAATGGATAGGAGGGAACACTCATTCCTTCATTTTCATTCAAAACCTCAAATTTTCGTTCCCCCAAAATTGGTGAGATGGGATCCTGATTTCAAATTGGTTGTGTTTGACCTTAGTTGTCCTATTTCTGGGGTTGGAATTGGTTGTGTGAAATATAAAAAACTAAGCACGATGCAGGTGCGGTTTGTTATTGCCTTAGTGATAATAAGAAATTAGTTTAGATTGAGATTAATCTGTTGGTATTTTCTTAACATTGAGTTTTCTGTCATTTAAAATTAAGTATCCGTTTGGATTGCGCTTTTTATCCTATGTGTCTACGTTTGGCTGAAATATGGTGGGTCCTGTGCACTATTTACGGGACCCGTAAGAACCTTTTTTACCAAAAACAATTTCAAAAATGGGTCCTACAGTACTATTCACACATTTAAAAATTATTTTGCTATAGTGTTTTCAGTTTTCAGCAATAAGCGGTATCCAAACACACCTTAAATATTTCTTGAAGGAACTCTAACTCACATGGAACTTCTTCCTCCGACAAGAATGGGTAGAAGGTAAGGTCGAGTGAGTGTATAATTTAAAAGAATGAAGTATAGTTGGTGAATCTCACACTAATTTATTCAATAGAAATCTTTTTTAATTAATTAAATATTTTTTTTTTTTTGGGGGTTGGGGGGGGAGGGGCTCATTTATTCACAAAAGGTATGAATTATGTGAAAGCTTTTTTTTTTTTTTGCAAAAGAAAGATTAAACAATTAATGTTAGAGCCTCAAGGATTGGTATTTGATGTTGTAGCAGTCAAGATTGTATCTGATTTAAGTGAACAAAATGAAGTTGAAAATGAAGAAATAGGGAGAGAAGCTTCACAAAGAAGACAACCAGAGGTTATCCAGGTTGAGGAAATGCAACCACAAGCAATGAATACTCTGAGACCTCAAGGAGTGGTCCATGGTGTTGAAGCAGTTGCTGAAATCAAACAGCAAAATATTGCAGCGTTGTCAATGGAATCACTCCCTGTGGGTTTCAGATTTACTCCAACGGATGAACAACTTATAAACCACTACTTGAGGCTGAAGAATGATGGTCGTGATTCTAAGGTTCAGGTCATCCCTGAAGTCAACGTTTACAAATATGGGCCATGGCAATTGCCTGGTAATGTCTCTCTTTTCTTTAGACTTTCCAACTTGTTTTATTTTATCTGAATATGTATCTTGATTGGTAATTTCCTCATCAATTTTCTTGGATTATTTTTCCTTTTTCTTTTAGTGGTACCTTTTGATATTTATTTGTCAATGGATCTTTTTTTATGGCTATATTCAGATTTGTCAGCGATAAAGTCAGACGGACAGGAGTGGTTCTTCTTTTGTAAGCGTGATGAGTATGACAATGCCTTACGTATGAAGAGGGCCACTAACTTTGGCTACTGGAAAGACACTGGCATAAATTGCCACATCAGGTTTTGTAAGTTGGGGCCTTTTTATAGAAAGAAGACCTTGGTTTACCATTTCGGCTCCAAGCTGTTGCACAGCAACTGGATCATGCATGAGTATCATGCCACAGGCACTGACCAGGTATATGTACAATTCTTTTACATATAATGCTTTTTTAGGAACCGGATAGGAATTTCCTTTGGAAAGGAAGGTCAAGTGACAGTATCAAAATGCAGTTAAATGAAATTCAAACCACAAATGCACACATACATGTACATAGTCATGTATGCATTTGTTTGAAATATGTGAGTTAAAAGTTTCGTACTTTGTGAGAGATGACTAAACTAACATCACATAGAAAACTCTTGATTTTATTTCTCTTTTGGATTTTTAAAGATTATATGTTTTGATTAGATACTATCTTTCATGTTTAATTAAAGAAGTCATACTGTTATGACCCAAGATGATGTGCTGGATAAATTGTTATTTGGATTAGAAGTATTTAAATTTAGGCTTAGTGATAGATCTTTATTTGAATAAGGTAGTAGTAGATTAGTATCATTATTTGCTTGTATTCAAATTGATCCCCATGTTTTAGGATAGGATTAGTTCCTTTGTTTTAGTATTTGTTGATGAGATTATCTCATCCTTGGCTATTTATGTACGTTAAATATGAATTAAGCAGAAAATTAACCCAAAAAGTCTATTCTCCCTCTCAAGTTCAGGATGCTAGTCGCCTCAAATCGACTAAGTTATCTTTTATTTTTCTGGTTCACAGCACATATATTATTGAGAAGTGAAAGATTTATAAACTTTGTGTAAAAATGATTTTAAATTGAGCATTTTCATTTTTCATTGTGTATGTAACATATATTTAGTTTTATTCACGTTTTGTGAGATAGTATTTGATTCATTGAAACTTTTGACCTCTTAAGTATCTGATTTTTACTTCAAAACATCACTGCCTTTTACATACTAGTAAACTTATAAAATATACTAAATGGCTAGTATTTATAACAATTATTAGACCCATAAATAAGGAAGTAATGCACCAATCAAGAATCATTTTAGGAAACTATCACTCTAATTAATCTTTCAAAAAATTCGATCTTTGTTTTTTCGCGAAGAGCATTATTTGCTTGTATTCAAATTGATCCCCATGTTTTAGGATAGGATTAGTTCCTTTGTTTTAGTATTTGTTGATGAGGTTATCTCATCCTTGGCTATTTATGTACGTTAAATGCGAATTAAGCAGAAAATTAACCCAAAAAGTCTATTCTCCCTCTCAAGTTCAGGATGCTAGTCACCTCAAATCGACTAAGTCATCTTTTATTTTTTTGGTTCACAGCACACATATTATTGAGAAGTGAAAGATTTATAAACTTTATGCGTAAAGATGATCTTAAATTGAGCATTTTCATTTTTCATTGTGTATGTAACATATATTTAGTTTTATTCACGTTTTGCGAGATAGTTTTTGGTTCATTGAAACTTTTGACGCCTTAAGTATTTGATTTTTACTTCAAAACATCACTGCCTTTTACATACTAGTAAACTTATAAAATATACTAAATGGCTAGTATTTATAACAATTATTAGACCCATAAATAAGGAAGTAATGCACCAATCAAGAATCATTTTAGGAAACTATCACTCTAATTAATCTTTCAAAAAATTCGATCTTTTTTTTCTCACTTTATTTTTTTGCCATGAGCCTTCTAGCTCAATTGATTGGCACCTCTTGGTGTTTCCAACGGAGACATTTAGGGTTCAAATCCCCTTTCTCCATTGTAACTATTGAATTTTTTAGTTTTCATTTTATTTTATTTTTTTTATCTTTTTTTAATTGACGTCTCATGGGACTATGCACTCTTAAAATAACAATAGATTGAGAAAAAAAGATGCTAAAAAGCCCTCAGCACTCATGGAATTACAAAACTAAATGTCCTTTAGGGAGTAACCTATTTAGTTTTTTGCTGAAACTGTGTTAAAGTGTACTTGTACTTTGAAGAAGTAAAAAAGAAAATATAAAAGAGGTTTTAAAAAGCTGTGTATAAAAGCTAAAAACAAAAAAGTAGGCTTATAATCCAATGCCAGACGGAAACTAAGCATATTGAACTAATACAAAAAATTCTAAAGCCTCTCATACAACATTTTATTTCTCTTTTTAACAACTAAGTGGTAAATTCTATAACTTTCTACATCTTGTTATGTATGATCAATTATATTTTAATTGTGTATACGACAACCAAAGAGATGCCATTGAACAACTACTGATGGAAACCTCCAATTTGTTTTTGCTGTCTTAATAAATTTCTATTGAATTTGGTTTTTGACAAACATACCATTGCGTTACATTGTCTTTCATCTATAATTTCATGTTTTTTCGTACTTTGGAATTATACTTGAAATTATACACAAAACATGAGTTTATGGACAAAATTGTCAAGACATTATTGAAAGCCATTTCTGTTTGGTTAGGGGAACAAAATATTTTGGTATTGATTGATACCGGTGTACCATTTTGGGATATAAATAATGAAAATTCTTTAGCTTGTCCAGACCCAAAAATGACTATCCTAAACACAGTTCACGCCCAATTGTTGTTTCTGTTAACTCATATCACATAGGCCTAGACACAAATTTTAGGCCAATAGTGTTTGCATGTGAACATTTTATAAACAAGTAATAATGATTTCCAATTTTTTAATTTATATATATATTAATTTATTTATATCTTTCACATCAGACAAGGGATACCAATAGCGTGATTTTCTTATTTCTTGCCTTTTGAGGTTGGACCACCTGATGTCTCTTTTCTTCAGTTTCTCTCCATCTTTCTTCTAGCATTCTTCTTCTTCTTTTTTGTTTTTGTTTTTGTTTTTGTTTTTTCCCCTCCATTCTTCTAGAACGATGGTAGAGTTTTTTCTCTATTTTGCTGAAACTTCAGGCCCGGAATAACTTCCTCACTGAAGAACTTTATAATTTCGTCGGTTCTTCATTTTCTTCTTTGGGTTGCTGCAATTTGCAAAACCTCCGGAAAATTTTCAGTCTGATTTTTTCGTTACTTATCAAAAAAAAAAAAAAAAAAATCAGTCTGATTTTGATGAGGATGGTAGAGTTTTCTTCTGTTTTTGCACCGCTCCAAAATGATTTACTGGCCCAGAATGACCGAAATACACTGAAAAAGAAAAAGCTGAAACTCATTCCTGGTGAAATTTACATTTCAGCTGAAATGACTCGAAATTGGTCAAATTAACTGAAATTTGATCCGAGGTGGAACATGGGGTATTACCATTCCGGTATAAAAAATTCCGGCGGCGGAAAGGAATTCATAACATTGCTAAAACCTATTAAATATGACCTTGGACGGAAAGAAAATAAACTTAAGATACTTAGATCTCCTAGAAGATTTTAGACTCAACCAAATTTCCCAAATAACCTTAATTAGCAGAAATTGTGGTAATTACAGATTTGCCCTGAATGTAAAATTGCCCATAACTAATAAAATAAAACCCAAATGAAAAATCTGTTTTAACCCTAAAAGACTCTTACTTGGACAATTAAAACCACATGACTTTCACTTCAATTAGACTTAAAATTGTGGACCCATAAAATGATTCTTGAATAGGCGAATTTGCTAAGTAGTAGTATATTAATCTTTCCATGGCTTCATCATGGACAACTTCAAAGGCTAGAGTGGGCACATCTTGACTGGTGAAACAAGTGGAGTTCTTGATTAAAAAAAGCCTATGCTTCAAACATTTCTTTCTTTTTTTTTTTTTTAAGGAAAATCTATCACCAATTTTGAAATAATGCAAAGTACGAAATGTCTTAGAACCTAGAAAAAATTCTCACTCTCTCTTGCTCTCTTTTTTTGGGCCCCCACTTGTGGTGTGCATGTGTACGATTCTAATACATGCCATAAAAATAATTTCATGCTTTAACAAAGCATAAACAGTTTCAGCACACACAAATGCAGAAATATTTAGAAAATTTCCTAATTTGGTCTAGGAAGACCTACAGATAAATTAGGATGAAGCACATCTTTAATAGGCGGATGAATTTGTCAAGTTGTTTGTTTTCACACCTGAATCAAGGTCAAGAAGAAATTTGAAAGCATGCAGTTTTAGAGAGAGAGAGAGAGAGAGAGAGAGAGAGAGAGAAGTTGATTCTTCTTGGTGTTTCCTCTCTCGATTGCTATTGATGCTCTTTGTGACCATGCTTGGTTTGTTGAGGTAGAGAGACCATGCAAGTTAAGTGACTGACCATGACTTTTGGAGATTTTTGAAATTCTTTTACACTTTCTGTGATCTAGTCTGTATTCCTTCTAATGGTCTACATGGGCTCACAATACCTTCTAAAGTTTGTCCTGCAATATGAAAGATCCATATCTGTTACACTAGGTGGGTTTTAGGCTGAAAAATAAGACTAAGTTCTAGATTAGAACTTTAAAAGGGTTTTCGATTTTGATCCATATCCACATCTGTTCTGTTCCTTGCCTTTTTTCTCTTTACTTTCTCCCTATTTCTCTTCCTTTACCAATTGTTTGTTTTCTATCTTCTCACTTTCTACCCTCTCTATAATCTTTTCCTCTAATTACTTCTTAAAATTACTATAGGCTTGCCAATAACATCATATATGTATGCATGTCTATACTATTAGAACATGGCATTTATTATTTTTTCATGGTAAGTTAAAATTTGCATTCTTTCTGGATACTATGGGGGTGGTATATGCTTAGATTTATATAATGACATTCTTAGCATTCTTTTGCAGAATGCCTTTGTTCTCTGTCGTTTGTCTCTAAAGGAATTCATGTTCCCTGTGGTAGAGTTCCCAGAGCCAGATTTGTTCCCAAAGACACACATGATTGGCTCCTTTTGGTCTGAAGAAACAACAATGTGGGATAAGCTAGTTAGGAAGAAATCTGAAGGTATAAACCAATGGCTCCTTTCACTCTTCCTTTAGTCTTTCTATTGATTTTTTTGTAGTTGTGTTCATCATCGTGAACATGGAGTATTTTTTTTTTTGGTTAATAAAATCTTTACTACTTATACAAAAAAAAAAAAACCAATGGTTAATTTGATAAGTTAGACAACATGGTCTTTCGTAATGTGATATTTACCAAAATTTAAAAAACAAGTTTGCAAGAAAAGTTTATTTTGAATTATACTTTTACCATTTTACTCCATCATACATATCTTTATTCGCGTTAACATACATTGGAGATACTTTATTTTTTTGCAATTTGACTAGGCCTTAGAAGTGGTAAGCATTAATGTGGCTAATGCATTATTTAATTATTATTTGTTTAGATTTATTTTATTTAATAATTGTTGTGAGTAAACGTGTGTTTAGGGTTTCTTGGTCAGCCCCTAACACATAAAACTATTATATATATATATGTGTGTGTGTGCGCACGCATGTTTGTGTATATATATATTGTACTATTACAATTATGCCCCTAACAAATATACTAACTCGTAACACTCCCCCTCAAGCTAGAGATTATACATCATACAATCCCAATTTGTTACATAATAAATCCAAAAAAGTTTTACATAAAGTTTGGTAAACATATCAATAGTTTGGACTCTCGTAGAAACATATGGAGTAGTAATTACACCATCCTCTACTTTCTGACAAGTAATGTTACAATCTACTTTGATATGCTTAGTTCGCTCATGGAACACAAGATTGGAGGCAATGTGAATTGTTGCTTGATTATCACAATGCATAGTCATAGGCAGCTTTACATTAAATTTTAATTCCTCAAGTAAATGCTTAATCCACATAAGCTCACATGATGTGTGCGCCATGGCTCTATACTCAGCCTTTGCACTAGATTTGGCTATAACAACTTGCTTTTTACTTTTCCAAGCAATCAGGTTTCCTCCAAGAAAAGTGAAACATCCAGTAGTGGCTCTTCTGTTTGAAGGTGATCCTGCCCAATCTGCATTTGTAAAAGGCTTCTATTCTTAGGTGACTGTTAGCTTTATACAAGAGACCACGACTTGGATGTGCTTTAAGATACCTCACATTCTAATAATTGCATCCCAATGTGGAAGATGAGGAGCTTTCATGTACTTGCTCACAACACTAATTGCAAATGATATATCTGGGCTAGTAGTTGTGGGATAATTTAGGCTACCAACTAGACGACGATATCTCTCAAGATTAGATAATAGCTCCCCTTAATCTTCATACAATTTGACATTATGATCCATAGTGGTTTCTACTGGTTTAGATCTTAACAAGCTAGTTTCTTCCAAAATATTCAACATATACTTTCTTTGTGATAAATTGATGCATTCTTTAGATCGTGCTACCTCAATACCCAAGAAATAACCAAGTTTGCCCAAATCCATAGTTCAAAAGGAAGTCTGAATGTATGTCTTCAAATCATCAAGGCCCTTCTTGTCATCACCAATGATGATACCATTAACATACACTATCAATAGTTAATGATATCATTAACATATACTATCAGTAGAATCTTTCATCTTTTAGAGGTATGAGAGAACACAGAGTGATCAGATTGACAACATCGCAAGCCATACTTTAACATTGGTGCATTAAATTTACCAAACCAAGCCTAGGAGATTGTTTAAGACCATAGATAACTTTATGTAGCTTTCCTAGATTCCTCTCTGAGCAACAAACTCAGGGGGTTGCTCCATATACACCTCTTTTTGTAGATCACCATTTAAAAACTCATTTGTAACGTCTAATTGAATTAGTGGCCAACCCAGATTAGCAACAAAGGTGGTTAAAATTTGAACTGAAGAAATTTTAGCAACAAGAGAGAATATCTCTGCATAATTCACATGATATATCTAGGTATACTCTTTAGCAACTAAGTGAGCTTTCAAACGCTTAATAGAACCATCAAGTACTTCATAGTAAACACCCAATGACAACCACCAATAGTTTTCCTTGGATGTGGAACTAAAGACCAAGTGGATTTTTGAGACAAGGCATACATTTCTTCTTCCATAGCAGCCTTTCAACTAGGAATGGACATTGCCTCCTGTACAGACTTAGGAACAACTCAAGAGGACATAGACGAGGTGAAAGCATGGAGTGCTAGAAATAAATAGTTATGCTGGAGATGAATGGCTATAAGAGACAAACTGGGAAATGGGATGAGAGGTACAAGTAAACTTACTTTAGCACAAAGCAATGAGATGAGAGTTAGGATGAGGAGGTGGATCACTAGGCAGGGAAGAAGTCTTAGCTAGAGGTTGTTGTTGACGACTATACACCTGGAGTGGTTTATGAGGAGGAGAGACAACAAGAGTGCGAGACACGGGGAGCAAGTGAGGAAGACAAGGAAGAGAATTGGCATTACTAGGTGAAGGAGAAAAATAGGGTTGAGACTCATGAAAGGTGGCATCAACACTAATGAAATGATGACGAAAAGTAGGTGAATAACGCTGATGTCTTGAGTATGAGAATACCCAATAAAAACAGGGATATTTGTATTCTAGCACAGTGAGAGCATAAAATATAGTAAGTTAACAGAGGTTTGAAAGGTATTTGCAAACTAGCATCTTGAGTTTTAGAAACTCGAGTTCTATATAAAACTCGAGGCTTAAAGGCTCGCTTCCTACTTGCTGAGTTGGACACTATTATGCCACATAGATCTCAAGTCTTAAAGAATCGATTTGTAACTCGAGTTTTATAGACTCGATTTATGCTTCAACTTAGCTGCCCACTTGCTTCAATTTCGTTTCCATGTTCTTCATCGTCATCATCATCTCTTGGCAACAATCAATCCCCAACAAGTTATTGCCTTTTGCCGGTGGAGGCAACGATGGCGGAGGTGAGATCAGACATGGCGGCGGCAATGGAGGCTGGAGTGGAGGAGTAGGAGGAGATGGGAATGATTTTGGTAATGATTCTTCTAATACTTATGGGGGAGGATTTGGGCTTTTGGGTTTGTTTTTGAATGGATGGAGATTGAGGGTTGCTGTAGATCCATAATTTGCTTTCCAGGTTCTAATGGAAGAGTTGGTGGGTGTCACTGCTTGTGTTCTTAGAGACACGGGTTGCCTCTGTTTGTGTTTGAGGGTTTGAGATACACTGAAAGAAGAAGACGAAGGCTGATCTAAAAAAAAAAAATGGTGGAACTCGAGTTTCTAAAACTTGAGTTCTACGTGGAATTTTTTCCACCTCAGATGCCTCTGCTTGGGTCTCCGCTTGGGTCTCGAGTCTTAAAAACTCGAGATGCTAGTTTTCCAGTTTGTTTTCCAACCTAACAACTAACGATATTCTTAAAAAATTAACGCTAAAAGGAAAAAAAATTCCAATAAAAGCACATTTAATTGATTAAGGATCAAGTTTAGCACCCCGTGGACCTAAGAGATTAACATAGCATACACACCCAAAGATTTTAGGAGGTAAGGAGATAGCACAGTATAGGGGATTTGACCACCTTCTTGACTCGGTTTTAATTGCAAATGAGTGTTTAGATTGTAGGCTAAAGGTAGGGGTTCCAAGGGTGGCGTGTAAATTGGATGTGGAGAAAGCTTATGATCACGTGTTGGAATTTTCTTATGTATATATGCTTTTGCGGTGTGGGTTTTCAAAATGGAGGAAGTGGATTATGTTACATATATCTATTGTTCACTTTTCCATTTTGATTAATGGTAGCTTTGGTGGCTTTTGTGGGAGCTCTAGGTGGCTTCGTTAAGGTGACCCTCTTTTTCTGATGCTATTTGGTATTTTGATGAAGGCTTTGAGTTGCATGTTGGATGCAATAGTCAATGATGGTATTTTATTGGGCTTCTCAATAGGCATTGCATAGCGTACCTCAATGATGGTGTCTCGTCTTTTGTTTGCAGATTGGTACTTTTATTTTCTGTGATGTTGACTTAGGACAGATGGCAAAATTGCATGGTATTCTCTTGTTAATTTGGGAAAATTATAGTTGATATCAATTGTGGAAGTGTGCAATATGGGAGAATTGGTGGCCTTGCTGGGATGTAAACAGTCATCACTTTCAATGAAATATTTGGGTCTTCCATTGGGTGCTAAATTCAAGGAGAGGATGATTTAGAATCCTATCCTTAAGAAGTTGGAGTGGGGGTTTGTGGGATGGAAGCGGCTATATTTGTCAAGGTAACACTAATTAAAAGCACTCTCGAGTTTGCCTACTTATATTCTTTATATCTTTCCTACTCCGGTAGAGATGGCTAACCGTATTGAATAGCTACAAAGACTTTTTATGTAGTGGGATTGGTGAGGAGCCTAATTCCATCCTACTTAAATGGGCTCAAATTTGTGAGTTGGTTCAGAATGGGGGGTTGGGTATAAGGAACTTGAGAAGATTTTATCAATCTTTGTGAGGGAAATGTTTGTGGAGATATAAGACTTAGAGGGAGCTTCTTTGGAAGAGGGTTATAGAGGCGAAGTATAGGAGTGAATGAGGGATGGTGAACTAAGGGTCTGTTTGGTTAGGGAGAAAGAGGGAAATGAAAATGAGAAGAGGCAACGGTAATAACCCAAAGCCTGACTTTGATGCGACAATGCACTGGTAAGGGGCCCACAACTTCATCTAATTTACTGACTTGCAACTAAAACTCAGTTTTTGAGTTTTGGAAACAGGTGAAACCTGTTTTTAGTTTTGGTCACTCACATCCATTTTCCTAAGAAACTGAGTGATGAAAACGGTGATTCAAACCCAATCCAAACAAGTGCTGAGTTTTGAAAACAAGTGGGACCCACATGATTTGGATGATGAAAACAAAAAACTGAATGATATCACTCAAAACTCTCTTCATCCAAATAAGCTCTTAGTTTTCCCTCATTTGTGTTTAGTTGGAGGGGTGGAAAAGTAGAGGGAAGAAATTTTTTTTTGTTTAGTTGAGAAGAAAAAGGAGAGGATTGAAAATTAAGTTGGTATGAATTTATAATTATGTCCTTATTAAATAAATAAATAAAAGTAACACATTTTTTTATTAAACAATTTTATATGGACACCTCAATTTTATTTATTTATTTATAAACTAAGCAAATGCCAAAAAGGATCCAAAACAAATGAGAAAAAAAAAAGAAAAAGAAACAGATAAAAAGAAAAGAAAAAGAAGAAAAAGACAAAAATGTGAAATGAGCACCCTAAACCCAAAACCAACGTAGAATGTACAATGCGAATAAAAAGAAAAGATTTATCAAAAATAAAAAAGGGTAAAACAAAAAGAAGAAAAAGACAAAAAGTTGGCTGGTGGGTGGGGAAGGGCAATTTTGTCCAACACACACCTTCCCCATTTTCTCTCCCATTTTCTCCCCATTTTGGGGAGATTGAGTTTTGGTGGGCCTAGAGAGAAAACAGTTAGGCCTCACCACTTTTCTCTCCCCCTCCTCCTCCCAACCAAACACCCTTCCCACTCATTTTCTCTCCTATTTTTCATTTTTTTTTTCCATCCTCCCCAAAATCCACCCCGCCAAACATATAGCCTAAAAGTGTGTCGGGTCCATATGGTGTTAGTCTTTGGAAATCCATAAGACGGGAATGGTTGACTTTTTCTTGCTTTCTATAGTTGGATTTGGGTGATGGTACTAGAGTGAAGTTTTGGCATGATTTGTGGTTTGGTGATTGCTCACTTAAAGTGGATTTTTCGGAGTTATATAATATAAGTTGTGATAAAGAATCCTCAGTAGCAAAAGTTATGCAACTCTCATTGGGATGTTTTCTAGATCGGCCCCAGATTGGGAGTTGGAGTCATTGGTTGATTTTATGGACCTAATCTATTCCAGGTCTGTGAGGGGTGAGGGGATTGATAAACTTTGTTGGAGACTTGTCAGGAGTCGTGGTTTTGAAGTGAGAGGATATTCTTACTCTTTATCCTCGTTTAATGCCACCTTGTTTCCTTGGAAATTGGTGTGGTGTTCAAAGGCCCTACCAGGGTTGCCTTCTTTTCTTGGACTGCTACCCTAGGGAAGATTTTATCTACAAAGAATCTCTGGAATAGAGGTATTATTATTTTGGATTGGTTTTGTATGTGTAAAAGGAGAGGGGAGTGAGTGAATTATCTTCTTCTTCATTACCTTATAGCACATGAGCTGTGGACAATGGTGTGTTGTCTGTTTGGACTACAATGGGTTATGTCACATAGGGTTATTGATATGTTTGCAGCTTGGCTAGGTACTTTTGGCAGGCATTGAAATATAGCTTTTTTGGAGGGCTGTGCCACATTGCATCAGTTGGTGTCTTTGATGGGAACAAAATACTAGAGTTTTTTGGGGATGTGAACAATCTATCCTTTACATTAAATCCTTTTTCCTTTCGTACTTTACTGGATTGGAGTGTTGCTTTTCATCATGTTTCATGTTTTACCTTTTTAGATATGTTTGAGTATTGTAATTTGAGAAATTGATTGTATTGCTCCCTAAGTACACAACCCTTGTGTACTTTGGTTTGTCTTTTTGATTTCAAATAATTTTTTTTACTTATCCAATATATATATATATATATATATATATATATATATATATATATGTAGAACTTAAATCTTATATATCTAATGTATTGAAATATAAGTGATTTTCGCTTGTGTTGCATGAAAAAACTTAGTCTATTAATTGATTTCAAAATAGGATTTCCTTGGTTTAGGCTTTATTAGTTATTCTAACAACAGGGTCTACAACCAGCCTTTATAAATTAATTAGTCGGAAACTCGTGCTATACACGGGAAAACTTTACCTAAAAGTATATTGGTCTCGAGCTTTGCATAAAAAGTATAATTAAACTATATTGGTCTTAAACTAAAACAATAAATACTATTGGAAGACTTAAAAAAAAAAAAAAAAAAAATTGGTGTGCATCTAACAAAAAAAAAGTCTCTATAGTTTCTAGTTTCTACCATGGGATACCAAAATTATTTTTTTATCATAGATTATATGCCAAATATTTGTAGCTAGAATCCTATAAATTATTTAAATTTTTAAAAGGGACAAATATTATCAGAATCTATGACCGCAGTATCTCAATTGTTTGTCAATATCTAAAGGGCAAATTACAACTTACCCACCTGTGGTTGGTTTGGCTGAAATTTAAATTACCTATCCGTGGTTTAAAATTTGATATTTTACTCACTCAAGGTTTAATCAAAATTTAAGTTACCTACCTGTTGTTTGAAATGCTATGATGCAATTGTTCTGATGGGTAGTTTTTGATCTTATTTGATATTGTATTTTTATGTATTTTTGGAGGAGAGATACATAAAAATGGAGGAAAATTACATGTTTAGCTCTATTTTTAATAGAGGTAGGTTATAGAAATCTAACTAAGCTAATCTCAGGTGGTTAAAGTGTCAAATTTTAAATCACAGGTAAGCAACTTAAATTTTGACCAAATCACAGATGGGTAAATTGTAATTTGCCCATATCTAAACTTATGATCATGTTCATACTTATGATGGACCTACCACTTTTCATGCATTTGTGTTAAAAAAAAAAAAAAAAAAAAAAAAAAAAAACACCTGTAATTTGAAGGCATTACAAACATTTTGGTCCAACTTCTTGTGAATTTCTTAATCAACTGTAGGAGCATATCAAAAGTCATATTAACAAATTGGTCTTCATACCTAGTACCATAGTATCATGGACAACTTAAAATTCAATATGAATATAGTTGAATGCAATATGACTATTGGTGACTATGCCATATCGCATGCCACTTGACATTTTCTGTAACAAAGCAAGACAAACACTCGTTATCTTTGAAGACAATCCTTCCAATGTGTAGCCCATTGGTAAGATTGAATATTTTTTTTTGATAAATAATAAAGATATATATTGAAGAACACTACTTTATGCAGAAAAACATAAGGCAGAGAGAAAAATACAAAGGGAAAGGAAAGAGAAAAAAGAAAAAAGAAAGGAAAAGATGCTAAATACATAGGAGAGAGCTAAGGAACATAGGGAGAGAATCACTAAGGGTGAGTCCCCAAGCCCTAGACCAGTCAAACAAAGAGCCACTGAAAGAAGCCAAAAGCTGGTCATCCGAACTTTCCATGTCCTCAAATGTCCTCCTATTTCGCTCCCTCCAAAGACACCACATCAAGCATAAAGGAGCTAAATTCCAAATGCTAGACAAATGCTTTCCAGGCCAATTCCACCAACCAAATAGAGTATCCGCAACCGATCTTGGCAAAACCCAAGAAAACCCAAAAGATCTAAACACCAAACTCCACAACCGAAAAGTCTTACCACAATGTAGTAACAAATGATCTACCGTCTCCCTATTACTACGACACATAATACACCAGTCGACAAAATCCATCCCTCTACCCCTCAAATTATCACTTGTAAGGATCCTATCCCATACAGCAGTCCACATAAAGAAGGAAACACGCCGCAGAGCCTTAACCTTCCAAACACCTTTCCAAGGAAAAATAATGGGCAAGGGGCTTCTCAACTTATTGTAAAACGATCGGACATCAAAATCCCAATTCTTTGTCAACTTCCATCGCATAAGATTGAATATTATCTTCAATTTGGGAAATTCTAAACAAACACTAGTTATCTTAGAAGACAATCCTTCCAATATGTAGCCCATTGGAAAGATTGAATATTATCTTCAATTAGGGGAATCTTAATATACCCCCCAAAATGTGTGTGTGAGAGAGAGAGAGAGAGAGAGAGAGAGAGGTTTTGGAAGAGGAAGAGAAAACATAGTGGTGGGACTGTTGAGGTTAGACTGTACATTTTTTTTTTATTTTTTTATATAATAATTTTTTCAGAGTGATTTTATATCTTCCTTGACAGTACATCTCCATTGGTTCACACAGAAGGGCTGAACTAAGACTTGAAAAATGAGTAGGAACGTTGGTTTGGTCAAATGGAATTGTTGTTTTTAAAAAATTTGAAGGGTGTATGTAGTCTGAAGGGAAGCTTGTATGGAGGAAGAGAGCTTCTAAGTGAGCTTGGGTTTTGGCTTTCAAGTTTCATCTACACGTGGGGAGGAGAAAGAGAGTTTGTAAGTGGTTGGGGTCTTGGCTTTCATCTACACATGAGAAAGGATCATGCTTAGGTCATAATATGTAAGGGAATAAGTGGACTTGGAATTTTATTAAGGTTTGGTTTGATTTGGTTTAATTTTCAATAGTAGCCCATTTTTTAGATAATAGTAAAAATAATTTAATGTGATATTTTGAGTAACAGTAAAAAAAAATTAATGAGAAAAGGTTAAAGAGGCTAAATGCAAAATTAGAGTGTCACATTAGAAGACCTCATATTGTCCCATATGAGGTCTCTGCTTTTATATATATATTGATTAATTTAACAATAAATTTTACAACAAGCTTTTGTAAATCAATCTAACAATGGGTTTTAGAAAAAGCTTCTGTAAAGTACTAATCTAACAATAGGCTTTAGAATTACCCTCTTTAAAAATGTAAATAAACTCAGGCTCTCACCTTAGCACCTTTTTCATGGTTTAAGGCGCTTCGCTAGGCTCTAAAGGCACCTTAGTAGCGCCTCACCTTGCCTAGGTGCCTAGGCGAGCACCTGGCTTGTGAAAGATGAATTGCTAAGCACGATTAATATTCGCTTAGACAGAATTACAGAAAATTCATCTGTTGGTATATTTCACTGAATTGATTTTATGTTCTTTTTGAATTAAATTTTTATGTGTGCTTTGGTGATTGTTATATTTCTTAGAGGAAAATTTCTGTGACTTATATTATCATATTTCATTGCTATAATTTGATGGACTGAAAATCAATTTAGGGATACTTGGTGAACTTCATGTTTACTTTTTCAATATAATCTTAGTGAATCTTAAAAAAAAAAAATTATTGCGGAATTTGCAAAAGATGTGGATTTGTCTGGCCTACTTGAAAGCTTTTTTTGCAGAAGAAAGAAGTGAAGGACAAATAAAGTTATCCCAAGGAGTGGTGTTTGATGATGAAGCATTTGAGATGACATCTAATTCAAGTGAAGAAATTTGGAATGAAGCTTTACAAAGATGGCCAGAGTTTATACAGTATGAGGAAGTGGAACAAGCAATAAGTACTCTAAAACCTCAGGCAGTTGATATGACATCTAATTCAAGTGAACAAATGAAGTTTGAATTTGAAGAAAGTGGGAATGAAGCTTCACAAAGAAAGCCACACTTTATACAGGATGAGGAAATGGAACGAGCAATAAGTACTCTGGAAAATCAAGGAGTGGTGTTTGATGAAGAAGCAATTGAGATGACATCTAATTCAAGTGAACAAATGGAATTTGATAGTGAAGAAATTGGGAAGGAAGCTTCACAAAGACAGCCAGAGTTTATACAGGATGAGGAAGCGGAACAAGCAATAAGTACTCTAAAACCTCAAGCAGTTGATATGACATCTTATTCAAGTGAAAAAACGAAGTTTGAATTTGAAGAAAGTGGGAATGAAGCTTCACAAAGAAAGCCAGACTTTATGCAGTATGAGGAAATGGAACGAGCAATAAGTACTCTGGAACCTCAAGGAGTGGTGTTTGATGATGAAGCAATTGAGATGACATCTAATTCAAGTGAACAAGTGGAATTTGATAGTGAAGAAATTGGGAAGGAAGCTTCACAAAGACAGCCGGAATTTATACAGGATGAATTTCAGATCAAAGACAATGAGATGGAACATAAAGCAGATCAACCAGAAGAAGCTCGACTATTTCTCATGCAGGGCGGTTTAGGATTAATTGAACCACCAAAGGATGAGGATTGGGAGAACGCCAAAGTGATGAACTTGATGGACAATGAGTTGTCTGTTTTACCAAAGAATCCAAGGTGCCCTAAGCTGTCAGCACTATTCCTTAAAAGAAACTACAAATTGAGAATCATTCCTCCCTCATTTTTTGATTACATGCCTGCTCTTCAAATCCTGAATTTATCCAGGACTGGTATCAAGTCTTTGCCTGATTCAATTATTAGATTGGTTAACCTCAAAAGACTGTTTCTAAATGATTGTCACTGTTTCATGATGTTGTCACCAAAAGTTGGAGAACTTAAGCAGCTTGAGGTTCTTGATCTTGAAGGGACAGAGATTATGGATTTACCTCAGGAGATTAAGAAGTTAACTAATCTGACATGCTTGGAAGTTTCATTTTGTGAATATATGAGTTATGGTAAGCAAGCCATGCAGTCAAATGCAGTGGTTCCTTGTGGGGTAATTTCTGAATTGTCTCAATTAGAGGAGTTGAATATTGATGTGAATCCAGAGGATGAGCGGTGGGATGCACATTTGGAAGATATTGTTAATGAAGTTTGTGTCTTAAATAGGTTGGAAACACTTAAGTTCTATTTTCCAAGAGTGGAACTATTGAGGCAGTTTCTGTGGAATAGCCCATTGCTGTCTCATTTCAGATTTACTGTTGGCCGCCATGTCAAGCGCATTATCTCTCGAGTCCCTCCCGATGTTGAGTTTGAGCTGGAGAGATGGGAGAGATGCTTGATATACATAAATGGTGAGGATGTCCCTGGAGATATTAAGAAGGTACTACAACATGTTACCGCATTCTTCTTGGACAGGCATGCTACTGTTAAGAAGCTATCCAATTTTGGAATTAGAAATATGATGCAACTAAAATGCTTAGTCATGGGGGAATGTAATGAGGTCCAAGTGATTACAGATGAAGCAGATGTTTATGAGGAAGATAATATCAGCAAAATAGTATCTGATTCATATGCTACTGAAAAAATTGTTCTTGGATCACTTGAATACCTGTATATATATTATATGAAGAGTTTAAGGAGCATATGGGAGGGGTCAGTACAACAAAATTCTTTAATTCTTCTCAGGTCCTTGACATTGTGCACATGTCCCCAGTTGACCATTATTTTCTCACAAGGGTTGCTTGCTAACCTGTGCAATTTAGAAGAGCTTAAAGTTAAAGACTGCCCCTCCGTCAACAGCATAGTAAGCTGCAAAATATTTTCTGAGGATCGAACCTCTTATTTTCTCCCAAATTTGAAGAAGATTTCACTTCATTATATGACTGGATTAGTTAGCATCTCTAGCGGTTTACACATTGCACCAAAGTTAGAATGGTTGAGTTTTTATGATTGCCCAAATCTTAAGAATCCATTAATTGATGAAATATGTAGTCAAGATTTGAGGAAGATAAAGGGTGAAAGGATTTGGTGGGAAGCATTGGAGTGGAGCAATGGTTGTCCAGCTTATTTGGACAAAATTTTTGTTCCAATTGATGACATATGGGACTGCTAAGCACCTGAAATTTTTCCTAATCAATATCAGTTTGTGAATTGCTTTAATGAAAGGTCTCAGTGGTACAATCAACAATGTCAATGATAATGTATAATTGTAAACTGAGGCATCCTTGGACCACTTTCTGTTTGCTATGTTATATTCTTGTTGCTGCAATTGATTGGACCCTACTTACATTGAATATAGTCCCTCTAGCTCTATGTATCTTTCTCATGCTATGTGTCAAAAAAGATGTATTGTGTTTAGGTTTCTGATCCTCCAATAAAAAAATGCTAAAGAAATCCAAGTTTATCAACGTCGGAAATTCTTTCCTGGAATCTTACAAAGTACATATGGTAAAGCTCTAGAGTAATGTAGTCCATTAGTGTTGGTTTTCCCTCTACACCATAGGTACATTGACCTTGATATTATTTTTTAGTTCACCTCAAATCATTATTTTTAACAAAAAGTAAAAGAAATTAAAAGAATCACCTTGAGTATATGCTTAAGTTTTTTTTAACAAAAATCATAATTAGTGAAACACATTTTGATGCTTATTCCTTCAAAACCCCCTAATTTCTACCTCAAGTTCTCATGATTAGTTAACAATCGCTCATCTTATCTAATTGGTTATTGTTAGAAAGAGTTTTACCTGCCATTGTCTAATTTTACGTTGGTTTGTCTTCGATCTTAGTTGTCCTATTTATGGGGTTGGAACTTGGAACTGGCTGTGTGAAAGATGAAATGCAAAGTACAATGCCGGTGCAATTTTGTTGTTGCAAAGTGATGAAAAAAATTGACTGCCACAAAATTTTCTGTTGGTATCCGCAGATTTTTTTTTTTTAAATAAAATTTTTGTTTGCTTGGGTGATTGGTATTTTTATTAAAGGAAAATTTCTTTACTTCTACTCATATTTTATACCCTATTAGTTTTAAGGAACGTGTAAATCACATTTTGAAAATATTTAAATTAAACAATGTTATGATTCACAACCTCTAATATGATTTAGAATAAGGACCAACAACATTTCACAACATTATTAACAACAAAATGAAAATCTATATATATATATATATGTGTGTGTGCGCGCGCGCGCGTGTGTGTGCTTGATCCATCAAAGTGAATTTCTTCTTAAGCGAACAATATCATTGATTCATAAGGTAAAAGTCATAGTCACGACAAAGCAACTTCTAAACAAAGCTAAACACAAAATTAACTTTCACCAAGTAATTCATAACTTTCATGATCAAAACCCTGCGCACATTCAAATCTTAACACATGTCAGTAATTTGGATATCATTGATTAAAATATCACACAAGCATATGTTCTGCTATATCTTGAATACAAAGCTCTTTTTGTTGTTATCTTGTTGTTAGCTCAAATTAATGAGACTTAACACTCTGCTCTAGCTTCCAATCTTTCCCAAATGTTGCTTTCACACTTTTTTGTGAAAGATCACACACATAGACGCCTGCATATGACAAAATTTCTAGTCCACTGAGCACCCGTTTAAACCAAGTGAAGGGAAGACAAGTTTCCATGTCATGCATATCCTGTGAGAATGTGAAAGGTCTATCATAGTAAACAACAATGAGATCCTATCACAACTGCCTTTGTCATTTAGAATAAGAAACAAAATTTTATTGACAACAAAGTATGAAACAATAAGTTATGTTTTAGTTGCAGCAAAAATTCTTTCAAAAGCAGAGTCTTCTTTGAATAGTTGTGAAGTGGGTAAGTCAAGTGGATTGAATCAAACCAACAACTAAGAATATAAAATTGAAAAGAAATAAAGCATTCTAAATGACTATTAGGTTTATAAAACTTACCTGCAAAGATCTATCCATTTTTTTCTTAAATCAAGCTGTAAACATGCCACACTGTCCCAGTATAATATTTATAATAACATATAACAACAATAGACCAAAAATCTCATTCGGACATTTTCACAAACACTTCATAATGTATACATATCTGCAAACTTACAGTTTTAATTAGCATATGACATGCTTATGGGACAAAAATATTTAAGTTAGCATACACAAACTCAAACTATTACACTCAGGCAATATGCATGATCACTGACCCCAGTTAAGCAAAAGCAACAAAACAGAACACATGGGACCATTTGCTTTCACCACTGACACCATTTGATTTCACTAACGATTGTTCGCTTAATTAAAACATATAAATCGGATCTACTATTCAATTTCTCCCAGCAAAATAAGTGACAAAGCCAAAAAAAAGAAAAAGAAAATGTGAACAAAGTTACGAGAAACATATTAGAGGGTGGAAAGAATCTGACCATTTTGTCTAGTGGAATGTTCCTGGAAAATCTTTGGACTTGGGTCTCCCTCTCACGCTCTCTCAGATTCTTTTCTATTTGGGTTTTTCCAACAGTTTCGTTGGGAATTTTTTTTTGAGAAAGGATTGATTGGGATTTAGGATAAGAAAGGGGAAAGAAAAATGTGCGGTGAGGAGAGGAAAGGGCAGAAAATCTGGAATTGATATGACCAAAAGGTCTCGTAGATTTCTATTTCATCCATGCATTTACAAAATTGATAAAGAAGTAAACAGCCACATAGTGCACACAAATTCCAATACGTATTCTAAATTAGTACTTCTAATATTTCTCAAAATTTCTATAACAGCAATTTCTTGGTATTATGAATCTTCATATAAGAATATATAGTCTACCCAAGAGACTAAGAAGAAAAATTCAAAACAAAAGGATTGAATGAAATCTTACCTGAACCTTCTCAGTGCCCCTGCATGCAGCATATTCTAACTGCTTCTTCCCAGCTGACATCTAAGATAAACTTCAGTTGCTAATCCATAGTTTCCAATGTCTGCTGAGATCACATGCATTCTCTGAAGCCAACACACTTCAGAGTTACTCTTTACATCAACTATTGTGGGCTCTGCACCCATGATGAAGCCACTGACCTTTCAGATATATTGGAAAGATGCCCACGTGATGATATATATTGTCTCTCTGATATACTATTTGCATCAGAGAGACATTTTCTTGTTATTCTTCTGATGCCAATAGTATCACATGTTAAGTTCCTACTATCATTGATTATCAAACTGAAAGTTTTAATCAATATTTCCATGTATTATAGAATAAATTACAAGGACCAGTTTCCAACGAGGAGTAAGTAATACATATGCTTTTCGGTTAAACATAATTCTAATGGATTTCACCAAAGGCATCAAATTATAAAGAAGTTAACGCTAACTGTATCATTGACTCTTCAAATTTGTTGATGTACGTTTGGAGAAAGGAAAGGAAAGGGCTTTGGAGAGAGTGGGAAGGGGACCTTTTCTTTCTCTCTTTCTTTCTTTCTTTATTATTATTATTGTATGGTGAAGTTGAGTACTGTGCAATTTTTTTAAAATTTAAATTTGATATTATTAGATGGACTGAATTAGACTGAAATGGCCAAAGTGGACCAAATGGGATCAAATTAGATGGACTAAATAGTTTGACTTTTTGTATTTTTTTTATTAATTAAATGAACTATCTCTCCTTTTGGATTTTTTTTGGGTAATTATTAGGGACTCGATTCAAAGGAATATTATTATTATTATTATTAATACTTAGTTATTATGCATTTAATGATAATTAGTTAATTACCAAGTGGTGTTATTGAAGGAAATTAATGTCTGTATTATAATGCTACTTAATTTTTTTTTTTTGGTATTTTTTAATTATTAGTTCAATCTTCTTTTGAATTTTAAAAAAGAAATAAAAAGATTAGTCAACTAATGCATTTCAACAAAATTAATGTTTATTTTCTTAACCATTCCCATTATTTATTTATTTATTAAAGAATAATCGTTAGAGTGAGAATTGTTAGGAAAATTAATAAGATGCAAATGGGGCGCACATTATGTGAGAAGTAAGATTCATATATCTGATGCAATCTAGATATGTCATTACTTCTTTACAAACATACATGATGTGTGGATCCCACATGATTATCAAACCCCACAATGTGAGATGGTAAAAGATAAATATATCTAATGCACTATTATTGCTCTCACATGCATATTTTGGTCAATATTGGGAAAATGGTAGATTCACTTTAAAACTTTACCAGTTGAATTAATTAGAATCCATAATTATAGCATACATGGAATCATTGAACTTGCAATTATAAAATAATATAATTAAAAAAAAAAAATGATAGAGAAACCGTATTCATGGGCAAGGCAAATTAAAGGCTTTAATCTCTTCATAATATGGCCAGTGTGTAGTTAACTTTTGGTGAGAAAATTATAACTCTGGCTTTGCGTTCCTTTTCCATTTACAAGGAAGAACTTGTTAAGTGCAGGAGCTCTATGATTGGCATTTAGCTCATTCAAGAATATTATTATCCAGTGCCAGTGGATTCCTACTGCAATTCGGGTTTATGGTTGTATTTGTTACAAGCATATACGTAAGGGTATAGTTGCAGGATCCACCAGGTACTTGTCTAAGTTACTATTATTAAAGAGTTGCATGTACAAAGGATTAGTGAACAATTCTGCTGTCACCAGGTCTAGTAGTAGTCAGTGATTCAGTGAATAGCAATGGCAGAAAAAAATTAGTAGGGAAGAGTGAAAGAAGGTTATAAGTTTCACTGGATTTTCCAACATCTAAGCTACTAGGACACCCCCGTAAATTTGTGCACATGAGAGGAAGAGTTGTAGCAAAAAAAAAGGAAAAAGAAGAAGAAAAAGCTTGGATAATTAAATTTATATATATATATGACTACATTGCCCACTCAATGAATGATGAGCATACCTCTAATGGAAGAGATTAATAAATCAGCACTAACAGTTCACATCTCTTTATGCCAAAAATCACAAATACAGGTCAGTTAATAACATATGTAGGGAAATTCTTTAGAAATCATATACTCCTCATTGGTGTAGTCGGTGGTCAAACCATCTAAATTGACTTTCTATTCTTGCCCTGACTCCAATGTCCCTCCACTTCTAAATGCTCCCTTGAATGGGACGGTACCTCTTAAAGCGCAAAAACCTGGCTGTAGAAAAGCATTGATGGCTAAAATTGAAGAAATTTTTTGTCCTATCTCAAATTGCAATTGACATTAAGGAAAGCAAGTTTTAATCCTCAAATGCCTGCAAGAAATAGAGCGCAAGTAATCTTATGTATAAAGAGATGATGCCATGTCAAATAAATATTCAGGATCAATTATTATAAGCCCCGAACTACAGAAGAAAGCTAAAATTATTTTTCTTTCCTACCTGATCAGGAAATAGCATCGCAGGGCCTATGAGCTGCAAGTGCAACCATATTCAACCCAACAGGTGCTAATATGCTGTAACCCTGCCACTGGCCATGACAGCGAGTGCTGCAACTATAACCATGTTTGCATGGGAAATCATGGCAAAACTACAGATTTGGTAATTAGTGTGGTTTGCAGACCTCTTGTGACCAATTCTTTTGCAAGAAGAGTCCCTGATGATACCTTGGAGCAACCTCTGCAACAAACATCCAAGATGATTTCTTTTTCTCCTTTGTGACGCAAAGAAATTCCAATACTGTTCTTGAACTTCCTAAAGTTGATATCACCTCATTTTGATGACTGTGCTCTACTTCTTGCTCAGTCATCTCTTCATGGCAAGTGGCAATATCATGAATGAGTTCATTTACCTCCAGAGTTACATCATGCTTCAGCTTCCTACTTCTGGAACTTTTATCAGAAGTCTTGCCTTTTCCTTCAGAATCCCCATCTCAGGCACATTTTCTAGAAGAGTTTGCAAGGAAGGCGGACGCAAAGTGCTTCTTGCAGCAGCAGCAACAACAGCAGCTAATAAAACTGGATGATTATCCCACTTAGCATCGGTAATTTATCAGTGAAAGCTTCAGAAGAATCAGAAGATCAAAAAGATCTCTTGATGGTTTAAAGTTAAGCATTACCAATAATCAAGGCAAGAACATTTTCCCTCCTTGAAATGATGAAATCTACTATAGTCTCTCACTATAATTTCTCTCTCAAACACCTTGGAAATCATCTTGCTTGCCTCATGACAGTCTTCACAAACCCTCAAATTCTTTACGATTCGAATGCAATCCCCAACCTTTGTTACTAACATACCATAAGCAATTGCCAGCCTCTCACTATGCTCTTTAACTACATTCTCCTTTTCTTCTTCCCCAATATCGTGCAATACAGATGAGATCTTTGGAGAGTAACCAGCTTCTGCTATTCGAGTTCCAATTGTTTCAAGCATTTTGTAGATCTCCAAAGAACGCTCATGCTCTCTATCCCCTACAACAAATTGATGAACTCTGCCCTGTGCTTCAATCAAACTCCAACCTGCAACTTTGTTAGTGTTTTGCTCCACCATTAATCTCCGAACTCGAACCACATCTTCCCATTTCCTTGCTTTGGCATATATACTGGCTAATTGTACATAATGCCCATCATAGGTTGGATCCAATTGTATTAACTTATTTCCAATCTTTTCACCCAGTTCTACTGATCCATGAATCTTACAAGCACCAAGCAATGTTGCCCACAATACCGGATCTGGCGGAGCTTGCATCTTCTCAATCAATTCTACAGCTTCATCAACAAATCCAGCACGGCTCAATAGATCAACCATACACCCGTAATGCTCCATCTCCAGCTCAATATCATACTTTTCTGTCATTAGCTTGAAATAATGCCTGCCCTCACTGACCAAACCTGCCCTGCTACAGGCATTCAAGACCCCAATGAAAGTCACACTCACTGGATGAAAACCTTCATTTATGAACCTTTCAAAAAGTGCAATTGCTTCCTTTCCAAGGCCATGCGAGGCCAACCCACAAATCATGGCATTCCATGACGAAATATCTCTCTGGGGCATATTGTGGAACAAGAGTTTAGACTGTTCAATGCAGCCACATTTTGCATACATGTCAACTAGCGCTGTACCAAGGGAAACAGTCATCGGAAAATTCAACGAATCTACAATGGAATGAACTAATCTACCATTTTCAAGCAAACCCATTTGGGCCGATGCTGATAGCACTGTGACCAATATGGCTTCATTCGGCCTCAACCCCTTCTCTCTCATCTCCTTAAAGCACTCCAACCCTTCTTCCAACTGTCCATTCTGCACATAACCCATAATCATCGTACTCCACGAGATAACATCTCTTTCAGGCATTTCATCAAACACTTTCTCCGCATCCCCAATCCGCCCATCTCTTACAAACCCAGCTAGCATTGAATTCCAAGTAACAACATCTCGACAATGGCCATTCTCCTCGAACACCCGTTTCGAACATTCTACCCTACAACAAGCAGAATACAAATGAATCAAAGCATTCCTAACAAACACATCCTCACAAAAACCAAGTTTCACCACATGGGTATGAACCTGAGTCCCTTCATATATAGCCAAAGCTTTACTACAAGCTTGCAACAAAAACGTATAAGTATGGTTATTGGGTATCAAATTCCTTCCCAGAATACACGAGTAAAGCAGAACAGATTCACGAGGCGACTCGCTCTTGGCGAGGCACCGGATCATGTTATTAGAGGCGAAAAGAGATGGGTATTGGATTGTTTGAAAAATGGAGAGTGAATAGGCAAATGGGGTTGATGGGGAGAGAGCAAGAGAGGCGAGGAGGTGACCCGTGAAGCTGGTATTGGCGGCGAGGCCGGAAACGATGATTTGGGCATGGGCTTGCTTGGTTTGGTTAATGGAAGGGCGTGGTGGGAGAGAAGACAGAGGTGTGTGAAGTGTAGTAGGTGTTGAGAAGAAGAAGTGAGGATTTGAGAGTTGTTGTTTTGGGAGCGAAAGGAGGGGTTTGGGTCTCTTTGCAAACATAAATGTAAAGCAAAATCGCTGTGTTCTAATCTTACCAGAGATTTTGAAAGTTTGGTGGGTAAGAAGTGGCGGGTTTAAGATGTGAATTGCTCGGCATATTTATATTCATCATCTTTCAATTATATTTCTTCGTTATCATCAACGTTTACTATATTTTCTTATTCTTTTATTTTAATAAATTTTTTTCTTCATATTTCTTCTTGGCATAGAGAAGAAATTTGCAAATATGAAAGTGAAGGGTCAAATGTGTAGTCCTCTACACAAATTTTGTAGGAGAAAAAGAAGAGGGGAAAAAAAATCATGAACATGGTATTTTATTAAACTCAAAATAATTTTGTGTTAAAACAAGTATAACAATTTGTTGATCTAAAATAAAAGCACAAATTAAAAAAAAAAAAAAAAATCTCATTTTAAACCTATATGTTTGTATCGTAAGGTACAAATAATTTTACAATTTTGTACATGATACGATACGTATCCATATTGTTGGTTCTCGTAATCGAGAGTTTTTTTTAATTTTAAAATTTTCAAATGAGTGTACCACTACAAGCACTTCTGAAGTGTTGTAGTGGTACATTCATGCAAGTTCCAAAGGCATATAAAGTATGAGTAGGGCGCTTCTTTAAGCGATGTGGGACTCACTCCCACCCCTTTAGATCAAAACCTTGAGGGCCTGGCTCCCCAAAGAGGACAAACATGATTGCGGGGTTGAATGAAAATTCTCCCCACTAAAAGGCGCTTTTGAGGGCAGTGCCCATCTCCAGTATTGTCCTCTTTAGGGGCAGGCCACAGGCATACTTAGGGCGCAACGTCTTGAGCTTCTATCCCTTCAAGGTTTTGTTGCCAGGACACCGAAGTGCAAGGCACACCTCTACCACTACAAACATGATTGCGGGGTTGAACAAAAATTCTCCCCACAACAAACATTTACGAAAAATTGCTATATGGTAGTAGGTCCTTATGATAATCATTTGGATTATCTGGTAGGCTAACTTGCCTTTGGGCAAAAAATAATAAAGAAATAAAATGCATATTTTGATTTCAATCAAAGTGCTTATAAAATAACCTCAAGGGGGTAGATTATAATAAACATTGTAATTGCTTTATAGTCTATATTGTGACAAAAAGTGAATAAAGTTGTCTTATTTGTAGAGTATAAAAAATGTCAAAGAATATTTAGTGTAGTAATTTTGTGTTGTTGCATTGCATCCCATGTATTTGGTAAAATTTCTTGTAGAAATCTTATGTGTTTTTCTCAAATCTATTTGTTATTTTTATTTTGGTCATTTTATTACAAATAATTAGCATCTCCACCATCAAATTTTTAGTTAATTTGAACTTTTTTGGTAAGCTTTTACTTTGCTTAGTTGATTATCTTTACTGAAAATGCCAAAAAAAGAATAAGATAAAATATAATTTACTTTAGAGAATCATTATGTTATTAATGTTTTTATGTATAGATACTTAAGAAACTTTTTCTTTTTGCAGTTTATTTTATTTTATATTTCCACTTTATGATATATGATTTATTGATAATGATTTATTGCATAGTTATCTTTATTTACTTTTTCACTTAGTTTCAATTGTGAGGCTTTCTCAAAAAAAAAAAAAAGAAGTTTCAATTGTGAGGAAGAAAGAGATGTGGATCTATCTTTTGGAGAAAAATATATCTTTTTTTTTGTGTGTGGAGAAAATGGAGAAAAATATATCTATAAGAGTTGAATCACATACATTTGTATAGTAATAAACAAATTATACATAGTTACAATTTGGTCTAATAGTTCCCCCACACTATCAATTTAAAAAAAAAAAAAATTATTGCATTGTGTTTTCATACTTATCTCACTATATAAAATACATAACTACAAAATATATTTTGTTACACTACAAAAAACTTCTAATTTAAAACATAAATTCAAATAACACATATTGAATTTTTAAAAATATACAATTTAATATATTAATTCAATAATTATCCAATAAAAAATAATCATATCATATTTTTCTACACATTGCACAGGTCTCTGCTACTAGTTTAAATAATACTCATAACATTTTAGGCAAGATGAAGTTGTGGCAAAATCAGGCAATCATGAGCTATCAAAATTTCGATCTTTTCTAAACAGCTTAGAAATATGAGAAAAGAGTAGGTTTGGCTGCCCAATTTTTTTCTTTTTTTTGGCTAACGGCTACCCAAAACTTAAGTAAAGGCAGATTACCATCTAAAATGGCATAATTTAAAATGTTAAAAAAATTCACAAAAGATTTGAGACAATCATTAACTCCAATAAGGAAGGTTTGAATCTAACATTCATGTATCATAAATACTAAATAATCACACATATTAAGATAAAAAACAAACTCACAATCATATGTTATCTCGAAAAGGAAATAATAAAAATTTTAAATCTCGCAAACCAAAAGTTGATGGAGAAAACATTTATACCACTAGCTTACATAGAAGAAATGCTGCGAAGAAAAATGGTTAGTTGAACATGCATATAGACCATAGTCTTTGTTCAATGGCATCTCTTACCAACCAACGCACTCCACCATGACTGATGGCCTTCAGCACATCTCAAATTGAGTGGATTCTCATTGTTGAAGCACAATCTCTCTAAAGTAGGCAACTTCAATGAGTCATTGATCCAAGCGCTTTTTGCTCTTAGAAGATCAGAAAGCACAAGCATCTTTAGACTAGAAAGCACACCAGGTTCCAACCCATAGTATTCTCTCAGATTTCAGGACATTATTCAATTCAAGCTATTCAATCAACTTTGGACATCTGCATAAAGTTAAAGTTGTTAGTCAAACCATGCTTCCAAATCCAACATACACGACCACCACAATATCATCATTGATAAAATACCTAAGGTAGTTTTGGCTATCCCTTTAATAGTATAATTTAAAAGTTCGAAAGTTTTCATTACAAATTTGAGACAATCATGACCACCCATAACAAAGGTTTCTTTCTATCATTCATGTATCACATATACTAAACAATCACACATGTCAAGATAATTGATAGACTCATATTCATATGATATCTTGAAAAGGAAGAACACGAAAATTTTAAATCTCACAAACCAAAAAAGTTGATGGAACAAACATTTCTACCATTACCTTACACAAAAGAGTAACCGTGAAGAAATCTGAAGCCGAAAAGACTAGTTGAAAATGCATATAGACCGTAATCTTTGTTCAATAGTATCTTCATTCCATACCAACGCACTCCACCATAATTGTTGGCATTCAATACATCTCAATTTGACTGCATTCTCACAGTTGAAAGGCAATCTTGTCAACGATTGGCACATGGATATCTTAATATTCTCTAAAGCTGGCCACTCCAATGAGTCATCAGTACAAATGCTTTCCACTTTTGGAAGATCATAGAGCTCTAGCGTTTTCAGTTTGGGAAGCACCTTGGGTTCAAACTCATTATTCTCAAATTTTGTAATTATCTCTTTGATTTCAAGACTTCCTTCAATTCTTAAGTGTTGAAGTCTACAGAGTTCTTTAATCATACCATTGGAGAATATTTTTTTCAACTTCGGACATTTCTTTAAGATTAAACTTGTTAGGTTAGCTAGGCTTCCACTATGTACTGGACCTTCCCATATGCTTTCTAATTTTGGGACATTATTTATGTACATCTTTTCCAAGTTTTCTAATGCACTTCTTCTTTCGCTATCACCATCAACAATTGTTTCAATATCATCGCAGCCTTCAATTAAACAACCTCGCATTTTATTGATATTTCCAATACCAAAATCCGATAATCTTGAAGCTCCTTTATGACCAATCAATTCAAATGTTTCAGAATTTGCAAGAACCTCTGAAATTGCAGGATTTACACCTTCACCATTTGCAAGCTTGAAACACTTCCTGATTTGGTATTCAAAACAATCTAGAATATGATAACTTGATGAGTCATGATAACCAACAGAAAAGTGGAATGTGAAGTGCATTTCCTTCCACAATGGGCTTGTCGAGATAAAACTCCTAAGGCAGTCCACATCGGGAAAGAAAATTGAAAGAGAAGTCAAACATTTCAAGGTAGCCACCTCCTCTGTAATAGACTTTACAACTCCCTCCCACCTTCGATTGTTTGGATCCACATCAATTCTTAGTTCTTCCAATAAAGAAAGATTTGAAAAGACATTTTGATGAAATTCAACATCCCCTGATTTTCCCAAGCCAAAATTTGACAAGGACATACGTAAACGCTTCAACTGAATCAAATATCCAATTTCAATTGGTAAATGATTAATCCCAGTTCGTCGAATATCAAGCACCTCAAGATGCTTTAGTTCTTCTAAGTACTTAAGCCCCATTAAATTGATGCAAGAATTCAGATACAATGCTCTTAAACACATCAAGCAAGACACAGATGATGGTAATGACGCAATTCCAGTGCCGTGTAAGTCTAGAACTAGTAGATTTTGCATGTATCTAAAGAATCTATGGGGAATCACTTTCAGGTCATTATTTTTTTGTAGCAGCAATGTTTTAAGATTGTTACAATCTGGCAATTCTGGTAAAATGCACAATTTGCTATCCATCAAGGAGATTCGATTTACCTGCTGCCATTCTTCCTCATTGGGGGGCTCTTGTAGCTCCTCTTGGGTTTTCACCAAAATCTTAAAATCTTCGCTTTGGGAAGAAATTTTAAGGGCCATATTCCGCAACACTTTGTTCATACTTACATGATTCATCTTCTTGCTCCTCTCTAGCAAAGATACTTTGATAAGTTCATCCAATATGGTATGCCCTTTACCACGTGCAACTTTAAAATCATCAGCATCATGAATAAAACCTTCAGCTTTCCAACATTCCAACAAATAATCTATATATATGTCATAGTCTTCAGGATATAATGCAGTGTACAAAAAGCAAAATTTTTTATTGTCAGCATCTAAATCTTCGTAACAAAACTTTAGACACTCAATAAATTCATCCATGCCTTGGACTTTGATACTGCGCCATCTTCGCAAACGAATTAATCCATCACGCCATAGGTGGACGTTATCCTTAAATTTGAAGGTGGTTGCTACCCTATTTATTAAGAGCGGCAAACCAGCACACTCACGAACAACTAGCTTGGCTATTGGTTCAACACCTGAAATATTTATATTTTGACCGACTATTTCCTTAAACATTTTCCATGCATCAACTTCAAACATTCGTTTCATAATAATCAACGCATCCATTTCATGACAAATCTGACGATATCTAGTCGCCAATACCACCTTGCTATCCTTTTGGTTGCCATAGATACCTATCTTTTTTAGATCCAGAATGTGCCAAACTTCGTCCAAAAGAAGTAGATACCTCTTGCATTCCAACTCCATAGATATTCTCCAAGCAATTTCATCAACGTTAGTGATGCCTTCCATATTCAATTTTAGCCGATCTATAATTACATGTTGCAACTTTTCTACACTCCAATCTTGTGATACATGAACCCATATGACAATATCAAACATTTTAGCAATATCTTCATTGTCATTTAAGTTCTGCATTATTGTTGTTTTCCCGATTCCTACCATTCCCCAAAGTCCAATTTTTTTAACATTCCCATCTCTTAGGAGGCTCAATATATCTTCAACAACGCAGTGGAGTGATGGCTTGTCTTCTATTTTGGGTGCATGCATAATTCTCACACGTTCTGGCGGTTTCTCAACCATCATTCCCCTCTCAAATTTTGCCTCTGACCAGAGGTTATGTAGCTCATCGCACTTCTCTGCCATGCTTTTGCTAAGTTTTGCACGGAAACGATGGTTAAAAACCCTCCATAGCCGCTTTTTACCTCGTACTTTCTCGTATTTGGTTTTCAGTTTTTGCACATCTTCTTCACTCTTCGTGACTGTAGACATCCAAACTTGGCATTCTCTAGCGAACTGTTTCGTCTTATATTTGTTTGCTTCAGCCACTATATCTTCCTTTCTAGCAGATAGCTTCTCTGCAATATCTGTTAACCTTTTATAGTGTTTTTTCAGGTCACGCGCATAATTAACAGTCTGATTTATGTTATTGACAATCCGTCTCCCATCTTTGTACACCTCAGCTGCAACTGCAGAACCTACTATCTCTGTTCCCGACATGCCTGTGGTACAACAAAATAAAATTTAAGACGTTGACAGAAATTCAAAATGCAAAATGAAGACTAACTTTTCAGTTCAACGATATAAGGATTAAATTGTAGTTAACAACACAAACAAGGGCATGGTTGGTCCAAAGATGCCAACTAGATTCCACTGAAATGTTAGTGGACGAACTCACAAGATTAAAATACAAATTCAAAGCAACAGTGATTGAGATATATTAGCTCATTAGCATAGGCGCAAGTCTAATTCTATTTTGTGTGCGAGTCAATCCTCCTACTTGTACTAAAAGTCTATTAGTCTAGAGTTTAGTCTATTATATATACACATGTTATGGTTCATTATAACACAAGATTTATACTACACTCTAATATATTATTGATATAATCCTTTAGGGTTTCCTCCATGGATGTAGGCCGTTAAGCTAAACCATGTAACCCTTGTGTGTTATTGTATCATATACTTTATGCTTCTGCTTCCGCATCCATACTAACATATTCAACATGATGTACCAATGTTAATATTTAACATGAAATGTTAAATAACATGGTGTACCAATGTTATTATATACTTTATACTTCCACTTTTGCATCCATACTAACATAGTCAACATGGTGTACCAATATTAATATTTAACATGAAATGTTAGTGGGCGAACTCACAAGATTAAAATACAAATTCAAAGCAACAATATTTCACAATCTTAGAAATAGACTTTACAGATGAGACTCTTTTCATCAATGAAGATTATCTATACATGGGCTTATAATTTATTTTTGTGTAGATTACATAAATGGTTTGTAATCTTTACACCTTGTGTCAATTTGATTCATAACCTTTAAATTGTGTCAATTTGATCTCTAACCTTTTGTTGTTGTGTCAATTTATTCCCTACTATTAACTCTTGGACAGAATTTGCTAACATATCTAACGATTGAATAAAAAATTATTTGTTTGGCATGTAGGCGGACACCTAGAATGCCACATCATATTACATTAAAAAAAAAAAAACAAAAAACAAAACAAAGAGCAAAATAGAAGCATGCCCTGCCTCTCGCAAGTCCTATTTGGGATCAAAGTTTAAAAATCCCTAACTTTCTCATTCGATAATCAGACCATCCCTCGTCACTCAAAACCACAACACACAACAACTTCTTCACATTTTGGTCGATAACGAAGGTTGTAGATGGCGAGGACCGGCGATTTTTTATTGAGTTCAGACTATAGTTGATTTGAGCTGGGTTTAGGTTGCGGTGGTGTTGGGTTTTTCATTGAGTTTAGATTTGAGATTTAAGGTGGAAGTGGTTCTTTATTGAGTTCTTGTGGTGGCGGTTGGCTACGTTGGGTGGCGGTGGGTTTTTTGTTGTTGTTGTTGTTGTTGTTGGTGTGTGATGATATTATTATATTAATCTGATGAATTGCAAAATAAAGAATGAGAAGTTGGGTGTGTTGTTAAAGTGATAATGTAAAATAATAAAGTGACATTTTGTGATACAAAATACATTTTTTCATGCATAAGCTGATTGGAATGATCTAAGATTTAAAAGTTTCACATTTCTATTTTGGAGTAATTATACTCTTAATCCTTAAGGTTTGGGGAAATGACTTTACACCCCAAACCACACTCCCCTCCCTTAAGGATTAAAGAAAATAACACTCTCATTTCTTCAATATTAGTAACATAATATTCTAATTTTTAAAAATATTTTCTTGACCAAAGTTTAAGCATGATTAATAAAAAAAAACTGATAATTTTATAATAAAAATGCAAACTTTATCAAGTACCAAAAGATTCACAATGACAAATCTCTCAACACCTCGTTAAAAAAAGAATAAAAAAAGCAAAAGTCATACTGAATATTTTAAAATACTCTTCAATTAAAACAATTGGCTTTAAAACAAGGAAGTGAATAAGAAATAAAGAAAATTTAATTATTCTTTCTTTTTGGGAGGGTAATTTTGGAAACATTCGCTTAATCAAAGGATAGGTTAGTACACAACATTTTTTACATCAAGTTAACAAGGTTTTGTCAAACTAATGTCAAGTGGAAGTGTTTTTTTTTTTTTTGGGGGGGGGTTTCCCTTTCAAATTGGAGTGTAATTACCCATTTTATTTTTAAAGTTAAAATCAATTGGAAAATTTTATTTGATAGTTAGGATATTCGCATAAGCTTAAGGAAGTTTTTTTTTTTTAATATATATTTTATATATATATATATATATATTTTATTTTAGTATAAACACCTACTTTTTTTATTTAACATACTTTTACTTTTCAAAACACCCCACATCAGATTATTTATTTTATATTATATTTTATTAAAATATCAAATTTTCTTAAATTTTCATCTTTTTTCATATATAACAACTATCATTCATTCTCTTCATTCATTATCGGGATATATAAAAAAAATGCAAAGTAAATAGTATCAATGTAAATTGTGTTTTGCATGACTTGAGTGAATTTTGGGATTGACGGGTTAAGATGTGATGTTTTTCTATTGCACAATCACTCTCATCAAAGCATTAGCATCAAACCGTTCTAAAAAAAAATTATATTTTAACGTACTAAAAAGTTATTTTATTTATTTTAACATAGAATTTAACATTTTTTTTTTTTGGTAAGCAGAATTTAACATTATACCTTGTATTTCATCTCTTATTTTAATATGTCCCATGTTAATATAAGCTAAAATAACACGCACAATTCATTAATTGTGTGATTGGATACGGTTTAATTGTTAAAAATTAAAATTTTATTACTAAAAATACTGTAATAAAATATTTTTTTAAAGATAAAATACTGTTTATTTGTTACTGTTTATGCATTTTTGTGTTTTAGCTGGTTCATGAACATGAGACTAGATAAAAGAACGCAGACGTAGCTTCAACGCACACGCCTTACTAAACAAACGCGCACTAATAAAAAAGTTAGTAAAGAGAAAAGAGAAATTATTAAATATTCGAGTCAGGTTATCTCCAAAAGGAGATTCGGCTGTACCGAGCTACAATTCTCATGAGAAAAAGTCATTTTAAAATAAAAAAAACCTTGTTAATTCGATCATTTCAGCTCAATCTTTACCCACCTCCTCGTCTGAAGAGTGCTGCTTGTCGATCGTTCTCTCTCTTCACCCATCACAGCCGGTAAACCGTACACCCATCTCCGGCAGCGACTTTGTCGTGCAAAGGGTGTTTTTGCTTTTATTTCTATATATATATATATATTTTTATGGTTTTCGTATTTTCTCGCTTTTGGGTAAAAAATATTTCAGATCTGGGAAGTTACTTTGTGTTTGAAGTGTGTAGGTGTTTTGTGTCCATTTGGGCTTCTGAAATTCAGATCTACAAGAAAACTATCTTTTCTTTTGGTCAGTTCCCTCTCTTGCCACGTGTTTGTTGCAGTTAGCTATTAACTTTATCTTGTGCTTTCATCTTGGCTCCTGTATTTAATCTGTACAAATCTCTTCCAATTTTCATCTCGTGACATTTTTCTTTCTCATCCTTCGTTTAGATCTTCTCTACTGTTTGCGTATAAATTGCAATGGCATTTTTTGACCAATCATGCAGCGTCATCTTCCTCTTTCACCCGTCGCCAGTACGATGTCTTTTTGAATTTTAGAAGCGAAGATACCCGCGGTTTTACAGGCCACTTGTATCAAGCCCTGTGTGAAAAAGGTCATAACACTTTTATTGATAAATTGATAATGGCCTCCCAAATGGAGAAGAAATTTCTGCAGAACTTCTCAAAGTCATCGATGACTCAACAATTTTGATAATTGTATTATCCGAAAACTATGCATTTTCAAGTTGGTGTTTGGATGAACTTGTCAAGGTTATTGAGTGTCAGAAGAATGATCAGGTGGTGTTACCAATTTTTTACAGAGTGGATCCATCAGACTTGCAAAAACAAATGGGGAAGTTCGGGGAAGCATTTGCTAGATATGAAAATTTCAGGGATATTAAAAAGGTGCAAAGATGGAGGACAGCTCTGAATGAAGCAGCCAAAATTTCTGGTTTCCATTACAGGGGGGGACGAGTACGTCTTTAAAGACTATTCTTGTGCTTTTATGATTTTTTTAATGGTTTGTTATGGCCTCAAAATTTACTGTTTAACCACTGCCACTAATTTTTCAGGGTTATTCTTATTCTTATTATTATTTTTTGGGTGTGGAACATGAGTATTATTATTATTTTTTTCTCAAACATATCGTCTAACAAGGTAGGTTATTATTATTATTATTTTTTTATTATTTTTTATTTAAATTTTTATAATAATAATAATAATAATAATAATAATTATTATTATTATTATTATTATTATGATAAGTAACGATAAAATTTTATTGAAAGAAAACAAACCCAATTACACCAGGGGTGTACTTAGGAAGGAATACGTTCAAGACCTCAAATTACAATTTTCCAACATATCTAAGAAAGTGAAACAGGGAATAGAAAATAGAAAAGGATTTAATTTGAAGGATATACGGTTCTTATTTCTCAAAACTCTTAGCATTTTGTTCCCTCCAAACTCCAAAGACACCACATGATGCAAGGTGGCACAACCCTCCGAAAAGCTATGTTATGATGTCTGCCAAAGGCACCCTACCATGCAGCAAACATTTTGGTGACCCTCAGTGGCACAACCCATTGGAGTCCAAACAAGCAACACATCATTATCCACATCTCATAGGCTATTGGGCAATAGAGAAGAAGAAGATCTACTGATTCCCCACTCCTTTTACACATACAACACCAATCCAACACGATAATCTCTTTTTTCCAGAGATTATCTATAGTTAAAATCTTCATTAAGGCAACTGTCCAAGAAAAGAAGGCAACCCTAGGAGGAATCTTTGGACACCACAACACCTTCCAAGGGTACACCGTATCATTAGGCTATATTGACAATAGGGCATGATAATATCCTCGCACCTCAAAACCTTGATTCCTGGTTGGTTTCGAACAAAGATTATCAAAGTTAGAAAATCTTAAATCGTATAGTCTAACTACCTTATTGTCTAATAAGGCAGTTAGCTACATGTCAATGGTAGAAATAGAATAATTTAACATCATATTATCTTACCAATTAATGAGGATATTTCCCCATATGTTATTTAGAAAATTTTCATAAATTTACTTAATAATTTCGTTCAAGTATGAGAAGTGGGGTTTTGTATCCTTGCTAATTGGGATTTCCATGCAATTACATGACTCTTACCTTAATTAACAATACTTTGGATGTAATGCACAAATTTAACTTTTTGAATTTAGTTCATCTTTTATTATTTTCTAATCTAACTCGTTGCATGTTTTTAATGCTTTGTATTTGGCAGTTGCACTAAGTCAAATTTATTCAAGGAATTCTTGAATTTATTGGAAGAACTATAACAAAACAGATGCCATTATTTTCTGCTAAATACCTTGTTGGAATAGATTCTCATGTAGAGGCCATAAAATTGTTTTTAGATATTGAGTCAAACGATGTTCGCATGGTAGTGATCTATGGCTCTGCTGGAGTAGGTAAAACCAAGGAAGTCGATACCGTACCGGTACCGGTCGTACCGGCCGGTACGTACCGTACCGGTTGCATACCGGTATCGAAACATTAACGTTTCGTACCGGTTTAAATACCGGCCGTACCGGCTATGTACCGGCCGTACCGGCCAATTTCGGGCAATACCGGCCGGTACAGAAAAAAGTTTTTTTTTTTTTTTTTTTTTTTTTTTTTTTTTTTTTAAGTTTTGTAATTTTTGAATTTTTGTTAGGATAGAATGGTAACTTATTAGTATTATTTGTTTTCTTAGTATGCAATAATAAATTTTAAGCTTTCTATTTTTTATATTGTGTGTGTGTTTTTTTTTTTCTTTTAATTGATACTAAAGTCTAAAATTATGAATAATTAGTTTTGAATTGAGGAAATGTTTTATGATAAACTTTTATATTTATTATAATATATATACACACACATACATATATATATATATATATATATATTTATTTATTTATTTATAAATATAAAAAATAGCGATAAACCCGAAACGGTACACCGGTATTGACCGGTATCCGAAATATACCGTACCACTGGGCAAACCGGTACAGCCTCCGGTACGGTATTGACTCCCTTGGGTAAAACAACAATTGCAAAGGCTGTTTATAAAAACATTTTCAAGCATTTTGAACAAAGCAGCTTTCTTGAGAATGTTAGCAAAAAGTCACAGACAAACGGTGTGATCCAACTTCAAGAGACACTACTATTTCAGATCTTAGGAGAAAGCAACTTAAAGATTCACAATGTATCTAAAGGAATCACTATTATAAAGGAAGTTCTTCTCCATAGAAAGATTCTTTTAATTCTGGATGATGTAGATAAATTGGATCAAATAGAAAAATTGCTTGGAAAATGTGACTGGTTTGCTTCTGGAACTAGAATCATTATAACAACAAGAGACAAATACTTGTTAGATTCTCTTGTCAATGTTGATTTAAGCTATAAGGTTAAGGAATTAGATGACTACAGAGCTCTTGAACTCTTTAGTTGGCATGCCTTCCTAAGAGACACACCCAAGGAAGATTATTTGGAACTTTCAGAACAAGTTATAGTTTATGCTAAAGGCCATCCATTAGCTCTAACAATAATGGGTGCTAGTTTTTGTGGAAGAACTAAACAAGAATGGGAAAATGCCTTGGATAAGTATAAAAGGATTCCTAAACTAGAAATTCAAGAAATATTGAAATTAAGTTATGAAGCATTGGATACAAATGAACGGAAGATTTTCCTCCAGGTCGCATGTTCCTTGAATGGAATGAAGAAGGTTACTGTTGAAGATATGCTCAAAACTGTAGGTTTAGATATTGTTGATGGTATTAAAAAACTTACTCATAAATGTCTTATTACTGTTGATCAATTTGGCACATTGTGGATGCATGACCTTTTACAACAAATGGGTCAAGAAATTGTTCAACAAGAATCACCACAAATGCTCAGGGATTGTAGTAGGGAATTAATAAAAGATACAGTAAGTTCTCCTCATTTAACTTTTTTATTTTCTTTTTCTTTTCGTTGGACAAATGTCATGATTTTTTTTTTTTTCTTTTAGTATGCAAGAAAATTTAAGTTATCAGTATGGCTTTGAGATTAGGATTACTTATACTTTTGGGTGAATTTTATTGTTCTTTGTGATTCACTTAATGCTTTGTCTAACTAGGAGTTAAAACAGATGGGAAGTAAAATGTTGCGCTGGCCTAAGCTAGAAGTGGTGAAATTAATAGAATGAGAAATCCCAAGACAATCTCCAATGATATTGGTTCCTTATTCTTTAGAACATTTGAATCTTAGTGAAAATAATTTTGTTTGCCTTCCGAAGCATCATTCAACTACAGAATTTGAAAAACATAATGTTGAATTATAGTACAAGACAATCATTGCTAAAGTTTCCATTGAATATTAAAGGACAATGCTAATGAATGCCCTTAGGGCAACGATTAATAATTTATTTAAAGAAAATTTCTATGAAAAAAGAAAAAAAACAATTAATATTTTGACAACTTTTTCTATTTCTCATAAAAGTAGTGTTAAAATTTTCTTAAAATGGATTGTTAACCATTATTTTAAAAGCACCCATTAGCATAATCCAATATTAAATACATTAATATAGTGGAACCATCACTCTATCTTGGGATTAATGATAGAAAGTTAAAGGCTTTAGGAAAAGGGATTTTGAGTGGAGGTGTAGTGTGTTTTTGTGTTAGAATCCCCTTCTTTTTTCTTGTGTGTGTTTTTTTTTGGAAAAAAAAAAGTCATATCAGTCTGTTAAGGCTAATTAAAAAGTCATAAAAGTAGTGTTAAAATTTTCTTAAAATGGATTGTTAACCATTGTTTTAAAAGCACCCATTAGCATAATCCAATATTAAATACATTAATATAGTGGAACCATCACTCTATCTTGGGATTAATGATAGAAAGTTAAAGGCTTTAGGAAAAGGGATTTTGAGTGGAGGTGTAGTGTGTTTTTGTGTTAGAATCCCCTTCTTTTTTCTTGTATGTGTGTTTTTTTGGAAAAAAAAAAGTCATATCAGTCTGTTAAGGCTAATTAAATTGCTTTGACATTTTTTTTTAATTTTTTTTAATTTGTGTGTGTTTTTTTTAGAAAAAAAAAGTCATATCAGTCTGTTAAGGCTAATTAAATTGCTTAGACTTTTTTGATTTATTTTTTATTTTTATTTTTATATAAGGTAGACTCTAACTTAATTTATATATAAATATATATGAAGCTTCTTCCTAGAGGCTTGATCTCCCTTACTCTCCTTCCGGGGAAAATAGTAAACTAATTTTTTTTTTCTAACTATCTAGTTAGTAGATCCGGTTTGCAAACTATATTATATAGTAGCATCTCAAGTATTTGAGACTCGATTTTGGCCTGTAAATCGAGTCTCAAATACTCGATTTCTATGGTCTGATTGGCATATTTTTCCACATGGAGACCACCTGGAAATTGAGTCTCTAAGACTCGATTTCCAAACCAAAAATATTTGAAAAAATTTGAACTCTCCAAGTCTCATGTACAAGCCGAAATACCAAAAAAAAAAAAAAAAAATACAATCAGATCACAGACAAACAATCCAGAAAGAGATCAAGCTCAAATGCAGGTGTTCATCAGAGAAAAAAAAAAAAAAAAAAAACCTAGAAACAGAAGACTTGGGTTGCCGAAATACAATCAGATCACAGAGAAACAACCCAGAAAAAGATCAAGCTCAAATGCATGTGTTCATCAGAGAAAAAAAAAAAAATCAGAAACAGAAGATCTGGGTCGCGCTGCGACCTGGGGCTGGCGCCGGCCTGGGGCTTCTTCTGGGGTTTTTTTTTTTTTTTTTTTTTTTTCGGTGGAGCTGGTCTGATATATATATTGGCTTAGAAATCGAGTCTCTGAGACTCGATTTCCACGTGGATGCCACGTGGAAAAAATGCCAACTCAGACCCGATCAAAATATAAAAATCGACCTTTAAATAATCGATTTATACCTCTAAATCGAGTTTCTTAAACTCGAAATGCTAGAAAAAAATATAGTTTGAAACTATTGACAACTACCTATATAGTTGAGATTTTATGGTTATTTACCAATTTCGTTCCTCTCCTTCCTTACCATACTCGCCATCCGACACACCACAAGAACTCATACTTACGGAATTACTGCAGTGCGCGGTCTCGGCGTTTTCTATCTACTCCCAACATGTACCAAAGTGACATTAAGGTACATTATTTCTTTAAATTTATATTTAATTTTTTTTTTGTTATTGTTTTTTAAAATCTAAATTTAAACAGAGAGACAAGGATGTCTCTTGGGACAGTGCGAACTATGATAAGAAAGGAAACAGACCTTTGTTTCTTGATCGAAGTAGAGAGAGAAAGATGGCTAATTTGTCGCTGGAATCATTGCCTTTGGGGTTCAGATTTAGCCCAACGGACGAAGAACTCATCAACTACTACTTGAGGCTGAAGAATGAGGGTCATGATTCCGGGGTTCAGGTCATTGCGAAAGTCGACTTTTGTAAATTTGATCCCTGGGAATTGCCTGGTACTCTCTTTTTTTTCCCGACTTATTCTATGTTTCTCCGAATATTTATCTTCCTCGATTCTTTTTAAAGAAATTCTTTTTAGCAGTGTCTTTTGGCTTTTATTTGTATATGGATTTTTATTTTTTTATTTTATTTTTGGGATTAAATTCAGATTTGTCAGCTATAAAGTTGGGCAATGAGCAGTGGTTCTTCTTCTGCGAGCTCCAGAATGCCTCTCGTTTGAATAGGATAACTAAATCAGGCTACTGGAAAGTCACCGGTAAGGATCGCCCCATCAAGTCCGGGAAGTCGAGGCCCAGTAATTCCAGCTTGATTGGTAGTAAGACGACCTTAGTTTACCACACAGGTCGTGCTCCCAACGGCGTGCGCACCAATTGGCTTGTGCATGAGTATCGTGCCATCGATACTCACCAGGTATGCTTTTCAAGAAACAAGAAATTTTCTTTGGAGGGCCATGAGATAGTATGAAATGCAATTGAATGAAACTCAATTCACACGTGTGTAATATTTTCCACCATTACATTAATTGAAAGCTAACAAAAGGGTTGATTTAGACAAAATTATCAATGTTGAAGGGGATATTTTTGCTTTTTTTCCCTATTTTTTGCACTTACAATATGAACCATGGCCTATTGGTTTAAAAAAATGCTATGGGTAAGAAAGTAATTTCATTGTTGGATTTAAATTAAAAACTAGTAACAACTTACTAATTAGGATTTATTGTGAAAATGTTGTGAACGTAACACTCCTCATTCATTTAAGAAGGAAGTAGCTTTAGAAAATAAATAATTAAGGCATTTATACTCTCCAATTATATGAAAATTTTCTTTGTAAAATATATCAAGGCACATTAACAACCTATAAAATATATCAAGGCACATTAACAACCTATAAGCGTACAGGAATGAGTATTTGGTTTGGGGAATTTAGGAATGAGTGTTTGGTTTGGGGAATTTAGGGATGGCCTTGGACCGGGTTTGGGTTTGGTTTACCCAAACCTGACCGAAATATTTTACCCATGGATATCTGATTTTAATACCCAATTAGTACCCATACCTGATTAGTACCCGGATTATTTACCCATAGATATCCATACCCAACATGAACCCAAATTTTTGGGCTTTTGAATTTTTTTTTTTTTTTCAGTGATAAAATTTTGAACTGTCAAGAAAAGAAAGAAAAAATTCTCTATTGGAACATTTTTAATGATTATATGCTAAATTAAAGTGTTGTGACTAAAACATCTATGTCTAGAACTCTATGAGAACTCCTACTACTATGGAAATTTTCCTTATTAGCAAATTTTCCTTATAAAAAATATCCTTAATATTACTACAAAAAAACTTATAAAAAATCACTAATTGACTAGAAATCAATAATCACTAAGAAGACTTACTAAGAAGAAAAAAAAAATCCTTAATATTACTAAGAAGACCTGTGATTTCTTATTAATCACTATTTGGCTTAGTTGGATTTTTTTCCCAAAACATTGGTGATCAATTAATAAATTTTTTTATTAAACATTTTCAAATTTACAAGAAATTTACTAGTTTAACCTTGTTAAAAATGATTTTGAAATGATATTATGGTATGTACAAAGAAAATCAATTAGTGATTAATACTAAGAAAAATGATGTAATATGTGCTTGTTTAATATATTCACTAGTATTACCACCGCGCAACCTTGATGTGGTGGTCTATCCATAAGTATAAATGCTATCTTCAAGAGGGAGTTTTACACATATATACACTTGGATTAGATTAGAGTAGAAATTCTATCTTGTATATATATATATATATATATATTCCCTAGTATTTACTAATGACATTATTACTTTCCATCCAAGTGAAAGTCAGAATCATGATTTAAATGATTTGACTTTACAAAGAAGGAATAATTAGCGGTCACTTAAATGGTGTTTTATATGTTAATAATAAATTTGCTTTTTATCTAATGTAATTGAAGACTACTTACAGCTATTGTTTTTAGCCGAAAAACAAATTGAGAAAGGAAATTTTTTAATTAAGGATTGAGCAATTAGGAGAGTAATTAATTTGGTCTCATTCCATTTTATGGTATTATGATTTTTTGTGGATAAAGTATAGTATTATTAAAATGGTTTCACATAGGAGTATAAATTAAGAACTAATTAAAAATAATATAAAAGGATATGGTTTTGAAACATAAAAGAAAAAAATTATAAGAATATCCTTACCTTTAATTTAGATATTCCTTTTATAGTATTATGAATCTTTTTTGTTAAATATTTGAGGGGTCATGCTAAAAAGTGCATTTAGGGAATTAGTTAACAATTCATTTTAGGAAAGTTTTAACACAACTTTTTTGGGAAATGAAAAAAACTGTCAAAACATTAATTTTTTTTTCTCATAAAAACTTTCTTTAAATAGATTGTTAACTAATGTCCTAAGGGCATTCATTAGTATTTCTCATATATAAATGTATTTTGGCAGTAATTATTCAAGTTATCAATACATTCCTTTTCTTAATACTTTTGACTTTACAATGTCATCATTAATACTTTACTCAATCAATATTAATATAAAACTCAATATATATAGAAGATGCAATTCAAATTTAAAAATCTGTTCAAACAACAATTAAATAATGAATAATAATATACATTGGGTTAAAATGTTAAATTAGTACTATATTTCTATATGTTCTTAAAGCAAAAATCACTAGCTAAAATCAAGGACCACTAATTAATTAACAACCATATCAGATGCTGAAATAAAGGAGCCAACAACTAAAGACTAAACACCTAACCTTACAAATCTTTTAATAATTTTTTTTAAAAAATCACTTAACGTGAATGCAAAAAATTCCACCCAAGGGATAATTTCTGGTATTAAATCCATGAAATACTGAAAGAACTAATCAGCTAACGTTTTTTTTTTTTAATGTGGGTCAGGTTCGGGTAGTATCCAAACCTGACTCAAAAATTTTATATAACATCCAAACCTTACTCAATTACCTCTTACTCATGATAAACTGGGTATTACCTGGAACTTTTGGGCTGAGTATGATAGGGTATCCATTATCCAATGGGTTTGGCCATCCCTAGAAATATTTGGGGAATTGTCTCCTCTAAGTGTAAGACTAGCTTTGAAGGCTATAGTGGGCACATCTTGACATGTAAAATGAGTGGATGTCTACATACGAAAAAGACTATGCTCCCAACATATTTTTTTCCTAAAAAAACCTGTCACCAATTTTGAAATAAAATGAGTTCAAAGTGTTGCAGAACGTAGATTTTTATTTTTAATTCATCCGGTGGCTCATTGATGTTTTTCCATAAGAACCATTTCATGCTTTAACGATACCATTTCATGCTTTAACGATGCATATACAGTTTCATCACACATAGACATGCATAAATATTTTGAAAATTGCCTAATTTGATCAAGAAAGCTTTCAAATAAATTGGTGAGAAGTACATCTTTAAGGGGTAAATGTGTTTGTCGAAGCTAATTCGCTTTGTTGTTTGTTTTTGCACTTGAATTGAGTTCAAGAAGAAAATTAAAATCTTGTATTTTTAAAGAGAGAGAGAGACAGAGGGAGAGAGAGGATGGTTTCTTCTTGTCTTTATCTCTTCATTTTCTGTTGCTACTCTTCGTGACTGTGCTTGGTTTGTTTTGAGTAATGGGACTCTGCACCTCATGCGAGTGGCTCATTCTACCTTTAAAGTGTGCCCTGCACTTTATAGGATCCATATCTGTTAGGCTAAGAGAGTTTTAGTGTGACTAGTTCTAGGGTAGGCAAATAAGTCAATGAAAGGGCTAAATTAGGACGTTAAAAGGGGTGATGATTTTGACGTAAAATACAGAAAAAAACGAAGAGCTTGTTTGTTATGTTTTCTTGCCTCTTTTCTCTCTACTTTCTCCCTCTCTCTCTTTCCTTAGTAGTTGTCTGGTTATTATCTTGTCACTTCATAATCATTTCATCTAACTACATTTGTAAAATAACCTTAGGCTTGCCAGCTTGCATCAACAATGTTATACTTGTCTGTATATCAATATACTATTAGTCTATTACATATTTTTTCATGGTTAGTTACTCAAAAGCTTTCATTCTTTCTAGAAATTATTGGCGTCATATATGCTCAGATTGTTTGACTGACATTCTTAGCATTTATCTCTTGAATTATTACATATCAATGTTTAGTATGATGTACCTCTAGAACACTTCCTGTGTACTTGTTTCCTTCCTAGTTTCTAATAAAGTTATTGAGAAATGTTATGTCTATAACATTACTTTAAGAAAATTATTACATTCTCATTTTACCTTTTACAGGGTGGCTTTATTCTTTGTCGTTTGTTTAACAAGGACTGGCCCCCGACATCACACAGGATTGGCTCCTTCATGTCTGAAGAAACAAGTTTAGATAAGCGAGTTTGGGGTAGATCCGGAGGTATGAATATAACCAATGGTTGATTGGTAAGTTAGACTACTTCTTTTTTTACTTTTTTTTTCTTTTTTTTGGAGAAAAGATAAGTTAGACTACATTTGCCAAAATCTAGAAAACATTTTGCAACAAAAGTTCTCTTTGAGTGAAACTTTTACCATCTTACGCTCTGTCATACATATCTTAAATCACATTAATATACTCAAGTCTGTTTAGGAACAATTTATTTAGCTAAAATTGAAAATTTTTTGCTGAAAGTACTTTAGATAAAGCTAAAAAGTAGTTGAAATAGTACAGTGAGACCCATGAATAGTACCAAAAAATGCAATGGGACCCATGAATAGTAGCAAGAATAAGCTAAATAGTAAAAAAAAACTGGCTTTTTAAGCCAATGCCAAACGCAACCTTAGGAGGTAAACTTTTTTCCCCCCAAAACACCACATTGCTTTTTTAGTTATCGTATAATATCTTTTCTCTCTCTCTTTTTATTTTTTTTATTTTAACAATTAATATATAGTTTTAACCTTTTATAAGTTAGTAATCAACTCAATAATGCTACTTGCTCCTGTTTAACAGTTATTCCATTTAGGAACAAAGCCTTCTCTCCTTGGGGCCACGTCCAACAAAGAAGCCAACATTGGTTATATAACTTGCCTCTTTGCATGTGCTCTTGCTCTTGTTTGTGTTCAAAGGTCTTATTTTATTTATTTCTTTCTTTCAATCTATTTATAACAGCTCTTATTCAATACATTTGTAATTATAGATAGTTTAATTTTAAAAGATGACAGCCTCCTCACCACCCCAAAATTTTCTCCCTCTTTTTTCCTGTCATCTTCATAGATGTTCTTCTTTTTACTTTGAAAAGTTTAACCTTGTCATATTCTGTATTTAGATCCTGCCATTTTATCTGTTACTGTTCTTAACTAGACAATGCTGAAACTTTGATCTTCTTTCTCCTTCAAGCGGTTGAAAATTTGTATCGGGAATTCAGTTCTACTGGAGTTGCTCTGAACGTATAATGATCCTCTCGGTTTTCTTGTCTTGAGTTTTGTGGATGGAGAAATGCCGAGCTGAGAGTTTAGATCCTTCTAAAGGCATTCTCACCTATTCTACTTCTTTTTGGCAAATAAAAATTGAGACAACCAGTCCTACTGTCATTATAAGAATATGTGTGTATTCTTAATTAGCAACTGCTGAAACTTTGATCTCCTTTCTCCTTCTCTCGGTAGAAGTGTGTGAGGGAATTTAGTTCTACCGGGGTTGCTATGAACGTATAATGATCCCTCATATTTCTTTCCTTGAGTTTTGTGGATGGAAAAATGTTGAGCCAATAGTTTAGAATTTAGATCCTGATAAAGGCATTCTCACCTATTCAACCTCTTTTATTTTTCATTTTAGCTCTCTTCTTTGGGTTTTTTTTTTCACTAAATGGTTGTTGATGGAAATATCTTTTTTTTTCCTTGCATTGCATTGGATCAATTGAACAAGTATTTTGTTCCCATTTATTTATTTATTATTTTTTATAAATTTGAATTTTTGGATACATTCCATATAAGCTATTTTTCAGTTTTATCTTGGATTAGTCTTACCCTGACCATTGAGAAGCGTTTTTTCAATCCTATGTAGGTGTGTGAGTTGTGTTACCTATCTAAATAAAATGAAAATTTCTGGATGTAGGGCAGAGCTGTGTATAATATGACATTTTAGGCAGTTTATGTAACTATTTAGTGTTTTAGATTTGTTCTGCATTTGATAAATGATAAAATGTAAAATATTAGCGTTTACTGGAACCACTTAAGAACATTAACATCCTATTTAAATGTTTGCAGCTAGTGAGTGGGGTTTTGAAGCTTTTGTTGAAGTTATTTGCATTACCGTGAATGTTATTTGTACTCTTAAAAAATTTTCATTATGCAAAGGCTTGGTGCATACCCACACTATTGCAACCATCAATCATGACAAGAATTGAAGTCATGCCATTTCCATAGCTTTTGTGCTTTCATTGACATCATCACTATTGTTACAACCTACTTAGAACCACTTTATAGCCATTTCCAATTTTCTATCACTATCGTCACTTTATCTTCTTGTTGGACCATCATTACTAGCCCCTTACCATCACTGGAACTATCAATCCACCGCCACTGCTATGGTTTCCACCAACACAAGATTACTAGCTCCATCCCCATTGCCACAACTCTTGTCTTGCAATTCAGAACAACTCAAATATATTTGTCTTTTGTCAAAACATAGAAGTAAATAAGCTCAACAAAAAGATTTTTTTTTTTTTTTTTTGCTGAATGCCAAAAGATTTATTTAGAGCAATATATTTTCACTCCCTTCATATTATCTCCGTTCTCTTTAAACTCTGAGTTGAGCTCATTTCCTTATCAAAATTCACCATAAAAGATATGTTAGTTTGAGTTGTTATGTGTTAGTTTTGTTTAAACGTGTCAATGTTATTGTTGACCTGCAGTAACATGTCAATGTTAGCAATAAGTTTGAGTGCTTAGGAAATTAAATTGCCGAGTCTTTATTGTTAGTTGACGTAATGGGTCCTATTTTTTCTGCTTGATTTTTTGAGCATAGCTGTATAAATAAAGGGGAACTACGTGAATAAAGGGCAGAAAAAACACTGAAATTCTAACTCTTTTATTGGAGGTAGGATTCCCTCAAAGTAATAACCCAATTATCTTGTTTTGGCTTTGTTCCACTCCAATGGCCACAATAAGGAAGGAAAACCCCTTTTACATACCAAAGTGGTATTAGAGCTTGGGAATGGGGCAGAAGGTGCAGTCGTTGGAGAAAAATGTAAGTTCTTCTCTCTCAAATCAGAAATAGATCCTTGAAAGAATCATTGAGCTATTTACAAGCTCAGTCCTTTCTCATCACATCACAAAGGAGAGAGTTCGCAACCTCCCACAAGGGTCAATAAGGAAGATTTAGGGGAAATGGAAGGTCACAGCTTAGTGGTACTCATCGATCCTATGTTGGTTTGGAATAATCGTTTGTTGGAGTTGGTTTAGATAAGTTCTAGGAAAATATATTTTTGGTTAAGTTGCTAATGCAGAGCAATAATTGGAAATGCAGACAATTCACTATGAGAAAATTATTCAGATTTGCTTACATAGGTGAAGCTACAAACTACATCTTTATAGGCTCCTTTAGACAATTCTAGAGCCATTCTAGAACTAATCAAACACTTAAATCGTGTCTACACATAAAACAAGTTCAATGGAAATAGAAAGATACATGAAGATTCAAGAAAGTTCATGAAGGTGCATTAATTTCTAACACTCCCCTTAATGCACTACTTAATTGCTCCAATAAGTTTGCTAAGATGGCAGAACTTTCTTTTGGAAGAGTCTTGATTAAAATATCAGCTAGCTGTTCTTCACTTCTGCAATACTCGAGTTGAATCTCACATTTCTCAATTTATTCTCTTATGGAAATGTGCTTTGTTTGATCATTAATAATTGGTTTCTTCTCAATAGCAATTGATGATTGTAATTGCAGAACAACATTGTAGTGCCTTCTTGCTTTTCTCCAATGTCTTTAAGAATTCTCCTTAGCCACACTCCTTGTGAAGTTGCTTTAGCTGCTGCCACATACTCTGCTTCTGCAGAAGATTGTGCCACAATATTTTTCCTTTTCAAAGTCCATGAACATATATGCCAGTACCAAGAGAGATAAAGTAGGCACTTGTGCATTTCATATCATCTAGACATCCAGCGCAGTCATGCCCGTATAACCAATTAGACTTGAACCTTCTCCAGCTTTGTAGAAAATCCCATAATCATGAGTTCCTTGCAAGTATCTCAAAACTCTTTTTCCAACAACAAAGTGATTCTGTCTTGGCTCTTGCATAAAGAGCGAAACTAGACTTGCAGCAAACATTCTGTCAGGTCTAGTAGCTGTTAGATACAATAGACTACCAACCAGACTTCTATATATTCTAGCGTCTGCTTTTTTAGCACCATCTTCTTTCTTCAGCTTTTCATTTGCAATCAGGGGGTGGGAACAAATTTGCAACCATGCATCTTGAATTTGTTGAAAATGTTTTCAGCAGTTTTCTTTTGAGAAATAAAGATCCTATATTTTGTTTGAGGTATTTCAATTCCCAAAAGCCAATGTAGTAGCCCCAAATCACTCATCTAGTAAGTTTTCTTCTTGTCTTTCTTGAAATCTTGGAGCATCTTCTCATCATTACTGGTGAAGATTAAGTCATCAACATAAACAGAAACAATGAGAATACGGATTGCCTTCTTCATGACGTAAAGTGTAGGCTCACTTTTGCTTATTTCAAACTCTTTTGAGGTGAACTATTTATTAATTTCACTGTAACATGCTCGAGGGGCTTGCTTTTATCCTCCTTGTCTTCTTCCCCTTTCACCGAAAATCCTTGGGTTTGCTCAACATTATTTATCTTCATTCAAGACTACAATAATTTCTGTTATCTCTTCTCTTTGATTTTGTTTGTTTTCATTTCAAGTGCAGTGGGTTTACTATAGTAAACACTGTACTTTTCTAATCATTAAAAATTTCGATTATCTATCAATAAAAAATTATTGTTTTTATAGTTTTGAGTCTTGAAACAGGAGCAAAGGTTTCAAAGAAATCAGTTCCTGGCTTTTGAGTAAATTCTTGCCACAAGCCTTGCTTTATGTTTTTGAATACTCCCATTTGAATTGAGCTTGGTCTTGTAAATCCATTTTACTCCAATGTCATCACGTTCTTTTGGACGATCATCAAGCTCCCATTTTTTATTTTTCACTATCATGCCAAGCTCCTCTTTCATTGCCTTCATCTACACTTCTTGTTTCTCAGCTTCTTCAAAACTTTTTGGTTCCATTACAGAATAATTACATGACTCGTATATTTCACTCAATCTTTGCATCCTTCTTGAAGGAGTTTCTGGCGAAGATACTTCTTCTCTGGAATTTGAACTTGATGGAATCATTGGTGACTGTGGAGAAGCTTCTTCATATTGTACTGCTGGAATACTTTCTTGCACTTCAATCACAAAGGCATTTTCCGGCACTTTCTTCTCTTTCAATCCCCAGAAGCCTTCTCATAAAATTAAAAAAAAAATCTTGGCTAATGATTATTTTTTTACTTTCAAAATTTTAAGGTCTATATCATTTTGTCATTGAACTGTATCCAACAAGATGCATTTTTCACTTTTATTATAAAATTTAGTTCTTTTTTTCTTGAGGTATATGAGAATAACAAATATTTCCAAAAATTCTGAAATGCCTTACAGGTGGCTTGATTCCACTCCACGTTTCAATTGGAGTTTTGTTCTTCACTTCCTTTGTTGAACATCTATTGAGAATGTACACGGCTGAGTGAAAAATTCTTTGGCAAGGCTTTCTCATTGAGAATCAATGTTGCCATTTCCACAGTAGTCCTGTTTTTTCGTTCAGTGACTTCATTCTATTGTGGACTGTATCCAGCAGTTAGCTGCTTCCAAATTCCTTCATCTTTGCAAAATTCTTCAAACTGTTCTGAGTGTGCTTGCCTATCATTATGAATAATCTTGATACTGCTGCCACTTTGCTCTTCTACGAACGCTTTAAATCTCTTGAACACTAGAAAGGTTTCTGATTTCTTCTTCAGAAAAAGTACACAGGTCATTCTCGAGTAATCATCTATGAAGGTCAGAAAATATGCGTGCTGGCTGAGAGGAGTTCTCGTTTTTCCACATGTGTCGGTATGAATGAGTTCCAATGGCTCTTTCGCTCTCCAATAGCTTTGTTTAATGAATGGCCATTGATGTTGCTTTCCTATTATTCATTCTTCACAAGTTGGTTTCTATCTTTGGTAGTCCATTCACCATGCTTATTTTTTTTCTTTAGTAGCTTCAGCTCATGAAAATTAAGATGACAAAATCTTTTGTGCCAGAACTGCGTATCCATCAAAACTTCAGCTTGACATTAGTAATCACAAGATCTAGTTCCTGTTATCATCGTAGATAGTGCAGCCACCATCTTCAGCTACCTTTTGTTTCAGATCAGGGACAAAAACATATCACAAACATTTTTTTTTTCCTTTCTTTGTCTATACAGAAACACTTCCTCTTCCTTTGGCTATTGCAATTTTTCCATTACCCATGTATACCTTTGGCTAAATAGCTATTTTTAGCACCACCATATACAAAAAATGTGATACATCAGTGGTGGTATAGGTAAAATTTTTACCTACTCAGCTACAGGTGCACAGCTATTTAATTGAAGTGTCCATATCAAGAAATCTTCTTTCATTTCCTGAGATGTGATAACTACAGCCACTATCAAGGTGCCAAATTTTTTCTTCTTCTTCGATGGATGAATGACAAGCAAAAAAGAGTTTTCCTTCTTCGGCATCCTTGTTCTCTGCGAAATTTTCTAGGTTATTAGCCTTGAACCTGCAAAATTTCTCAATATGGCCAAACTTTTTGTAGTGATGATGATGCGGGAGACACAAGAAGATTATTATTTAGTATTATTTATGTTTGCAAGCCCATTATATTTTTATGTTTTAGGTTCTATTAGTTTATTGGGCTTTTAGTTATTGGGCTTTTAGTATTTTAATTTAGAAGTAAGGTTATTTTTGTAATAAGGCAATTAGGGTTTCCTAGCCGATTAGAACTAGGGTTTAGCAATCTTTTATAAGTAACCTATTGTACACCTTGAGGAGTTAGTTGATATTTTGATGGATGAAAATAATTATTGTTTGGTCTTTCTTTTGGTCTGGTGCTGACTCCAGGTCTACCCTAGGTGCTGACTTCTAGTGGTTTCCCCGCTTGGTGCTGACTCCAAGCAATGCCTAGGTGCTGATTTCTAGGTCATATCCCTTTATTTTTCTATTATTTAGTTTTTGTTTTGGTTGTCCTGCGTCAGTTTTGATATCAGAGAAAACACCGATCCGTTAAAGAATTACCGCAGGAAAGAATCAGAAAAAAAAAGTCACATACCCAAAAAAAAAAAAAAAAAAAAAAAAAAACACTTGCCCATACATTCAATGGGCTGGCACTGTAACAATAATTTTTTTTTCCTTTTCTCTAATGATGCGGGAGACACAAGAAGATTATTATTTAGTATTATTTATGTTTGCAAGCCCATTATATTTTTATGTTTTAGGTCCTATTAGTTTATTGGGCTTTTAGTTATTGAGCTTTTAGTATTTTAATTTAGAAGTAAGGTTATTTTTGTAATAAGGCAATTAGGGTTTCCTAGTCAATTAGAACTAGGGTTTAGCAATCCTTTATAAGCAACTTATTGTACTCCTTGAGGAGTTAGTTGATATTTTGATGAATGAAAATAATGATCGTTTGGTCTTTCTTTTGGTCTGGTGCTGACTCCAGGTCTACCCTAGATGCTGACTCCTAGTGGTTTCCCCGCTTGGTGCTGACTCCAAGCAAGGCCTAGGTGCTGACTCCTAGGTCATATCCCTTTATTTTTCTATTGTTTAGTTTTTGTTCTGGTTGTCCTGCGTCAGATGACATTGGGGCTTTCCACTGAACCAACACTTTGAAGTTGCATGATTTGTCTTACAAATTTTACAAGGAGGTTTGGAGTCAGAGGCAGTACTTTTCTCAATTTTGTCATCTTCCTTCTTGCTGGAATCAATTTTCTTTTATCTTCTTTGATTGTCATCTTTTGCTCCTCTCTTGAATTGCCCTTCTTGAATGATCTCTGCGATTGGTCAGCATGCCTGAATCTTCCTTGCTCATGAGACTCTATAGGGCCCATCAATTGTTCAACAGTATAGTAGCAAGATCCTTGGATTCTTCAATTGGAAGCTTATTTTTCTGGCAAGCTTATTAAGATTTTCTCAACAATTTTCTGATCTGAAATTTCTTCTCCATAGTTTTCATATGATTAACAATCTCAATGACTCTAGAAAAATAATCTTTTATGGATTCAGATTCCTTCATCTTCAGATTTTCAAATTCCCCAAGGATTGAAATTTTACCGTTATTGCCTTGCTATTACCTTGAAACTCTCACGGCAGACTTTCCCTCCCAAGCTTGCTTTGCTGTTGTGGCTCTAATAATTCTTGGAAAAACGGTGGAAGAGACTCCATTTTGCAGCTTTGAGAGAGCTTTGGCATACATCATTCTATTCACTTCAAGTTTCTCCTTTTCTGCCTCTGAAAGTTGATTCTCATCAGCAGGTTTGTTGAAACCTTTGTCAACAATGTTCCACAGCCCTTCTGACAAGAGCAATGCCTCCATTTTAACCTTCGAAAATTTGTAAATTTCTCCTTCAAAGATTGGAATATCAGAGAGTGAAACACTGGAACTTTGTCCAGTAAAAGATGTCATCTTCTAGTTTGAATTGTCCTTCTATGACTGCTGAAATTGCCCAAATAAGATTGTCGAACGGGGCTTTGATACCACTTGTTGTTTTGGAATAAATGTTATGTTGGAGTTGGTTTTGATAAGTTTTAGGAAAATATATTTTTGGTTGAGTTGTTACTGCAGAGCTCAATAATTGGAAATGCAGATAATTCACTGTGAATCCTTTTTCTATTTAGCTGCTTCTGGGATCGTAATTTTACATTGGTTTGTCTTTGACCTTAGTTGTCCAATTTATGAGATTGGAATTGCCTGTGTGAAAGATGAAATGCTAAGCATTATGCAGGTTGAGGAAATTTAGTTAGCACCTTAGTGATGAAAAAAATTGGCTTAAACTGAAATTTATCTGTTGGTGGTATTTTCCACTGCGTGGATTTTATTTTCTTTTAAAATAAAATTTTATGTGTTTTTTGGCGATTGTTTTGTTCTCTTGGAGGAGGATAATTACTTTATTTGACTTCTATTTATCAAATTCCATTATTTTTATTTTATAAATTGAAAATAATCAATTTAGGTTTACTTGGTGAACTTCACATTTACTCACCATATATCTTTGTGAATCTTAATTAATTTTTTATTGCAAAATCTGTGACAGATCTGGATTTGACTGGCCCACCTCGAGGAATGGTGTTTGACACTGAAGCAGTTGAGATGACATCTAACTCAAGTAAACAAACAAAATCTGAGATTGAAGTTATTGAGGATGAAGCTTCACAAAGATGGCCAGAGGGTTTACAGGTTGAGGAAATGCAACAAGAAGCAATAAGTACTTTGAAACCTCAAGGAGTGTTTGATGTTGAAGCAATTAAGATGCCTGAATCTAGTGGACAAATGAAATTTCAGATTGCAGACAAAGAGATGGAGCCTGAAGCAGATCGACCTCAGGAAGCTCAACAATTTCTGATGCAGGTCGGTTTAAGATTAACTGAGCCACCAAAGGATGAGGATTGGGAAAATGCTAATGAGATTTACTTGATGGACAATGAGTTGTCTGTTTTACCAGAGAATCCAAGGTGTCCCAAGTTGTCAGCACTGTTCCTTCAAAGAAACTACAAATTGCAATTGATTCCTCCCTCATTTTTTGATTACATGCCTGCTCTTCAAACCCTGAACTTATCCGGGACTAATATAAAGTCTTTGCCCAATTCCATTGTCAGATTGGTCAGCCTAAAAAGACTCTTTCTAAATGATTGTCATTGTTTCATGGTGTTGTCGCCCAAAATTGGAGAACTCAAGCAGCTGGAGATTCTTAGTCTTGAAGGGACAGAGATTATGGATTTACCTCTGGATATTAAGAAGTTAACTAATTTGACATGCTTGGAAGTTTCATTTTGTGAATTTCAGAGTAATTGTAGGCAAGCCATGCAATTAAATGCAGTGGTGCCCTGTGGCGTAATTTCTGTCCTGTCTCAGTTAGAGGAGTTGGATATTAATGTTGATCCAGATGATGAGCGGTGGGATGCGTGTGTGGAAGATATTGTTAATGAAGTATGCACCTTAAAGAGGTTGTACTCTCTTAAATTCTATTTCCAAAGGGTGGAACTTTTAAGTCACGTTCAGTGGAATATCCCATCGCTATTATATTTCAGATTTATTGTTGGCCGTCATGTCAAGCGCATTATGTCTGGAGTCCCCCGTGATGTTGAGTTTGAATTGGAACAATGGGATAGATGCTTGAAATACATAAATGGTGTGGATGTTCCTAGAGATATAAAGAAGGTACTCCAACATGCCACAGCATTTTTCTTGGATAGGCATGCAACTGTTAAGAAGCTATCCAATTTTGGGATTCAAAATATGGAGAAACTACAATGCTTAGTTATGGGGGAATGTAGTGAGGTTCAAGTGATTATAGATGAAGCAGATGGTTATGAAGAAGATGATAGCGATGAAATGGTATCTGGATCATATGGTACTGAAAAAATTGTTCTTGGTTCACTTGAATACATGTATGTATATTATATGGAGAGTTTAAGGAGCATGTGGGAGGGGCCCGGGCCACTACAGCCAGAGTCTTTATTTTGTCTCAAGTCCTTGACATTGTGCACGTGTCCCCAATTGACCACTATTTTCACACCAGGGTTGCTTGCTAACCTGTGCAACTTAGAGGAGCTTAAAGTTGATGACTGCCCCTCCATCAAAAGCATAGTAAGCCATGATATAACTGCTGAGCATAAAATCTCTTATTTTCTCCCAGAATTGAAGAAGATTTCACTTCATTACATGCCTGAATTAGTTAGCATCTCTAATGGTTTACACATTGCTCCAAAATTGGAATGGTTGAGTTTTTATGCTTGCCCAAATCTTAAGAACCCTTTAGTTGGGGAAGTATCTAGTCAATCTTTGAAGAAGATCAAGGGTGAGACGAGTTGGTGGGAAGCGCTGGAGTGGAGCAATGGTCGTCCAGGTTATTTGGATGAAATTTTTGTTCCAATTGACATATGGGATTGCTGAGCACCTGAAATGTTCCCTAATAAAAAATTAGTCTGTGCATTGCCTTAGGCAAACTCAATGTTTCAATGTCAATGATAATGTGTGAAAACTGAGGCATCCTTAGACCACTTTCTGTTTGCTATTCTTATACCCTTGTCGCTGCTATGGCGATGAGACCTTACTTTCATTGAATATAGCCCTTCTAGCCTGATGTATTTTTCTCATGCTGCTGTTGGGGCTTTTTTCCAACAGACATTTGTAAAAAAGAAAAAAAGAGTAATGCGTTTTTAGATTTCTGATACTCCAAACACAAAATGCTTATGAAATCCGAGCTCATGAACATGTGGGGAAAGTCCATTCCGGAATCCTACAAAGTTGGATATGTAAAGCTCTAGACTAATGTAGTCCATTAGTGTTGGTTGTCTGTCTGTAATTGTGAGCCCTTCTTTTTTTATTGGAACCAGAATTCTATCATGGTTACATGGTCAAAACTGTTTTATGTACTGAAGTAATGACCTAACATGAGTAATCTTTTCCGATCAATTTATTTAATGGATTATAAATGATTCTGTTGTTTTGTTTCACGGATGTTAGTTTCTTGGATGTTACAGGCCTTTTACCAAGACTTACCTTTGAATTCTATTGTTACATTTCTTTAGCTAGGCTGAAAGCCTATGCTGAGCTCAGTGCGTTCCCATCAGCCTAGCTAAAGTAACATTTAATGAACAAGAAAAAGCTTTACTCATCCAAAATTTCAATACATCAATCTCAATATTTTGTCTCAAAAACTTAACAAACAATGTCCTCAATACATCTATATGGAGCACTGTTTACTCAATAGGCCAAATAAAAATCTTAATTCACTTTGGGAATGATGGGTTAAGAAAAATATATTTAAGGAGAAAGAAATAATATTAAAATAAAATAGTGATAGAGTACTAAGGTTGATGTAATTGTCTGTAAATAGTTGATTAGCTAAACTAATAAAAGGGAGCTTTTTAGACTAAATTTGGCTGTAAATAGTAAATTAGCTAAACTAATAAAAGTGAGTTTTTTATACTAGATTTGGCTAAAAACCTGTAGAGGCTGATGTGACTACTCTAAGAGAGAGAGAGAGAGAGAAATTTTTGCTATGATTCTCAACTTTTTATGGTTGATTTCATTTAATCATTTTGCTTCTTAACAAATTAGTAGTCCCAATTTAATTATTGACTTTTTTTAGCACGTATAATTGTTTAAATGTTACACTTTTCTTATTAAAAAAAATTTCACCTTCTGCTATCATATGATGCATAAAAATTTCTGCCCGGTGTAATGGAATGTTTATGAGTCATATCATCAGTATAAAAAATACTTCACATAAAATGGCCACCTTAGTAGCTTTTTTTTTTTTTTTTTTTTTAGAAGAACCTCAGTATCTTAGTGGCCATTTATATGTCATGTTAGTATTTTTTTTTTTTTTTCCATTCTTTTCTATCTCTCATTTTTCTCATTTTAATTTGACTTTCCAATTTGGAAACCAAACAGACAACAAAATCAGAAATAAACCACTCGCAGAAATTGTCACCCATCCATCTAGTTGTACGTATGGGCTCCTAGTTCTTCCTCTTTAACCAACAAGGTTGTTGTGACCATACTTGCGAAAATCTCTCTCTCTCTCACAAAGCATTCACATCAGCTTGAGTAGGTTTTTAGCTGAATGTAGTCTAAAAACTCACTTTTTTTAATTGAGCTAATCTATTATTTACAAATAATTACATCAATCTCAGCACTCTATCTCTGTTATGTTTTAATATTATTTCTTTTTCCTTAAATATATATTTTTTAACCCATCCTTCCCAATGTGTGAGTAAAATATAATTTTTATTTGGTGTATTGAGTGAATAGTGCTCAATAGATGTATTGACTATTGAGGTATTGTTTATTGTTAAGTTTTTTTGACAAAACAGGTCAGCATCATTTTTTATGGAACTTGAGTTTTTGAAACTCCAGTTACATGTAAAACTCAAGTTTTAAAAAGGTGGTAAATCACTAATTATTTCTCAAACAGTGATAAAACAATAATAATTCAGCCAAAGATGGTATTTGGTCATTTTTGCCCTTTGATCAATACCAAGGATTTTGGAAATTCTTGGAATTTTGGAGACTCTTGTTTATCTTATGCATTTTGAAGGAATTGTGGAGACTATAGTCAATCCTATGAAGGAATTGTGGAGACTAGTCAATCCATTACCAGAATGATATGAAGCAGCCAAAAAATGTGAATGCCCCTGTGCAAGCTGTAATCAAACTAAAAGTCGTTAGCTAGGCTGTTTTCAATAAAGGGCATGTTACCGCTTTACTAATAACATGAAAAGGCTTATCTAGCTTCCTCTTGTATCTATTGATATCTATTGAATTTGAAGGAATTGTGGAGATTTTGGTCAATCCTACTACATCTGTTGATTTTGAAGGGATTGTGGAGACTCTAGTCGATCTAATAGTATCTACTTATCAGTGCCAGAGTTTTGAATTACGTTTTTAAGAGTAAATTTATGAACTTCAGAGGATCCTTATTCCATGGAGTCTCACCTTATTAAGCAAATGCAGAGAAATATTAACATAATGTTACTCCAACATAAATTTCTTAAAATCTTTACATTTCAATGTTAAATAAGTGGTTTAATTTTTGGTCTTGACCATTCAATGAGACAAACATTCATGGTAAACCTCATATATTATTTAAGACAAATAAATTTATAGGTCTTGACCATTTATTTTATTGTTGATAAGATGATCTTCGTTAATTCTTAAATGGAACTCAAGATTGATCATATATATGTTAAAGCAATATAATCCCAGTTTAATAATATGGTGGAGAGACCTTCGGGCCAGCTAAATCAAGCCTAGCACCAACTGTTTCAATTTTCAAACAAAACACTAATGGCTCTACGCTAGGCAACCTGAGGAGAGTTGGAGGAGGGAGCATTATTAGGAACCACAATGGTGACTGGTTCAGTGGTTTTGCCCAATCAATTGGTATTGCCACTAGCATGGTTGCAGAACTGTAGATGCTTAGAGATGGCCTAAATCTTTGCATTCAACTTCACCTCTCCTCAGTTGAAATTGAAATGGATGCTTCCTTGATTGTTAATTAGATAAATAGAGGAACCAACACCTCTAGATCCTTATCTCCTATGGTTGATTATTGCAGGGCCCTTCTGAGTAGGAATGTAGGATCCCCCAAATACCAACTAAAGCATTACAGCTACAGGGAAGCAAATGGTGTGGTTGATGCTCTAGCAAGGAATGTCACTAATCTTGGAGAAGATTTTGTTATTTTTGATGCCTCTCCTTTTAATATTTTGTTGTTACTTAAAAAAGTTGCTTTAGGTTATGTATATTTATGGCGTTGAATTTGTTGTTTTTCCTCTTTATCGATGCCATAAAACATTACCCCAAAAAAATAACAATTTTTTTTTAAAATTCTTTGTGTTGTATGATAAATAAAATGTTATGTCCATAACATTTTCATAACAAATTTTAAATAGAATATTATTATTAACTGTTATTAAATGATAAAAAGTAATTTTAACGATGAGTTCAAATTAGAACCGAGAATAAATATAAAAATTAAAAACTGGATGGGAAGTTCCTCACATTATTAATAGAGTAACTAAGTGAGCAATGGTACAATTCTCGAAATCAACCTTGGAGCAGCTCAACTGTTTAAGAAAATATCCAACAAAGACATCTAGATCTGAGAGAAGAAAAGCAACAGAGAGGACATTACCTTTTTACCTACAAATAATAATCTGCCACATCAATAGGTGTGTAACGGTTTTGTCAATATTTTTGTCTACATCCCTTCTCTTTTCTCCCTATTTGGGGAAATCAGTGTTTGGTGAGTCCGAATGGAAAAGAAACCACCCATTTTCGTCTTGTAAACAAAAAAAGTGAAAGTTTTTACTTGAGCTTTCCATCTCATTGTTGTCCCCAATGATGATAGTTCGGGCTTAGCACTTGATAGAGCAGCAACAACAGTAGTGGCCACAAAATCTGACGGAGGAAATCAAAACTTCTGAATTAATCAATTTCAAACATTTCAACAAAACAGGTGAAAAGAAATTGGATTTGAATGAGACATCAGTTGTAGAGAGGACCCATATAGTACCCATCTCTCACGCTTACAGCTTCCTCGCTTGTTGTCAGTGTCATTGTCATGCCGCCTTCTATTGATGTCGGCTATTGTTGTCCTTGATTTGTTGATTTGTTGTTAACCCAGATCAACAGTTGTCTAAATCAATTGATAAATTTTTTTTAATTGTTGCATAAGAGTATGGAATGCATTCCCGCATTTAACAGAGAAAATTGAGAGAATTGTCTCTCATTGTATAGGCTATAGATGAAAAAGGGAAATTTTTTTTTTTTTTTCTACCAAATTGTTTAACCTATTTTATGGCAAATCATTTGGTCATTCACATGTATACTCATATTGGGATGCACGGACGCGGCAAAACGGCCGCCGCACCCACGTCCGATGCGGCGACGCGCGATCAACACTGCTGCCTGCACGTTGGTGCCGCGTCCATTTTTTTTTTTTTTTTTCGTTTCCCAATTCGAGCTGACTCGGCGAAGACTTGGGCTGATTCGCGACTTGGGTTGTATCGGTCCATATCAGCCACAACCACTGATATTGGCATCGAACTAGCCGATTCAGGCCAAAATTCTCAAAAAAAAAAAAAAAAAAAAAAAGGTGCAAAACGCATCGTTTAGACAAAAACCCTATATCTCAGTATCTCAGTTCACTTCTCATCTTCAGACTTTAGCTCTCTCTGACTTTCTGGTCTCTGTGCTCCATGCCTCCATGCCACGATGTCTCCCCTCTCTTCGATTCCCCTCTCTCACTCAATCTCACTCTCACACTCACATAATCTCACTCTCAAGAGTCTCAACTCTCAACTCACTCACACTCTACTCTTCGTCTCCCCTCAGGTATCAATCTCAAGCTTTCCATCTTAGTTTTTCATAGCTCTCACACTCTTAGTTTTTCAATCTTAGGTCTCTGTGTTCTGATTTTTTTTTTTTTAATTTTTTATATAAGCTGTAATGTAATAATGTTGTGACTTGGGTTTGATTTTTTATTTAGTTAATAGTTATTACTCATTGTGATTTGTGATTGTGAATCTTTGAACACTAAATTGTGATATGATTTTTTTAATTTTTGATATAAGCTGTCTGTAATGTTGTGACTTGTGAGTCTTATGACACTGGGGTTTGATTTTTTATTTAGTTAATAGTTATCATATATTTGTCAAATTTGGTATATGTTTTATATAATGTGAAAAAGTATGCTTAGCAATAAATTAAAAATATAAATAAAAATATTTTTAATAATTTTTTAATCGCTGTAACCCGCCGCACCCGCACCCTACTTTTTCAAAAATTGCCGAGTCTCGCACCTGCACCAGAATCCGGAAATGCACCTTTGCTTCATAGTACTTATATGAGTAAGTCAATTGGAGGAAGATTAGGGGAAAATTCTGATTAAAACCTTTAAAAAAAAAAAAAAAAATGAAGAAGGCAAAAATTAGACCTACTTCCCCCAAGGTTTAAGGAAATTATAAAGAAAATTAGAGTTTTACAAAAAGAGAACACCAAAAAAAAAAAAAAAAAAAATTGCACAACTTTTTTAATAATATTAGTTTAAATAAATCTTAGGAGGCAAGTAAAGAAAGCCGAAGAATATACAAGGTTCGACATGATTTATATGTCTAAATGATCATATTTACTATGCTCAACTTCTTAACTCAATTTCTCACTATTGAGAACTCTCTATTCTGTGTTTTCCAGTGTGACACATTCATTGGGTTTCGCACAAGAGAAAAATATACTCTTTTAAGGCTTATAATATGTTCTCTAAGTATTGAAAACATTTCTATCTCTCAAAAAAAAAAAAAAAAAAAAGTATTGAAAACATATTTGACAAAATTGGGAAATGCTCTGTTTGAGCCAAAAAAGCAGCATTATGCTCTCTTTTTCAAACTAAATAGGGAAATGCCCCTCTTTTGAAAATCGAGTTTCTCAAAATTGATTTAGGCCCTATAGCGGTGTTTTTTAGGAGCTTATAGTGACGTTTTTAGGACCTATAGTAGCGTTTTTTAACTCGATTTACATGAAATCCGGTTATAGGTAAAAAAAAAATTTTAAAATTTCCTATAACTCGATTTTATGGAAGTCGAGTTACAAAACGTTACTATAGGTCCTGAAAATGTCACTATAGGTCCTTAAAAACGCCACAATAGGGCTCCAGAATTTTTTTTTTTTTAATAACTCAATTTTGAGAAAATCGAGTTACAAAAGAGGGGCATTTCCCTATTTAGTTTGGAAAAGAGGGCATAATGCTGCTTTTTTTTGCTCAAATGGGGCATTTCCCAATTTTGTCCGACAAAATAAGTTAATTCATGGGTCTTGATCGTTCAATGAGACAAATAAATTGATAGGTCTTGACCATTTATTTTATTGTTGGTAAGATGATCTTTGTAAATCTTAAATGGAACTCAAGTTTAATCATATGTGGTAATGTGAAAGCAATATAACACAAGTTATAATATGGGGGTAGATATCTTTGGGCCAGTTGGATCGAGCCCAGCACCAACTATTTTAAGCAGAACACTAATGATTCTTCCTTAGACAACATGAGAAAGCGGCATTATTAGGAACCACAATGGTGACTGGGTCAGTGGTTTTGCCCAATCAATTGATATTATTTTACAAAAGCAGAATACAAAACAAAAGAACCGTTCACCATATGTTAAAGTCATTATAAATATTGAAGTTATCAATTGATTTGACCGACAACTTTTTTTTTAATAATATTTGTAGGGGTGTTAAGCCTGAAAATTTGTTATGTATTTGGGTTTTGGGCCTATGGCCCAATCCGAGGACATCATCTTGTCTGAGGAAGAAGAATCTTTGTTTAAAGAAAGTGTGATGGTAAGTAGAAAAGTTAATTATCTTCGTCCACAATGACTCAGCGGGATGAGCCGAGGACAAATACATCCACAACAAACCAAGGCTGAAGTCCGAAAAGGTAATTTGCCAGCTAAAGGTAATGTTCCAGGTAGGTCTGTTGGTGCAGGTTAGTATGGCAAGGACATCCGATAGAAAAACACTCAAGAATATCTAAGGAGAAAGCTGCTACCTCCATATTAAATGTACTGCACCTAACTCCCTGGCTGCATTAATATGGAGGTGATACCTGAACAGTATATTTCAGCCTTATAGCTACCAAATGGAGATGAGTGAAAATGTGCTGATGAGACAAGTATCAAGACCAATCATCTGGCATGCACGTGGAAGATAGAGATTAAAAGGAAAAGGAGTATAAAAGGAGAGGGAGGTAACGCCAAAAAGGAGAGGAGGGGATGGTGAAACATTGGAGCAATCTAGAACCAAACTTGTAACCCCATCTAAGATCATTATATAAGAACCAGTATCCTCGGATATTGTCGAGGATATTTATTACTCATCCTACTATTGTCCATCTTCATTCTTTCACCATCAACCTACTTAATTTGTTGTTTGATTAACTAAAGCCCAGTTTTCTAACTCATTTCTCTACAAATTCATTGTTTTGGGCTTTTTGGGCCTAAGTCCATTTATATCTTTGGGCTAGGAATTCAAATCTAGTCCTTACAATATTAATTTAAATAAATCTTAAAAATAATTCCAAATTCTAATTCATCTAAAATTAAACGGTTCCTTGATTTGAATTTTCTCCTTTTTGTAATTTATCTTAATTTTGTCATTTATTATATTATCTTCATTATCAAAAACTCGATTACAATGTCTTCTTAAAAAATAAAAAAAAATAAAAAAAAAATGAAAAAGAAAACTTGATTGTCTTTTAAATTTCCCGCATGAATTCACCGTTTTCTTAATACGTTATCCTTTTTCAATTAAACTGTTATTTTAAATTCTCCAAGTTACACTTTCTTCTTAAATTAAAGCTCAATTTTCATTATTTTCATTACTCTCTCTCCACCCCCCCTCTTCATTTTTCTAGCAACTTATCTATGTTCTCATCTTTCATTTTGGTATATATTTTTTCAAAAACTTTCAAGTTCATGAACAATTTGATTAGACATTTGATGCACGAAATCTGTATGGTTTTCATAGTATTCTTTGTAAGTCAACTTGTTATTTCATTCTCACATTTCGATACATTCCAATATCTTAAATTTTTTGTGTCATTGCAAAATTTGCATGCTCTAATAGTGCTTACACAGAAATGGTTTGGTAAAAAAAAAATCGAAGAGGACTAATATATATATATATATCCTAAAAAAATAAACTCAAAGAATTGAAAACCTTGACACTAGAATCAAGAAAGAGAGTGCAGGAAAAAATAGTTTAGCTTTCTATTCTTCATATTGATGAAGAAGAGATTGAAGTTGTTTACTTTTGTTTACTAAAAAAAGTTTTTTTTTTTTTAATTTTATATATATATATATGAAAAAAAAAAGTTGTTTACTTTTAGATCTTTAAAATAGCTAAGATGCTTTTATTATTAAGTCGATCATATAAATTATCCAAATTATCCGATCCCAAAAAGAGGTGATGTTGCGGAAGTAGTGGTAGTGATGGCGACAAGAGAGTTAATTTCATACTGGAGGCCATATCAATTTGGCCAAGAAAACGATATATTTTGATGCTAGTCAATACATGTGTATCGTTTCAAGTTACCACTAATTCTATAGTAATAATAATACCAATAATAAGTATACAATTATTTCTAAAAAAAAATTTAATACTATTTAACTAATGTACAATATATTTCTATATATTAAGAGAATTTAGAAATTTTGTTATTGTCTTTTTCATTGTAAAAAATACTTCTAATTTAATTAACTTATCTTTATTTCATGGGGGTTAAAAAAGTAAATTGACAAAAAAAATTAAAAATAATCCTATAAAAGAAAAACTATCCCACGTCCCTTACTCCTATATAAAAAATAAAAAATTCTGTTAAAAATTTCCTTCCTACTTCCACTACCTCACGATCTTATAACTTAAAAATTTTTATAAAAAAAAAACCTATCCATCGTTCCTATCAAAAAACAAAAACTATCCATTCTCATGTTATATAAAAAGATATCAAAAAAAAAAAAAAACTTTATCGCAAACGTGAAATGCATGTAATAAAGCTAGTATAGCTTATTATAATATATAGTATATATAGTTTATACACCACAGGTCACGTGAGTGAGCCGTGACCATTTAGATGGGTAAAAGTGAGCATAAAAAGCCTTGTCTTTTTCACTTCCCATCACTGACCACAAGTTTCAAAATTTTGCACTGAGATTCACAGGCGGTTAAAACAAGAAAAAGAGGGTGAAATGCCAAAAGTGTGGTAGAAAAACATAAATAAGAAAGAAGTAAAAAAGGAGAAGAAGGCCACATCAGAGAACTGAGAAAGAAGCAGAATCTGCAGGTAAAGAAAATTTTCAAAGATTTTACAAAAGCCTCAACTGCTTCTTCTATTCTTATTCTTGTTCAAAGACCTTTAATTTCTCAGAAATCTACAAAACAATGGAGGTTTTTATTTCGGCCCGGTATCCATTCACCGGCCGAAATTCGGTATACGCTCCGAAGTCAATTCGATATCTCTTGTGGTTTACACATTGCGCCAAAGTTAGAATGGTTGAGTTTTTATAATTGCCCAAATCTTAAGAACCCATTGGTTGAGGAATTATCTAGTCAATATTTGAAGACGATCAAGAGCGAGAGGAGTTAATGGGAAGCATTGGAGTGGAGCAAGAGTGGTCCAGGTTATTTGGATGAAATTTTTGTTCCAATTGGTATATTGGATTGCTGAGCACTTGTAAATGTTTCCTAATCAAAACTAGTCCGTGCGTTGCCTTATGCAAGATCATTGGTTCAATGTCAATTGATAGTATATAATTGTAAGCTGAGGCATCCTTAGACCACTTTCTGTTTGATATGCTTATACTCTTGTAACTGCTTCGTTTCAGATTTTAGATATTATATAGATGACAATTCATACAAAGTACATCTTTGAATGGAATAATCACCATTCATAGTAATAATAATTTGCAATTGGAAGTTGTCAATGAGGAAAAATATGAATTTCTTTACATTTTTCAAATTTATTATTTAAAGAAAGGAATTATTAATGTTTGCGTAATACCCCAGAAAGCCATAAAATTATTGAGGAGTTTACATTGTTTGTACATATATTTCTATGATTAAAGGCATTTGTCCAAGCACCCTCCCTTTTCTCCAAAAGAGTCATCAGGTGTTATTCAACTTCTATAAAGAACTTTAATTTCTTGATAGGCTTATAAAAAAAAAAGTTTCTTCTAAATAGATGAGGGATATTTTCAATTTATGAATAATAGTGTCTGCATTTATAGTGAGATGATTCCCTCTAGACATTTACAGGAGTTTTTATAGGTATCAGGGCATGATTTACATGGGTTTAAACTAGTCTAGAGCCAGCATTTGGTATCTCAGCTAGCTGGTTGTCTACTGAAGAGAAATATGATACAATGATCCTCTAATGATTGCTGTCACATGTGCCTATTTACATAATCTTGATTCTTGAAGAAAAATATCATAACTATGATCATCCCAAAATGATGAAAAAGACAATTTACAGGTATAAAAACACAAAATTTTTCCTTCAAGTTAAGGCCTCGTTTTCCTGTGTCTGCTGTATACCTTCGTTAAAAGGGACCAGACTCATGCAAGAGTTTCATAACAAACATGACCTGCAAACAGAATAACTAATTAGGGACTGTAAAATCACACAAGGCATGTATGTAAGAATACCAAATCTTCTATTCAGCAAAAAGAGTACTTAATCTATGTAGCCAAATATTATCAGCATTAAGGGACATTAATTACACTGAAATTTCACTGCTCAGAAGAGAGAGAGAGGGGAAAGAGGTAGAGGTTGCAGGGGCATTAGAAGAGTATAAGAGATTAGAGTAAAAATGAAATTAAATAGCTTCTTATAGAGAAGAAGGGTCACTTGGAATATTATGCATGTGACAGAAGAAACTACACCACCACTCATGCACAAAAACTATGCTATATGTATATGTAGTCGTACATCCACTATAACACTGGTTGCCAATTTGGATTATGTGTATTCGTGTACTCAATTTCCTGATATTCAACCCTCCTACGCATACTGTCATGATTTTGCAGGTAAGCTCGAGCTTTTGATAAAGTGGGACAACAATCACCCTGGGCTCAAGGGTTCTAAAATGCACTATCACATTCATAGCTATTTTTCATTTTTTGACAAGTAATTAATTATATTGAAACAAGAGCAAAGAGGAGTGCAGCCCTAATACACAGGATGTGTACTATCATGTTCATAGTTATAGTCCAACATTATCATAGATATAGCTGTTTTTTCATAACATGGAAAATTTTCGAGATTGTTCTTCTGGTTATAGAACTGAAGGTAAGGAGTTGAGAATTGTAGACTATTTAGGTTCAACAATCAGATACAAACCTGGTAATAGCATGCTTCAAAATGCAAACTTGGATAGTAAGCTCGTGGCTGACATCCCCATAGCCGCCCAAACAAAGTATCTCCTCCAATAAAGATTAAGAGCTCCAGCAACAAGTTCTTCCCTTCTTCAGCAACAAGTAGTACCTGATCCCCATCTTTGATCCCATATTGTGGAAGAACTCCTTTGTTAGATAAGGACTACCCCAACTATGGATGACTCAACGGCATATCTAAGATGCAGCATCTCAAGTTTTTTGTATAATTCAACAAATTTTTGACAAAATAAGGTACAAAAAGCATTTTGAAATGGTTTTGGAAATTATATACTCTCACTAAAAAAAAGAAAAAAAAACCATTGGTTGAGGAAGTATCTTGTCACTATTTGAGGAAGATCAAGAGTGAGAGGAGTTGATGGGAAGCATTGGATTGGAGCGAGAGTCGTCCAGGTTTTTTGGATGAAATTTTTTTTCCAATTGACATATGGGATTGCTGAGCACTAGCGATGTTTGCTAATCAAAAGTAGTCTGTGCATTGCCTTATGCAGGCTCATTGGTTCAATGTCAATTGATAGTATATGGTTGTAACTTGTAAGCTGAGGCATTCCTAAACCACTTTCTGTCTGCTATGCTTATACTCTTGTAGCAACTATGGCGTTGAGACCCCAAGTTTAAGAATCCTAAGGAATTGCAATTCAGATCTTTGGTATGTTAATCTTATCAACATATCTAAATCGCATATAGCGTAACTTATTCACTATTTATCAAATGAATGCATAATGTCCAAAATACTTTTATTAATTAAAATCATATACAAAATAGATTTTAAAGGACAAATCCCATCAATTATAACCATGAAGGGTGTAATCCCAGGTGAATTATAACTACAAAGGGTATGATTGAGGTGAATTAGAAGTTAGAACTGTGAGGGGTCTTATAACCAAGGAGGGTGTGATTCGAATGTATTGTTAAGAAAAATTTTACATGTTGAAACATCCAAGATTTTGGAAGTGGAAACTTGTGCTGGGATAATTTTACGTGTTGAAACAACCTAAACTTCAGAAAAGAAATGTTTTGCTATGGAAGATTTTACCTGTTGAAAGTTGAAACTACCTACACTTTAGAAATGAAATGTTGTGTGCGGGCCAAAATGGCCAAATACCATAATTTGTCAAAATATTTGGCAATCTACCACTATTTTCGAAATATTTTGGAAAATAACATCGTTTTGAAACTTGAGTCTAAGAAACTTGAGTTTTACATGTTACTCAAATTCATAGAAATTGGAGTTTCCTAAAATTGCAAGTTCTACATGGCTTTTTTTAATTAAAAAAATTTTCAGGTCAACGGGTGCCACTGTGGCATTTTTTATGAAATTCAAGTTTTTGAAACTCGAGTTACATGTGAAACTCAAGTTTCAAAACAATGGTATTCTCCAAAATATTTCGAAAACAGTAGTAGATTGCCAAATATTTCACTAAACTATGGTATTTGGCCATTTTTGCCATCTTGTGTGATAGAAGGAACAATGGAGGCTTTGATCAATACCAAGGATTTTGGAAATTCTTGGAATTGTGGAGACTCTAGTCAATCCATTACCAGAATGATATGAAGCAGTTAAAAAATGTGAGTACCCCTGTGCAAGCTGCAATCAAACTTAAGCTCGTTAATTAGGCTGTTTTCAATAAAGATCACGTTACCGCTTTACTAATAACATGAAAATTTAAACAGGGCTTTTCTAGCTTCCTCTTGTATCTATTGATATCTATTGATTTTGAAGGAATGGTGGAGATTTTGGTCAATCCTACTGCATCTGTTGATTTTGAAGGGATTGTGGAGACTCTAGTCGATCTAATAGTATCTATTTATCAGCCAATTACGTTTTTTAAGAGTAATTTTATGAACTCCAGAGGATCCTTATTCCATGAAGTCTCACCTTGTTAAGCAATAACAGAGAAATATTGACATAATGTAACTCCAATATATATTTCTTAAAACTTTTACATTTCAATGTTAAATAAGTGGTTTAATTTTTGGTTACATCATTAATTATTTATGAGAGATGTTACGTCCACAACATTTTTACAACAAATCACAAGTGGTTAGTTGTTGTTGGTTCAAATTTGAAACTAACACTAAGATTACTTTTTTGCCTCAACAATAACTACCTGCCACTTAGGATTTGTTGTAAAAATATTGTGAAAATATTGTAGACATATCATTTCTCATTATTTAAATAGTAAATATTAAAAATGTAGTTAATGATGCCATAAATAGTAAATGGTTATGATTTTAGGAACTCTATAAAAGAAATAGAATGAACCTTTTGATTGGGCAAATTCATTTTGTTTTTTCTTTTCTTAATTTTTTTTTTTCGCTTGTATGACATAATCCTCAATTTTTTCCCCTCTTTTTTTTTTATTTTTTTTTTATGAACATCTAAGTGAGTAATGGACATTTTAAATGTTTTTCTCTTACATTTTACTCATCATATTAATGAAGACTTTAGTTTTCTTATTAAGAAGTAACGAAAACGCAAGGAAAATATGCTAGACATGAAAAGTAAAAAAAAAAAAATGCCTCTTTTCTTAAAAGAAAATTAGTACAATTACTTTGAAGTTTTGGCACGGTGAATTAATAGAATGTCCATCCATTACTAAATGGAGCTTCCTTGTCAACTAGATTCTAAAATCTGGTGCTTGAAAGAAAGGAAGGTGCACATAGGTACATTAACAAATTGAAAACTTTTTATAGCCATAGCTCAAATTGCTTTGGACATTGAAATTTTAAGCATGTTAGGCATCAGCCATTACCATTCATATTGATAAAAGATATCTCGAAGGAATATTTTATTGAGACAAAAATTCCTGTTATTTAGGATATCGTCATACCTAAGGTTTGTGTTTTTTTTTTTTTTTTTTTTTTTTTTTTACAAGGCTTTTAGCATATTACCAAGTGGGTTAAATCAACAAAACTACATAGCCCAAAATTGTTTATTTCTGATAACTTATTTGCATAATATTTACCAAAAGATATAATTTTTTGTAACTTTTATTTTAAATATATTACATAAAGCTAAAAGCTAATTTATTTCAAAATATCTAAAAGCTAGAATATATGCAAAAAGGCGGAGACAAAAAGTAAAGAAAAACTTTTTTGCATAATATTTGTAACTTTTATTTTAAATATATTACATAAAGCTAAAAGCTAATTTATTTCAAAATATCTAAAAGCTAGAATATATGCAAAAAGGCGGAGACAAAAAGTAAAGAAAAACTTTTTTCAACAATTCGCACACGCATACATAGAAGACCAATAGCGTAGTTTGTTTTCAGACCTAAATTTTGGAGACATAAGAGAGTGTTGGATTGGTCACAAAACTCACAACCCAGATGTCCTTTTGCCTCAACTCAAATGTCACCTATTGCATTGGAAAACGCTAGTTCTTGAATAATAATCAATTTCCCTTCAATAATAATAATAATAATAATGATGATGGCTCATAGTTTAAATCATATTCATAATTTATCAAACACAAAGTTGTGCTTGGCTGCCCTGGTATGGCAGGAGGGGGAGGCATAATTAGAGATTGCCTGGGAAGATGGGTGAAGGGGTTCGCTAGAGCCATAGGATGGGCAAACAGTCTTGAAACTGAACTATGGGCAATCAGAGATGGGCTCACCCTCTGTATCCTGCTGCAAATCCAAGCCATTGAAATTGAGATTGATGCTAGCACTGTGGTTATTTTGCTGTCTAATAACGAAAATAGCTATGCTGAATTTGCACCAATTGTTGATGATTGCAGAACCTGTTGAACCAAATTCCTTTGTGGAAGCTGAGCCACTGCTATAGGGAGGCAAACCCGTTTGCTGATGCTCTAGCAAGAAAGGCTATTCAGACACAACATGACTAATGACTTCCTCATTTTGAGTACTCCTGTGGAGTTGCAACCTCTTTTGATGGATGACCTGATGGGTTTAGCCGTCTAGGTTGTAACCGTTTATGCACTGATACAGCTTCTATAGCTGCTTCTTATTGTTTTATAATATTCCCATATTACCAAAAAAATAATAATAATAAACACAAAGTCGTGGCAAAGATGATCATGATCTAAGCTGGACTCGAACTTTTCCAAACAAACATTTGAAAGGAGGTACATGAAAAAGTTAGTTTTGGCTGCTAAAAATCAAGTGAATTAGCAAGATTGCAACTTCTATAGTATAGTAGAAAATATAGAAAATCAAACTATAAGGAAGGGTTTCCTTTTTTTTTATTTTTTTTATTTTTTTGAGAAGAGGAAGGGTTTCGGTCTAACATTTTATTTTAATCACAAATACAAAACAATCACACGTCAATATAGTAGACACTAGCATTCATGTCATCTTAAAAAGGGGAAAGAAAAAAAATGAAACATGAAAGTATTAAATCTTACAAACCAAAAGTTCGAGCAAACATTTTACCACTACCTTAGATAGGACTGTTATGAACAGGAATGAAACCAAATGCACCAGTTGAAGATGCATATATATCATAATTTCTGCTCAATAGCATCTTCTTGCCATGACAATGAACTACACCATGATTAATGGCCTTCAGTATGTTTCATATTAACTACGTTCTCATTCTTGAAGGGCTATTTTGTCAACACATAAATATCGTATTACACTCTAAATATAGCCACTTCAATCAGTCATCAATCCAAATGCATTTCCAAATTCCAACCAAAAGTATCTCTTTGATTTCAAGTCATTGTTCAACTCTAGTCTTAAGTGTTGAAGTTGAAAGAGCTATTCAATCATAGGAGAATATCTTCAACTTCAAACATCTGCATAAAGTTAAAGCTATTAGTTGAGCTAGGCTTCTAGTATGTACAAGAAATTTCTCAAAATGCTTTTTGGAAGCAATATTTTCTATATAGCAACAAAAATTTCTGTTATTCAAATCAACAGAAATTCATGAAATACCTATGTAAGGTAGGTTTGGCTACCCAAAACTGAAGTGAAGCAAGGTTAATATCTTATATGTTATTTAAGTTCAAAAGTTTTCATTAAAGACTTAAGATAATCAAGACCAAATATGAGGAAGGTTTGAATCCAACATTCATGTAATCACAAATGCTAAACAATCACACACATTCATAAGATATCTTGAAAGATAAAGAAAATGAAAATTTAAAGGAGGAGTAGACATTTCTACCATTACCTTATCTAGAGAAGAACAACCATTAAGGAGATTGAAACCATAAAGACCTTAATCTTTTTTCAATAGCATTGTCTTGGCATGCCAATGCACTCAACCATGTCTGATCGGCTTCAATACATCTCAAGTAGTTTGCATTCTCATTGTTGAAGGGCAATTTTGTCAACATTTGGCACCTGAAGATTTTAATCTTCTTTAAAGATGGCCATTCCAATGAGTCACTTGTCCAAATGCTTTTTACCCTTGGAAGATCAGAAAGTTCTAACATCTTTAACTCTGGAAGAGCGTCAGGTTTCAAGTCATTATTTTCAGACTCTGCAATTATCTCTTCAATTTCAGGACAATCTTCAACTTTCAAGTGTTCAAGTCGACAGAGTTGTTTAATCATGCCACCAGAGAATATCTTCTTCAACTTCAAACATTTGCATAAAGTTAAAGTTGTTAGTTGTGATAGGCTTCCATTATGTACAGGACCTTCCCAAATGCTTTTTAAGTTTGGAACATTATTTATGAACATCTTTTCCAAGCATATCAACGCACTTCTCTCTACTCTATTACCATCAACAATCGTTTCAATTTCATTGCATCCTTCAATCAAACAACCTCGCATCTTGTTGATACTTTCGATACCAAAATCTGATAGTCTTGAAGTTCCCTTGTGGCCAATCAATTCAAATGCATCAGTTTCCAAAAGAACGTCAGAAATTATTGGATCTACACCTTCGCCATTTGCAAACTTCAAACATTTCCTAATTTGATATTCGAAGCAATCAAGAATTTTATAAGGAGTCGTGTCATGATAACCAACAGAAAATTGAAATGTGAAGTGGAAATCCTTCCACAATTGACTCGTTGAGATAAAACTCTTAAGACAATCCACTGTAGGGAAGCAAATTGATAGTGAGGTCAAATGCGTCAATTTAGCCACTCCCTCAGAAATAGCCTTTATAGTCACCTCCCAACTTTGATTATTTGGATCCACATCTATTAGTAGTTCTTCTAATAAAAGAAGACTTGAAAAGACATTTCGACAATATTCTACATTACTTGAATGCCTAATGCCAAAATTCGACAATGACATACGTAAACACTTCAACTGATTCAAACGTCCAATCTGAATTGGAAAATGATTAAGGCTAGTGTCTCGAATATCAAGCACCTCGAGATGCTCAAGTCCTTCTAAGTAACGGAGTTCCATTAAACAGCTGCAAGAATGCAGATATAATGCTTTGAGACACTTCAAGCAAGATATCGATGATGGTAATGATGTAATTCCAGTGCCATTTAAATCTAAAACCCGTAGATTTTGCATGCATCCAAAGAATGAGTCGGGAATCACTATTAGGTCTTGATTTCTCTGTAATAACAATGTTGAAAGCTCATTGCAATCTGGCATTTCCGGTAAAGTGCACAATTTATTATCCATCAAGGAGATTCGATTTGCTTGTTGCCATTCTACCTCATTGGGGGCCTCTTGCAACCCTTCACGGGGTTTCACCAAAATCTTGAAATTACAAATTCGGGAAGAAATGTCAAGGGCCATATTTCGTATTACTTTGTTCATCCTTACATGATTCATCTTTGCACTCTTCTCTAGTAAAGAAACACTGATAAGTTCCTCCAATATGGAATGCCCTTTGTCCCGTGCAACTCTAAACTCACTTGTATCATGAATGAAACCTTCAGCTCTCCAACATTCCAACAGATAATCTATATATATCTCATAGTCTTCAGGATATATTGCACCATATAGAAAGCAAACCTTTTTAACCTCATCATCTAAATCTTCGTAACAAAACTTCAAGCACTCAATCAATTCATCGATGCCTTGGATTTTGATACTTGGCCATCTCCGCAAACTTCTTAATCCATCACTCCACAGGTGAAAGTTATCCTTTCTTCTAAACATACTTGCTACTTTGTCTATCAATAGCGGCAAACCAGCACATTCACTGACAACAAGCTTGGCTATCGGTTCAATACCTGGAAGATTTACATTTCGACCCACCTTTACCTTGAACATTTTCCATGCATCAGCTTCAGACAATCGTTGCACATTAATTTCCGAATCAGTATCCATATCACAACAAACATGATAATTTCTAGTTGCCACTACCACCTTGCTATCCTTTTCACTTTCAAACATTCCTATCAGAGGCAGATCAAGAACTTCCCGAACTTCATCCAAAAGAAGTAGACACCTTTTGCTTTTCAAGTCTCTACATATTAGTTGGGCAATTTCATTAGGGTCAGTGATGCCTTCCATATTCAATTTTAACCGATCAGCAATTTTGTGTTGCAATTTTTCTAAATTCCAATCCTTTGATACAGTTACCCAAATAACAATATCAAACATTTTAGCAGTATCTTCATTGTTATTTAAGCTCTGCATTATGGTTGTTTTCCCAATTCCTGACATTCCCCAAAGTCCGATTCTTTTTACATTTTTATCCCTCAGATGGCCCAGTATTTCTTCAACAGTTGAGTCAAGAAATATCTTGTCTTCTGATTTGGGTCCATGCATAATTATCACACGCTCTGGCAATTTCTCAACCACTATTCCTATCTCAGACTTTCCTTCTACACAAAGATTATGCAGTTTCTTGCACTTCTCTGCCATGCTTTGGCTAAGATCTGTGCGTGCCTCGCTTGACCCACAAAAAAACTGACTCCATGTCCTTTTATTACTTTTTTCTTTCTTGTATTTGGATTCTAGTTCTTGCACCTCTTCTTCACATTTCATGACCCTAGAAATCCAAGCTTCATATACTTGAGTGACCAGCTTTGTCTTTGCTTGAGCCAATATATCATCTCTGCAGGCATACAGCTCCTTTGCTTGCTTTATTAACCTTCCATAGTTGTATTCTAGATCATAATCAGCTTCATTATCAGCTTTGCAACTCAGGTTATTGATAATCTTTTTTGCATATTTGTAGGTCTCATCCCCTGCTGCAGTACCCAGAGCAGAAGCTGCAGCTGAACCTATATCAGAAGCTGCTTCCCTCCACATATCTGTGTCACAACAAAAAAAAAAAATTAACATTAACAGAAACTCTAAATGCAAAATGAAGAATGAATTTTCAGTTTATACAAGTAATAAGTATAATATATAAACACACAAAAAAGGATTTTGTTAGTCAAAAGGCACAAATATGGTTAAATTACAAAAATTAAAGCACAGTTTTCACAATTTCATGAATGGTCTTTAGACATGGAGCTTATTTTTAATCAATAACAACCAAACCTTAATCTCAAATTTGGGGTCAGCTATGGATCCTCAAATACTTGTTAGAGTCAGCCATATGTCATTTTTTACAATTTCTATAAATTTGGTATTCCTCTACCTTTTTTCATTCCACTTATATTAACTCGCTCTTTTTTGTAAGTGCATTAATCGCTTTCCTCTAAACATAACTAAACCATCTTGAGGAACATTTTTAATCAATGAAGATTTATTCATTCATGGGCATATGTCCCTTTTTTGTAATTTTCTTTTCAAAAATCTAATATTAAAACACATAGTCATAATTTATTTGTGTTATTGTTTTAAATATAAAATGGCAATAACATTAAAACCCTTTTTTCTTGTGGATTTAATTTGCTCAAGCACATATGATTTCCATATCAAGTTGGTATATACATCAAAATAGCCCAACATTAGAAATATATATCATACCAATACGTCACTGTATGATTATGACATCAGGTCACCATGGCAAAATTAATCTATTCTAACATAAGTTTTTTTTTTTTTTCCCCTTTTTTAAGAAAGAGTAACATAGGTTATTATAGAAAGGGGCTTTGCTTGTTTCACATCCAACTGCGTCCACACTCTTTCACATTGTGTCCACATTTTTTTTATATTATGTGGAAAATGTGGACATCTGGTGTGAAAGTGTGAACATTGTGTGAAACATTTCATATTTGGGAGTGTGAAACAATAATTACCTATATAGAGGGTGGTGTTAGGGGATACAGCCACTTTTCATGAAAATCTTCACATATAGAGGTAGCAATCTATGTGGAATGTTCCAAATCAACTACTGTAGCCATGCTATGTTGTTAATTGATTTTTCTTTATTGTGCTTCAAAAAAACACCCAAGATTAACAAGAGCTGCAGCAAAAAAGAATAGCCTCTCAAAGAAGACCTCTTTGACAGGGCATCCAACACAATCTAACATGAAATTGTGAGTAGGAGAAGACTCAATCACAACCTCAACACCTAAACCATTCCTTCAACCTATACCAAACAACACCCAAACCTGAGTCACACAGCTCAATTCCCACCACACATGAGAACAAAGCCAAAACTAAAGCATCAGCAACAAATCCCGCCTGCCCAAAATGACAAAAGACAAAGGGGAACATGCCAAAACAAATTCAGAATTTTTTAAAGAATTAGGGTTAGAATTTAGTGGAAAAAAGGCTTGACAATTGTAAGGAATATAGGATTTCTAACGGGTAAAACCTAAGGGTTGGGTTGCTATTACAGGACTGTGAACAATAACCCTGTGCAAGGTTTCAAATTGTTGAAAAAAAAAAAAAAATTCTAAGCATGACACCTAGCATTTCCTTGCATCACACCCTTTTATTTTTTTTTGTTGAGAAAATCCTTGAATCACACAAACCTCAAATTTAGTTTCATAACTTTTGAAAATTATTCTCCTCTTTTGATTTGGAAAATATTACATCCATATACATGGATGATTAATACCTATTCCTAATTTATAATCAAACTTGGACTTCTTCAAAACTTAATAAGAGTTTTTTTTTAATAATTAGAAAAGAAAAAGGAGGGTCACATACAAATCCCTTTCCAAAGAGTACAATTACAAAGACAAATCTACAAAATTAACGAAAGACAACGAGGGGATGGTACCTAAGGCAGTCATCTAATCATACAAGAACTCCAAAAAAAAAAAACACTATTTAATTACAAAATTAGATTACTCAGCACCATAAAAAAAATCCTCATGTTTACTTTACGCCAAAGATTTCACATTACAGTTGTGGCTTGCTAGGCAATGGAATCATCCTTGCCAACCTTCCAAGAGCTCAATCACAGATTTTGGCATCACCCAAACTATCCCAAACAATGCAGAAACAAATGACCAAATATTTGTTGTAAAAAAGAAATGGAATGGAAAATGATTAATTGATTCCCCACTCCTTTTAACCGGACAACACTAATCGACTAATCAATAAGTGCAGCTTATGGAGATTATCAATTGACAAAATTTTTCCTAATACTGTAGTCCACACAAAACACATGCTGCCTTTCGAGGGTCCCTAGCACCCTAAATGCTCTTCAATGGAAAAGAGTGGCATGTGAAACCCCTAAAGGCATTATAATAGGAACGAATCTTAAATATCCCACTCTTTGTTGGAATCCATAAAACTCAATCTCCACTGAGAGATGAAGGCAAGCGCTTATAGAGCAACCCAAAAAAATTTATCACTGATTCTAGTTCTCAATCTTGAAAAGGCAATCGGAGGATTCCAACGCCTAACCTCACCCTTGGATGGGTTGGCTAGGTAAGAAGCTACTGAAGCTTCCCTGTCAACAACTAAGGCATACAAATCTGGGAAAGAATCTTTAACCCAATCTAGATGTCCAAAAGCTCACTCTAGATCCTTCTTGTACATCAAATTTTAATAAGTTGAAGGAATCTCATCCCCCACTTATACTCTTCCACAAACTAACACCATAAGGTCCCTTAATCCGCTTCATTGTCCATCCTCCCCCTTCTTCTCCATATTTCATCTAAATGACTCTTCCTCAAAGATGATTATTTTCCACTACAAAACTCCAAAGCTACTTTCCTGATAGGACTTGATTAAAAGAACTAAGCTTTTGAATACCCAAACCACCCTTGTGGGGTTTTGGTATTTGTACCTCGTTTAGGTGAAATATGGACAACAACCCACCCAAATAGGGTTGATTTTCTGATGAAGGACCATGATAACAACCATAAGCTCTCACAATGAAAACGAGTTACATACATCTGATGCAAAGCATTTGAAGCAAGAAAATTCATATGGCTGAGTATGTCTTGATGAAGCCAAGTGAACAAGTTCCAACTCCAGGCAACACTATCTTTATAACATGTGATCAAACAATTAGGCATATTCTTGATTGATTTAAAAGTTGGTTAGACACGTGGAATAAATGTTGTGTTAGAAGCAGTTTGTGATTATTTTAACATGTAACTAATTCAATTACACACTTGCTTAGGTGTAGTTAGTTAGTTATGGTGATGTCATCATAACTTACTCTTTGTGGCGTTGTAAAGATAGCTATTGATAATTGAATGAAGAAATTAGTCTTTGTAAATTGTGCTTTGGGTTGAGAAATACCTCCCCGTCACCCGCCACTCATAGAATTCCTGACTTCCTTTGCATGCAACTTTGATGGTTCTGCATCAGTATCAACATTCATAAGCAACTGTAAGACATTTGGATAATGTTTCAGAAAAAAATAAATAAATAAAACATGTATATTATCATGCTATGAATCAACAACATTTTCCTCCACAAGAGCATTATAACTAAGTAGTTTTGAATCTACATTATCAAAGAGAATACACACCTCCATTTGCTCTTGTAGCTTTACTTGAACTAGACTTCTTTAACAATCTTCTATATCCTTTTTTCTTCCTTTTGTTCTCCTCTGATATTAAATAGTCGCCATTCTCCACTAAACTTTAGGGAGAACCTACTTAGATAAATAAAAACTACTAATTTATCAAAACATAACCCAAATCAAGTTTGGGGAAAAATAAACAGACAAAAAAAGACCTTGTTGTCTAAATCAATTGGGAATTCAACGTATTGGGCTAGGGTTTGTTCGGGCCATATAAATACGTTGAAAACCATTATTTTTATATGGTGGAATTCTAGAAAGTTCAGACAAGGACACAGACACGGGTACGTCATGACAACACAAGCAATTTTTGAAAAATTATAGCATGACAGGGTAGATATGACACCGGAGTAGAGTTTGTGCTGTACAGAGTTAAAAGAATACTAACCTTAAACAGAGTATTCGGTATAGCAGCGTGAAGCAACCACCCACACGGAGATGGCGATCTAGAACTTCTTGCTCAGAGACTCAGTGTAACAAAAGTTGACTTCAAACAAAACAAAAGATAAAGTGAGCAAACAAATTTTATCTTACGAGTATATGGCTGCAACTGGCAAACGTGTCGGTCGGTCGGATTTGGATGGAAACTAAACGCGTGGTAAAACTTATTACTGTGGATCGGGTCAACCCGGGACTGCCATGTCAGTTGTCACCTACTTTTCTTTTTTTCTTTTTTACTTTTTCAACCTCGACCTCCAATTTTTTTTCCCACCCCATTATTATCCACTGACTATTGCATACTATTTATTGCATACTCACCATAGCACACTATTATGTGGGTAGAAGTCGTGTTTTCAAATAAAATTGTAATACCATTTCATAATTGGATTTTACTAATGTGTGTCCTTAAAGCACACATTAATTTTCATTTCTGGAAAAAATTTTCTCGAGAATTGAAAAAGTAATGATATCTTTTTCAATTTCCGAGAAAATATTTTCAAAAATAAAAAGTTTAACGTGTGCCCTAAGGGCACACATTAACCGGACCCTTCATAATTTTATAGAGAGTATGTAACAAGACTTAGTATATTCTCCAACTAATGCTCGATGCCAAACAAGAACAGATTCTAATTTATTACTTTAATGTTATCTTTGGTTCAAGTGAAAATGGCGATAATGGAAAATGAGAGAAAGAAAAAGAGAGGAAAATATAATTTTTTTATTGTTTGGTTAGAATGAAAAGGGAGATGAAAAAGAGAGTAGTGGATTAAGTTTTCCATTTGAAGATCATGAACTCACCATTTTTTTTCCCTTCCAAATTGGTGGAAAAAAGAGAGAGGAGATTGTATTAAGAAGGAAAGTGCAAAATTATCCATATTTTTTAATCATTATACTTTTAATAATAAAAACGTAATAGTACTTTGCTCTTTATCATTCCACTTTTTCACAATTTTTACCAAATGATAAAAGATACTGTGCGTGTCCAAAATCTCCTTAATGGGCTAGGCTTAGAACTGGGCTCAAAATTTACTTATATGGTGGGTTTTGAGTTTCCTACTAAGGGTAGCTCCTAACCGGATATCTTAGTTACACCCCTTATCCATATTTTTTAATCATTATACTTTTAATAATAAAAACGTAATAGTACTTTGCTCTTTATCATTCCACTTTTTCACAATTTTTACCAAATGATAAAAGATAATGTGCGTGTCCAAAATCTCCTTAATGGGCTAGGCTTAGAATTGGGCTCACAATTTACTTATATGGTGGGTTTTGAGTTTCCTACTAAGGATAGCTCCTAACTAGGTATCTTAGTTACACCCCTTAACCCTCACGAATTTCTCCTCTTACCCCTTTAAGCTGCTCTCTCTAAACAACACTTTCTTGCTCTTTCACTCTCTGTTTTTACCCAGCGTTTTTCCAACCCCTTCTCTCTACTCGCTTCCCCTATTTATAGCTTGAGGTTGGTAGAGTATTCATGATTACGCTGTGGTCTCACTCGTATGGGTGGGGTCTGATTTGATTATTCTTGACAAGGAATATACCTCATTGGAAACGATAAAATGGCATTGGAACTAGTTCCAGCCTCCAAAAAGTTGCTCGGCAGTGATACTTCCTAAGGCAATACCAAGCTACCGAGGTCATGGACTGTTTCGAATAAGTACAATCTGACTAGTTCATACTTGATCAGTATGGGCTTACCGAACATCTAATCAACTAAAAAGGGTTTACCATTAGTCTTAGACTCGAGAATGTCTTGAGAGAATGTTTGGGCCAAGGCTCAAGGCCCAATGGGCTCAGGGTCATATGCCGTACAGATACAAATATTTTATATTTTCCCAACATTTTCCATCCTCCTAGTTTCACTTTCCCATCTTACATCTAAATAAAGCCTAACTTCCGCTTCATTTATAACATTCTAGGTTAATAACTATCCCCTTCACTAATTTTGTAGAGAAGTTTACCAACTACTTTATAGGTTGTCTTAGGGTCCACCGCAAGAGAGAATTTTCCCTTCTACCATCCAGTTCTTTACCAGGTGATGAGGGTGATAATATTCTAAAAAGGTGGGGGGAAAAGGTTGGAGAAAGAAAATGCGTGAGGTTAGTGAGAGAGACATAAGGTATTCCATAAAGGTTACATGAGAAGAGGAAAATTCCTTAGATGAAAGAAGAAGAAGAAGAATAAGCTTCCTAACATGATGAAAGGGTTGCATGGTATATGGTATTTTATATACATATTATAGCATTTTGTTTGTTTGTTAATTTGGTAGTTGAATTCTGAATATTTTTATTGGAAATAATTGAACTTGTTTATTTAACGACAAAATTCTTGCCAAATACATATTATAGGATTAGAAGATAAATAAATAAATTTTAAAGGTCCATTTAGTTAGACATTTTGGGAGATTGAATGAGTGTTTAAAAAACCAAAAACTCTATTTTGCAACCATAACTCCTAATATATATATATATGTGTGTGTGTGTGTGTGTGTATTTACAAATGTCATTTTAACTTAAACCATAGTATTCCAACAGGTTATACAAATGGACCCTTAATATGAAGCCTCTAATATTTGTTTGGTAAAAAAATACTTTTTTTCCAATAGCTTATTTACTATGAGACAAAATATAAAATATTGAGTAATTTATTTGTTAAATATGTGAAAAAATAATAATTAATTTTGTTTTTTTAAATAAATAAAACAAAAAAAAAATCTTTTAAAGATCACAATTCTCAACTCACACTCTAATTCTAAGAGGGAGAAATTTGAGAGAGAGAGAGAGAGAGAGAGAGAGAGAGAGAGAGAGAGAGAGAGAGAGAGAGAGAGAGAGAGAGAGAGAGAGAGAGAGAGAATTTGACAATGGACCGCAAGCAGGAACAAAATCAGGGCAGCGCCACCTTAAGTTCAAGGGACCACCTTGACTTGAAATTTTTATTTTATATATAATAATTTAAAAATTTTTATTTGTCTACTCTTCAAAAAAATTTTGGGAACATCCTCAGTTTTTTTTATGCCAATAAAATTAAATTTTGCTCCATAATTTGTTCTACATTCAGTGGATGAATGATTGTTTAATTGTGTACATTGAAAGAAATGTAGTTTGTAGCATTGATAATGAAACTATCATGCAACAATTTCAAAATATGAAAACTCGTAGAAGGCAATTGTAAACTTTATGTATTTGCGTGTTTTTTTTATTGTTGTTGTTGTTGTTGTCAATATATGAATTTCTCTTTTTATTAGATTGTATAATTTATGCTTCTTAAGAAACACTCTGAAAAAAATTCTTGGAGCCGCCACTGAACAAAATGCACATGTGCGAAGTTGGGTAGCAAAGATCGCAAAAATTGCTTATGATGCTGAGGATCTCATTGACAAATTCATTATTAAAGTCACGCCTAGAGAAGATATGGGGTCATACAGAATCCAAAAGAAGTTTGCAAGGTAAATGTAGCAGTAACTTGAAAAAAGGAGAGTAATATGGGGGCCATGGCAGTCATAATTAATTCGTGATTATGAGAGCTTCTATATGATGGCCACCTGTGCTGTCATTGGGCTAAGTTCATTTAGGAAAGAGGAGCGCGAGCAACTATAGAATTGGCAAATTATGTATTACACTATGAGTCCAAATCTTTTATCTCACTTTTCCTATTCCACTATATGTTCCACAAATAAAATATTGCCAATTGTACACTTACTTAATTAAATACTAATTTTCTTCTTCTTTTATTTCAGTTTCCTAAAATAAATAAATAAAATAAAAACCAACACATTCCCTCCAGCCACCACCACCAACTAGCGTTGTTGCCACTTCATCAACGACCATCCACCACTAGTTATGTTTATGCTCCGATATATTGTTAATTTTTTGCGAATGTTGGATGTCTGTTCAACCAAAGTATTCTCAAGGGGTCAATGTTTGTTTTATTATGAAATTCTTCTTAAAATTGAACCAAATGGACCTGTGCGTACTCCTATATCATGAAACAATCCCCTTCTATTTCAAAAGCAAATGTAGGATCCTAAATTCCTAAGACAATAATATCATAGTATATACCGAATGCAGTTTATGTTAAATACCAAAAGAAAATCACAGCCACAGAGCTACTTGATACTAGTTTTTTGTTTTCTAATATACTTTATCAATCTACCAAAATAGACCATTAGTTGGTGGATTCGATGAATAGATGCTAGTTGATGAAAGGACAATGCAATTTCTCTATACTTGTACATAGTCATGGATTTGAAAACAATGAGGTGTTGATAGATGGCCGTTGTAGACTTCTAGTGGCACCAGCGCTGGTTGGTGGTGGTGGACCAGTGGCAGTGATCAGTGGGGATGTTTTGGTTTTATTTTAGGAAACTGAAATAAGAGAAGACAGAAAATTAGCATTTAATTAAGTAGGTAGACACTTGGAAATTTTTTATTTATAGAGTATAGAGTGGAATAGGAAAAATGAAACAAAAGATTTGAACTCTTACGCTATATGGCTTGAAGAATCACAATGCATTTCTAGTAGTATATTGTTGGATGTAAAAATTTTCATTGAAAGAAAAGAAGTAGCAAGACAAATTCAAATATCATATTTTTTGTTTTTAATTATATAATAGCATGTTTATATTTAATTTGAATATCATATCATTTTACTGTTCGTATTTTTTTAATGCATTTTTAACTTTTATATTTTTAAATTAAAGTAATTATTATTTAAATAATTGAATCAGTAAATGATTGATTTTTTCTTGATAATTCAATAGTAGGTAGAAGGATTTATCTATTGATAGTTCCTTTTGAAACACTTAGAGCATTCATAGTCAGTGATGCAAATGGTATATGTTGCGATTATTTAGCATCCAAGCGTAAAAAACGCGTGTTACCCGATATTGTAATGGAAAAAAAAAATTTGCAATTGTGCTACAATCCCGTCGCAAATTTGAGACGGTACTTGTAAGGACCCGATTTGAACTCTTAGCCCAAAAGATGTATGGACTTAAGCTCAAAAAGCCCAAAACAATAAATTTGTAGAGGATGGGTTAGAAAACTAGGTTTTAGTGAATTAAGTAACAAACCAGTAGATTTTGATGACAATGAAAGGGAGATAATAGATGTTTACTAAAGAAAAAGGTCCTCGGCCAAATCCGAGGAGGCCAATTCTTATATATTGCTTATGAAGTTTTATTACAAGTCTGATTCTGGGTTGCTACAATGTTTCTTTCTTGATTTTTTGATCCCTTACTCATGGATTTTTTTAATCAAAGATTTTTTTTTCTTTATTATTATTATTATTTAAGTACACAAATATCGACCATAGCCATAGGAACCTTGACCTTGGTAAAATCACTATACAGATACTAGAAAGTTTTTTCCAAAATTAGTATAGAAAACTCATTATGTAATTATTCATAAAACCAACCATGTGTTTTAAATCACAATGCTCTTTAAATTATTTAAACAAGTCATGGTTTATTAAATAGATCACGTGACTAAAAGTACACATGAATAATAATTTGAATTGTCAGTTTGTCATGTAGTTGGTTTGAGGATTTTTCTTTCAACCAATTTGAAAATAAACTCTATTTATAACTTTCATGAGTTTACTTCAAATTATAATTTTTAACCCGAAAATTTTAAGAAATTAAAAGTCTCACCTTGTAGTATATGCTGATTCAATCTTAAAGAAGCCATAATTAGTGAAACAAACTCTTTGATGCTTTATTCTATCAAAACCCCTAATTTTCCCTCTAATTCTCATGCGTAGTTATTTATACTTCCTTTCTGTTAACCAATTGAAAAGTACCAATTCATATATCATTTTTTAATCAGTTTTTTTTTTTCTATAAAGAACATTATATATATTTTTTTTAATAAATTTCCTCAACAATAATATTTTATTAATTTTAATCATGTATACATTTGCATGTTTATGTTTAAATTGAATATCATACATTATTTGTAATAGTTTAACTATGTTTTTTCTTATATATTTTAAATTGATTCATATAATTTTTTTAAAATAAAATAATTTTTAATCCAATAATTGATATTGAATCCGTGAACCATCATATGATTATACCACTAAATATTGTTGAATGGTGAACTACTTTTCCATCCTTCCCTTATTTAAAGAAAATTTTAATTCTTTTGATAATAATAAAAAATATAATTTTAATCATACATAAAATGGAGAGAAGTTAAAACTCATAGTTATGAGAGAGTGTAGAGTTTATTTCCAAATTAGTTCAAAATAAAGTTCCTATTACATTACATGATTTATAGTTAAAATTACCATCCACAAGTATTGTTAATTAATCACATAACATTTTTAATGAGTTCTATAATTTGTTAAATTAACACATGAATGATTTTATAAATAGACACATAGTTGGTTAAATTAAGTAGGGTTATAAAGTTATAAACAAGCCAAGTTGAGTATTAAAAGTTCAAGTTTGATCACTTAAATTTTATTTCAAACACAAGTTAAGATCAAATTCATTATCAAACAAGATTACATGTTCAATCTTGGTTAATTCTCTTGTCGAATAAGCTCGAACTTGTTTGCAAGTTATTCGATTAGATTATTTAGATTGTGATTTGATTCAAGAAAATTTGTGGACATAATTTTATTTTACCACTTTTGTACCATATTTTATGAGTGATGAAGAAATTATGGTGATATAAAAGTGATAAACTTTTTTTTTAAGGATAAACAGATATTAGCCACTTTACAATAACTCATATAATAATTTTATTTATATTTATTATTTGTTAAGAATCACTAATATTAGAGTTATGAGTTCTGATAAAAGTTGTTGTACGGCCCCCGAACCATGGCCCATAGCGGGCCTTAGACCCTGGCCGGGGTATATGGCCCATGAAGCCAGTCTCCCTCTACCTAACGGCCCACCCCCGAGCCACGCATGCTGCGGGCCCAAGTTTTGCCTTTTCATCGTTTCTCGGCGAACCCCTTCCCGAGCAGTGATGAACATACGGCTCGCGGGACACCCCGCCCTGTACCTACCGGCCGTGCCTCGGAGAGGCACCGCTGCCGAGAACTATTGTGGAGGTGGGGACCAAGTTCCAACGCCACCCTCACCGCTTCCCATGCCTACCTAACCACCCACTTACGATCGATAATACTGGACCGCCGGTTGCACTTATTGGCAAATAATTATGATCTCTCCACTATTCTGTGAACTATAAATACAAGAAGTTTTGAGAAGACAAAGGTTGGAGAATGGAGAAAAGGAAGAGTGTAAACAGAGAGAAAACAGAGTGAGGAGGTGGTTCAGACCCCCGAGGAGAGGAAAGTGATTCCATTGAGCCTTGGCGTTTAGAACAACCCAGTGTAGGAAATCCAAACCCACTATACAAGTAAGTTGTGAGCCCAAGTGAGGCCCAGCCCAACGGGTTTCGGTTTTGGGTGCGCACAATTGGCGCCGTCTGTGGGAAATCCTACTAAGCAGTGGTTCCGCCGAAACTCGTGTACAGGAAAGATGTCTGGAGGTAACGCCGAGAGTGGCTCGGCAGGGTCTTCCAAGGGCTCCACCTGGCGGGAACAGAGGCAGAAGAGATGCGAGGATCCGGCTTACGAGCAACTGGAAGAGCGGTCCGGCCTTGGAGAAGGGTCGTATCAAACGGGGAGAACGGTATCCCATGCTTCCCGGCATAGGCAGCCCGACGTTAGGGATGAAGAGCTTGAGCGGCTGCGGAGGTTAATACAAGACCTGGAGTTGGAAGCACGAAACGTGCGCCGCCGAGCCGGTCGAGACGACCGAGAAAGAAGGCCAGACGCCGAGGAAGAGAGACGCGGGATGGGATCGAATCAATCAGGATCCCGCCACCACAGGGAGCGCTCGCACTCGAGGGAGTCCCGTCGCCGCCGAGACCGCTCCCATTCAGCAGAATCTCACCGGCGGCGAAATCGCTCTCGGTCGCGGGAATACGGGAATCGGGGCTCAGATTCTCCAGAGGGACGGCCGAGGAATGCGGCCATGGATGCTATGAGCCGTGCATTGCGCAGGGCGGCTCGGTCACCATTCTCAGCAGATATTGAGCGAGCACCGATGCCGGACATATTTACGCGCCCGTCGTTCAATTCGTATGATGGGAAAGCGGACCCCGTGGAGCATGTCAGCCACTATATCCAGATGATGTCTTTGCATACCCGCAATGACGCTCTGATGTGCAATGTTTTTCCCTCCAGTCTTGGTCCCACGGCCTTAAGGTGGTTCAACGGGCTGCGCAAGGGCTCCATTCACGGTTTCGCCGAGCTAATACAGGAGTTCGGTTCCCGTTTCGTGACGTGCAGCCGGGAACAACAACCGGTGGATGCGCTGCTGTCTATGAAAATGAGGGTAGGGGAAACCCTCCGTGATTACGCTAGCCGATACTGGGAGCTCTGCAACGAGATTGGCGGAGGGAACGAGAAGATTGCAGCGAGCACTTTCAGAATGGGATTGCCTGACGAGTCGGGGTTGAGGGAATCATTAACTAAGAAACCTCCCGAGGATATGAGGCAGCTGATGAGGCGCATCGAGGAGTACAAGCGGTAGGAAGATGATAGAATACAAAGCAAAGGCAAGGCACAGGTGACAGATCGTCCTCGGCTGAGCGGTTTTCAACAGAGGGCACGGGGAAATTTGAGGATTCAAGAGCCAGTAGCGCCAGCAGGGGAGGTGAACGTGACGTTCAAGGAGCCCGTGCATAAAATTGTGGATAAGATCAAGCACGAGCCGTACTTCAGATGGCCGAACTGGATGGCTGGCGACCCCTCTAGGAGGAATCAGAACCTATACTGCACCTACCACAAAGACCGGGGGCATACTACCGAGCAGTGACGAGTGTTAAGGGACCATCTCGGGCAGTTGGCTAAGGCGGGACACCTCAAGGATTTTGTGACGGATGCCGGGGATCGGGGAACAGGGCATGGCGCCCCACACAGAAGGAATCCCCTTCCGCCCCCTCTTGGGATAATTGATGTTATCCACGTCGCCCCGAGGGGCATCTCAACGGCAAAGGGGAAGGAGGTGTTGACAATGATATCGGTAGAGGGGAGTACGGGCGTGCCGCCTCCCGCAAAGAAGATCAGACCTGCCCGAGAGCCGATCTCTTTTGACGACAGTGATTTGGAAGGAACCATTCAGCCGCATGACGATGCATTGATAGTCACGGCAAGGATTGGTGGCTTCGTTGTGAAGAGAATAATGATAGACCAGGGAAGCGGAGCGGATGTTATGTGCCCGGACCTATTCAGGGGGCTCGGGTTGAGGAATGAGGATCTGTAAAAGTACAACACTCCCCTGATTGGGTTCGATGGGAAAATGGTGGCGCTCGAGGGGCGAATCTGTCTGCCCGTGAACATGGGGGGCAAGGAGGTGATGGTGAGCTTCTTCGTAGTTACCTCGTACTCCCCATACACAGCGATTCTCGGGAGGCCGTGGATACATGCAATGGGGGCTGTCCCGTCCACTCTGCACATGAGGGTCAAGTTTCACACTGATTATGGTGTCACGGTGATACAAGGAAGTCAGCAGGCGACCAGGCAATGTTTGATCGCCATGGTCGATTGGAAGAAGGAGCAAACCGACCAGAAGGATCAGGCCGATCCCAAATGTTTGTCGTCGGGGACGCCTTTATAGCAACTACAGGGCCCGCCAGAGGTCGCGCGCGCCGAGAACATGCTCAAGGTAAAGGTGTTGCCGGATACGGACAAGTACTTCCAAATAGGGGAGAGCATGGAGGACTGGGAAAAAGTAGAGATGTTGCTACTCCTAATACAGAATGTGGACATATTTGCATGGAGTCCATACGAGGTTCCCGGGGTGGATCCCGAATTCATAGTGCATAGACTTGGGGTTGACCCCTCATTCGCCCCTAAAAAGCAGAGGCCGAGGAGATCAGCCTGGGAGCACTCCGAAGCAGTAAAAGTGGAAGTTCAGAGATTGAAAGAGGCAGGGGTGATTCGGGAAATCTTCTTCCCGGATTGATTGGCGAACACCGTGGTAGTGAAGAAGAAGAATGGCAAGTGGAGGGTCTGCGTCGATTTCACCGATCTGAACAGAGCCTACCCAAAAGACCCTTTTCCCGTGCCAAAGATTGATCAGCTGGTGGACGCCACGTGTGGGCACCCGAGGATGAGCTTTCTGGACGCTTTCCAAGGGTATCACCAGATCGCCTTGGCGCCCGAGGATCAAGAAAAAACGGCGTTCATTTCCCCGGAGGCAAATTACCACTACACGGGGATGCCCTTCGGACTAAAGAATGCCGGGGCCACCTACCAACGAATGATGACAAGAATGTTCCGAGACAAGATAGGGCGTACGGTCGAGGTGTACATCGACGACATGGTGGTTAAGAGCAAACAGGAAGCCTTGCATATGGGGGACCTCCAGGCGATTTTTGAGGTTCTCCGACGGCACAAGTTGCGCCTTAATGCGGAGAAGTGCGCGTTTGGCGTCGGGGCTGGGAAGTTCTTGGGGTACCTGATCAGTACACGGGGGATTGAGGTCAACCCCGACCAGATAGAAGCTGTGAGAAGACTGAAGCCACCGAGCAACCCGAAGGAAGTGCAAATACTAACCGGGATGCTGGCCGCCCTTAACTGGTTCATCTCAAAATTCGCAGATCGCTGCCGACCATTCTACCAACTGCTGAAGAAATGGACTGGATTTCGGTGGAGCGAGGAGTGCGAAAAGGCCTTTGTGGATCTGAAGATTTATTTGGCGCGAGCGCCCATGCTTGCGGCACCGGAGGCAGGTGAGGATTTATTCATGTATCTGGCAGTATCCGAGCACGCCGTGAGTGCTGTGCTACTGAGGGACAAAGGGATCCAGCAACCCGTGTACTACGTCAGCAAAACTCTTGTCGACACCGAGACGAGGTACTTGCCCTTGGAGAAGCTCGTATTAGCCCTGATACACGCCACCAGGAAGTTGCCGCACTATTTCCAAGCTCACACCGTACACGTCCTGACCGAGTACCCATTACAGTCGTTATTGAAGAGGTCGGATTTTACGGGCCGTATAGCCAAATGGGGGACTCGACTCGGTTCCTTCGACATACGGTACAGACCTCGAAGCTCGGTGAAGGGCCAGGTCCTTGCAGATTTTATCGCTGAGTTTTCGCCCAAAGAGAAGGGGGAGATGGTTTGCCAACTGGAGGCTCGACCGTGGAAGATATTCGTAGACGGCACGTCGAACTCCACGGGTGCTGGTTCAGGAGTTGTTATGATCACCCCCGAAGGAATACGACTAGAACACTCGTTTAGATTGGGTTTCAGGGCATCCAACAACGAGGCGGAATATGAGGCTTTTCTGGCCGGACTGAGGGTAGCTTCGAGCCTGGGGGCTCGAAAGATTGAGCTATACTCGGATTCGCGTCTGGTAGTTAATCAGGTGCGGGGCAGTTTTGAAACCCGAGATCCCCGGATGAAAGCGTACCTAGAACAAGCAAGGCTAGTTATGACCAGCTTCAACACGGTGAAAGTTTTCCACATAGCCCGAACACAGAACAGACACGCTGACTCCCTAGCCACGCTGGCGTCGTCAGTAACCGAGGAGATACCACGGCAAATCAAAGTCGAGCTTATTTCGGAGCCGAGCGTCGGGGTAATGAGCGACTCGGGAACCACAGTGGTCAATGTCACGGCCATCGCAGCCCCTGCCCCGTGCTGGATCAAACCCATTACCGACTTTCTGGCTGACGACCAATTGTCGAGTGACGAAAAGAAGGGCATCAGGATCCGTAGGATGGCTTCTCGGTATTGGTTGGCAGAAGACAGGACTTTGTATCGAAGGTCCTTCGGAGGCCTGTACCTCTTGTGCTTACGCCCGGAGAAGGTGGGTGAGCTCTTGGCGGAGCTCCACTCTGGGGTCTGCGACGGCCATGTCGGGGGACGTTAATTGGCGCACCGAGCGATGACTCAGGGATTTTGGTGGCCTCAGATGCAGAAAGACGCCGCCGAATATATGCTTAAGTGTGAGCAGTGTCAAAAGCACGCCCCTCTGATCCATCAGCCTGCAGGCCACCTGAACCCGATCAGCAGTCCTTGGCCTTTTGCACAATGGGGGCTGGACATCATCGGCCCGTTCCCTCGGGTAATAGGCGGCCGAAAGTTCGTTTTGGTGGCCATCGACTATTTTACCAAGTGGGCGGAGGCTGAAGCGTTGGCCAACATACGAGATGTGGAAGTAAAGAAATTTGTATGAAAAAATATCATCACCAGGTTCGGGGTGTCGAACACTATCATATCTGACAACGGGCTATAGTTTGACAGCCGGGCGTTCCGAGAGTTTTGCAGTGGTCTCAGCATCAAAAACAGGTACTCAACTCCGGCTTACCCACAGGGCAACGGTCAGGCCGAGGCCGTGAATAAGGTGATTGTGAGTGGGCTGAAGAAAAGGTTGGAGGGAGCAAAGGGAAACTAGGCCGAGAAACTTCCCAAAGTCTTGTGGGCATACCGCACCACTCCTAGACGATCCACCGGGGAGACCCCCTTCTCCCTCACGTACGGAGCCGAAGCCGTGATCCCTACCGAGGTGAATCTATGCAGTGCGCGAGTAGTGGGGTTCGATCACGCCCAAAACGACGAAATGATGGTGGGGTATTTGGACAAGGTGGAAGAGTACCGCGAGATGGTGACAATACGGCTCGCGAAATATCAGCAGAAGCTCGCCCAGAGATACAACCGAGGCGTGAGAACTAGGGAGTTTGTCTCCGGGGATTTGGTTCTCAGAAGAGCCGTGGGCAACATGCGGGACACTAGTGCCAGGAAATTGGCGCAGACGTGGGAGGGACCCTATAGGGTCACGGCTGTGGCCGGCACCGGGGCTTATTTCTTGGAAGACCTAGATGAGAGACAACTGCCCCGACCGTGGAACGTCCATAACCTTAAGAAGTACTATCATTGATGGGCGATTCTCCGAGCATAAGTTAACCGCAACCTGTTGTATATGTTTTGTTAGTTATACTAATGATGTTTTTCATGCAGACGGAAACCTGTAATGTTTATTCTTAGCCGATTTGTTCTAAGGATAGAAGCCTGATCCTCGGTTCGATTTATCGCCGAGCATACGGAAACCTTGACGGCCCGTTCTAAGGGCAGAAATCTGACTCTCGGTTCGATCCCCATCACCGAGCAGGTGGAAACCTTAGCCTTTTCGTTCCAAGGACAGAAGCCTGACCCTTGGTTCGATCCTATCACCGAGCAGGTGGAAACCTGAACGATTCACTCTTAAGGACAGAAACCTAACCCTCGGTTCAATCCTGATCACCGAGTAGGTGGAAACCTGAACGATTAATTCTAAGGACAAAAACCTAACTCTCGGTTCGATCCTAATCACCGAGCAGGTGGAAACCTGACTCTCGGTTCGATCCCCATCACCGAGCAGGTGGAAACCTTAGCCTTTTCGTTCCAAGGACAGAAGCCTGACCCTCGGTTCGATCCTATCACCGAACAGGTGGAAACCTGAACGATTCACTCTTAAGGACAGAAGCCTGACCCTCGGTTCGATCCTATCACCGAACAGATGGAAACCTGAACGATTAATTATAAGGACAGAAACCTGACTCTCGGTTCGATCCTAATCACCGAGCAGGTGGAAACCTTAGCCTTTTTGTTCTAAGGACAGAAACCTGACCCTCGGTTCGATCCTATCACCGAGCACGTGAAAACCTTAGTCATTTCATCCTAAGAGAAAAGCCTGACCCTCGTTTAGATCACTATCGCTGAGCATGTGGAGGCCTTACCATGGTTGGACACATCACAATAAAGAGGCAACCAACAAGAGTTCATTACTCGGTCAATACGAAAGAGCAACACGATAAAGCATTCATATTAAAGCATAAAACTTAAATTAACGTTTTGTTGCCAAAACCCGGCAACTCGAAATAAAGAAAAGACAACATAAACAAGATATCCTGTCACCACAACCCGGTGACATAGGCAATTCCGCTCATTCAAATTCTCAAAAGAAGGAAAAATAAGGAAAGGCTGGCTTTCAACTTTAGATATCCGCCGCATGAGCAGAGGATGCGTCCTCTTGAGAGTGTTGGTCGGCGTGAGGAGTTGGCGGTTAGATGTCCCCCCCAGTTCGGTCCCCAACATGGGGGTGGCTGGTCCCCTCCATGTCGGTCGGCACTGCATGAGAATCAATGGCGTTCACCAGTTCCCTCATACTGGAGGTCTCTTCTTCGTCAATAACAAGGGGCACAGGATTCTCGGTGTGGCGAATGCTCGGGAAAGGGATTTTGCTGCGATCCCTCAACGGAGAATCCTCGGGAATCCCCAATGCTTGAAGAGCGGCGAACCAACCCTCCTCAAATCCGAGCCTGTGGGCCTGGCGAATGACCGATTCAGCCGAATTCTCGGCATCCGCGAACCCCTCGTTATACCACTTGTTTTCACAAGCCTCCAGCGCCGCCTTTGAGTCGGCCAATTGCCCTTCCAGCATGGTATTCAAGCTCTGAGCCTCCGCCAATTTAAGCTCGGTGCCTCCCAATTGCAGTTCCAGTTCCTTAGACTTCGTTTCGGCAAGAGCCTGGGCCTTTACGGCTGTGGCAATTTTATTCTCTGCCTTCGCGGCAATTTTCGACTTCTCCTTCGCCGTGGCTTCGGCGACATCCTTCATAGCCTTCTCCCGCTCAACGTTCTCGGCGAACTCCTTCATCCTCCCGTCCACAACGTACGACATTTGCGCAACCTGACCACACAATATTCACTTTGTAAGGTAAAATGGAAAGTACACGTACATAAGCAAATGGGAAACCGAGAATCGTAAAGAAAAGTGAAACAGTTACCGCTATGGTGTGCCACTGCAAACGCCTTCCCAAAGACTCATCCGTCGAATTCGTGAAGGCGTGCAAGTCCTCGGGCAAGAGGATGCCGCATGCCAGACTCTGCGCCACACGGCCACCATGACCTTTGTCCCATACTCGGGCACTAGCCGTTGATGGAAGAGGCTCGCCACCAAGTTGGAAGGAGGGTCGCCATGCTGCCGGAGCTCGGGAAGTAGACGCCAGGTCTATCCCGGTTTGCGCTACCGGTTCCCGGATGACGATACCGGCAGAGAGTCGGGGGGGCACGTTGCCCGGGCCAGTCTGAGTCTGATCGGTTGTGCGCGGCCTTTTTCGAACTCGGGATGGTGGGGCAGCAGGAGGCGAAGCATCCTGGCCGGGGGTTTGTTGTTGCTGCACGGCAGGCCGGGCACTCGGGACAAAGCGGTCTATCGTCATCTTCCTCTTGGCCACCATGGCGTTGCCTTGATCGGATCCTGTTTCAGAAGAGTTAGTCGGTTCTGCAGCAGCACCCTCGCCTTCCCGAACAGGAGCCTCGGGCTCTACGGTTCTCTCGGGCTGAGCAGGAGCTTCTTGCTGGATTTGCTCGTGGGCGCGTCTCCTACGCTCGGCAGATACGCGCTCAGCTGATTCGTCACGGATGGGCTGTCGCTCGTCTGAACAAATGTACTGAGGACCGAGATCACGTGCCTCGCCTACGGTTAGCCTTGAGGGGAGGAAGTTTGCGTGCCGGACGTCGATGTATGAGAGGAGAGGGCTGTCAACTAGCAGAGCTTGGCTGAACGCCTGCCAAGTTGAGTAGACGGGATTGACGCCGAGGATGAGGTGGGACGCTCGGAGTTGTCCGTCCGTGTGTACGAAGATTTTCGACCTGAGCACGAAGTTCAGGTCCCGAACATGTACCACTCTGATGTCCGGCTTGAATCTTTTGCTCTCTGCACAAAGGAAATAAGGGTTAACGACTACATAACCGGACCGAAGTCAAAAGAGACCAAAGTAAATAAAGGCTAGTCACCGACCAACGTCGCGTGGCAAAAACGCGCAGGGGATCTTCTCGGCAAACCAATTGCCGCTCACCCGAACGAAATCTTTAGCCGAGTTACGATTTGAATCTGGTAGGCATGAAATAAGCCGTACCCTAGCATCCCTAGTCTTTATATAATAGTCAGACTCGACATTGCCGCACAAACTATACATCTGATTAATGTCATAGTGATTTAGTTGCAACCCGTACAACTGGTTCAACCTACTCACATAACTCACTACCCGGTAAAAGTTGGGAGGGAGTTGGTCGGGACAAAGGCCATAAAATCTAAGGGTACTAAGAGTTAGAGGGTCAACCGGGAACCTAAGCCCACCCTCTAAAATGACCATCAAGGAAAAAAACACCGTGTTTTCACCACGGCGCCTCTGGATGTCAATATCGCCCATATTGCAATAGGCAATATCTACGTCACTAGGAACATTATATGCTTCCCTAAATCTAGCCAAAGCATGCTCGGAAGAAAGGAGGTAAGAGTAAATCATGTTTTTTCCAAAACGAGTGTTTTTTAATAAAAGGGAAAAGAAATGCTATGATTATCAAAGAATAGATTGAAATGGCTGAACTGAAAAAGCAAGAAGAGGGAAAGGAACTTACTGTGGGCTCTAAGGAGGGAGTGTGTTCTGGGCCAGTAGATGAACCACGAAAGAGGGATGCTCGGCAGAGTAGGATACTGAAAGGTGAGGAATGCGAAAGTGAGAGTCAGTGACTAGAGAAACTATTTATAGGTGTGGGGAGTAGAATGAGAGGCATTTAATGATCCACTGGAAGGAAACCATGCGGACCGCCGCCTCAACTGCCACACGCGCGACGCCTCGGTTCACGAACCGTCAGACAATGATGGCGGATAGGCCGTCAATCAATTCCAAATGCGTCTTTTGAGACGCACATTAATGCGCCCATCAATGGCCGGGCACTGACCCTTCGACTTCCCAGACGGGCATTTACCCCTCGTGATCCTTGATTCACCCCCGGGAATGGGAAGCGAATCAAGGGGGGGCTATTGTACGGCCCCCGAACCATGGCCCATAGCGGGCCTTAGACCCTGGCCTGGGTATATGGCCCATGAGGCCGGTCTCCCTCTACCTAACGGCCCACCCCCGAGCCACGCATGCTGCGGGCCCAAGCTTTGCCTTTTCATCGTTTCTCGGCGAACCCCTTCCCGAGCAGTGATGAACATACGGCTCGCGGGACACTCTGCCCTGTACCTACCGGCCGTGCCTCGGAGAGGCACCGCTGCCGAGAACTATCGTGGAGGTGGGAACCAAGTTCCAACGCCACCCTCACCGCTTCCCATGCCTACCTAACCACCCACTTACGATCGATAATACTGGACCGCCGGTTGCACTTATTGGCAAATAATTATGATCTCTCCGCTATTCTGTGAACTATAAATACAAGAAGTTTTGAGAAGACAAAGGTTGGATAATGGAGAAAAGGAAGAGTGTAAACAGAGAGAAAACAGAGTGAGGAGGTGGTTCAGACCCCCGAGGAAAGGAAAGTGATTCCATTGAGCCTTGGCGTTTAGAACGACCCAGTGTAGGAAATCCAAACCTACTATACAAGTAAGTTGTGAGCCCAAGTGAGGCCTAGCCCAATGGGTTTCGGTTTTGGGTGTGCACAGTTGTGATGAACAGATTCCACTATCTTTATCTTTACAGAAAAAATCTATCCTACAACTACGTCGTTCCACATCTCAAACCTTCACACATCTAAAGCTTCTATTTTGACAAGATCTAAAGCTTGAAATTCAAAAGAAAATAATCACAACCCAAAAAGAAATTAAGAGGAGAGAAGGAAATTGACAACAATGGCAGTGTCATCGGTGACCTTCATTTGCATGTCCGTCAAACCTTCAGAGTGCTAGGAGCATGAGACTAGTTATTTTTGAACAATGCTCATCTGAATGGTTCCTATTTCGAAGATATAATCATGAATCTGAAAATTATCATTTTATTTAGTTTTTAAATGGTGTGATGGGTTATAATATCTACTACCTACTGAATTATATTGACTTTGAGGCATTAATTTATTATAATAATACCTATTCCTGAAACGGTAGTCTATATATATCTTCTTTGATTCCCTACTCTGATTCATGATCATGGCGATTCCTCATGGCACGGCCGAACAAGCCAAATTCAAGGCTTAGGCGAATTCTCCTCCGCCGTCCGCCACTTCTCGAAGGGGATGTCTGTCGGTCCCTCCAGCTATCTCCTCTACTCAAACCGATCCGCCACCTAGGCCCGTCTCGGCAAGTACTCCGAGGCATTGGCCGACGCCGAGAAAACCGTTCAGCTCAAGCCTGACTAGCCCAAGGGCTACTTCCGACTCGGCGAGGCTCATTTCGGCTTGGGCCACTTCTACGAAGCTGTAGCGGCGTATACGAAAGGCCTTGAGTGCGACCCCTGTGACGAAGGTCTTAAAGTCGGCTTAGCGAAAGCACAGTCCGCCACTTCCGAGCCGGAGAGGAAGGTGCTGGCTCAGAAGGAAATGGATTTGGGGAATTCGGCGTATATGGTGAAGGATTTCGATCCGGCGATTGCGGCGAACGAGTTGAGTGATGAGGACATTTCGTTTCTCTTGAATCGAGCCCTTACTTATTTGAAAATGGGACAGGTATGAGGAATATATGGGCCTAAACTGTCCTTATAAGTGAGGCTCCACATGTTAAAACTATGCTCTAATACAATGATTATTGATTGTCTTAACAATTAGAAAATAGTGAATTTAATTGTTTAACCTAACAATTCACATGTAGTTGAAATGTGATATAATCTTAAAATTGTTTTTTTTTTTTTTTTTTTGAGAGGAATCTTAAAATTGTTTACTACACTTTAGAAAGAAGCACAAGTCATATTAGAGAAAATTGCATTACTCTTTTTTCTTTTTTTAATAAGTTTATAGTCTCGACAATTTCACAAAATATTTCACCATTGTCAAGGTGGCAAGTTGTGAAAGGCAAATGATAAAGGGATGTTTGATTTAGATGTGAACTAGTAAAAACTAGTCAACTCAATTGTCATGAAAAATATTAAGTATTTTTGGCTAACATATGGTTTTAGTGCATTTCACAAAGTGACCCTGTCCTATACACACCGGATAAATACCGAAAAAACTGCATTTATCAGTATACTTCACTTTCACTCATGCCTCATGAGGATAATTGCTTCGTCAAAGATGAAAAACTCCTGGATTACCTAGTAATTGGTTCTAGCAGATGGGGTCAGTTGCCCATAAGAATTTGCTTAACAATGAGGATTGTTGTATAGTATGCTCTACAACATGCAACTAATATGAGTGAATTTCTCCTATGTCATTTAAGGAAAAAAGTATACTTCACTCACATGTGGTTTGGGACAATTTTACATCAACATCCTGTGGTTTGATCTTTGATAAATACACCTTAAAACCTGAGTACATGACTAGGGATGGCAATTTTTGCCCGACCCGCAGATACCCGGCCCGGTTCGACCCTAATGGGCCGGGTTTTATCCGGTCAGATTAGAAATAGGGTTGGGTATGGGTTTAAAAGAAAAAACCCGAAGCGGGTTCGGGTCGGGCCCGGGTTTTATCAAAAAAACCCGAGACCCGACCCGATTAAAAACCTGGTACACTAAAATTACAAAAATACCCTATATATATATATATATATATATATTCCTAAAATCTGACCCTAATCCCTCATTTCTTTACTCCTCAGCAGCAGCTCACGCCGACACTCACAGTCTCACACTCCCTCAGTCCTCACTTCTCACCTCAGTCCCTAATTTCAACTCAGTCCAACACTCCCTCTCCCTCAGCAACTCACTCCGACACTCTCTCACTCTAACAGCCAGATCGCATCATTTCATTGCTCGCCAACCAAAGGTAACCCTAGATTCTTTGATCTTGTTTGTTTCCCTGGAAAATATATAAAAATTCTGATTCTCTCTTTTTCTTTCCTTAAATCTATTGTTATTGTTGACAATGATAGATCTAGATTGTTCATTTCATTCCATATACTAGGATTTTTTTCAAAATTTTCTATTGCTTCGAATTTGAAATCTAAGCATTATTGTGAATTTGGTTTGGTTTTTTTCTTCAGAGATGTATAACGGAATAGGGTTATAGACTCCAAGAGGGTCAGGCACCAATGGGTACATACAGAGCAACAAGTTTTTCTTTGTGTGACTGTGAGATGGGCTTGTTGGAACAGTGATTAAAAAGTGAGTCGATGTTGCGAGAATCATATCTTCTTGTTGTTGTTTTTTGTTTCTATGATTTGTGATAAGCAGAGTCCATTAATCTGTAATCTTCAAAAGAAGCTGCGAAACGAAATGGTGGAGAAACCAAAGTATGTAGCTATGAAAATCAATTTCTTTTTCCAAAGACTCAACGTTTATATAATGACGAGAATTTGAAGCACAAAACAAGAGGCGGAACCCAAAATGGAAAGCGTAATTGGGATCAATTTGTAGAGGATAGCGAGGATTGATGGAATCCTCACCTGGAATGGAATGGAGAAGCCGAGGGATGGTGGCTTCTGTGTTTTCTCTTTTCTTAACGGAATAGGGTTGTGTTTGTTTCCCAGAGGTCTAAGACTGGGAAGAGCAGTGAGAACGGCAAGGGATTCGAGGCGAATTGGGCTTAAATTTTTTTTTTTGGTTGGGCCACGAATTGGGCCCAATCCCTAAACGAGGCCCATAGGGCCCGCGGGACCAGGAAAAAAACCTGGTACCCTAAATGGGCCGGGTCCGGGCCATGGGTTTTACCCCGCGGGTCGGGTCCGGGTATGGAAAAACCTGACCCGAACCTGACCCGTTGCCATTCCTATACATGACACAAATCACCTGAGGGTAATATGATGAAACCTCCACCCCCTAGGGATGGCAATTTTGCCCCGCCCCGCCCCGCTTAACCCGCCCCTCCCCCGCTTCGCCCCGTGCGGGTTTTCCCTACCCCGCAAAGGTGATGGGGCGGGGATGGGGCAAGATTTTAGCCCCGCACCACGGGGCGGGGTGGGGATGGGTTTAGACCTTTTAGACCCGCCCCACCCCACTCTTCCCCATCCCCACCCCGCCCCGCCCCGCCCGTATTGCTAAGAGTTATAATTGTAAATTTTCGTATCCTAAAACCTTACTAATTAAATAACGTATCAATATTAGCTTATTTTATTCTCCTCAATGTGATTCTCTACCTTTATTTTGTTATGTATTATACTATGAGTTTTGTTTTTCTTTATGATTGTCTTGTTAAACGCTTGGATATACTATTCAATTTTTTCTAAAAATTGATTTGATTTGATGAGATAAATTAAGTTATAATTTCAAGTGTATTTTTATTAATGAAATAGGTTTCATTAAAAAAATTTGTACTAATTGTAGGTCAAATTAACAAAAAGTAGAGTTTTACGGGGTGGAGCGGGGCTTCGCGGGGCCCCAGGGGGAGGGGATGGGGTGAGAAAGTTTTCTCCGTCATGCGGGGCGGGGCGGGGATGGGGCAAGACAAAATAATGTGGGTCGAGGATGAAGATCCCATCCTTCGGCCCCACCCCGCCCCATTGCCATCCCTACCCACCCCCCCCCCCCCCCCCCCCCCCCCCCCCAAAAAAAAACTCTACCTAAATTAATTTCAGCTAGGCCAAACTTGCTGAATCACCCAATGACCTAAGTCCTATCATCTTGACAGCACTGATGTGTATATAAACATGTAATCCATTTAATAATAAGGTAATATGGCTTTAATTGTGATGTGTTTGGAACTTTTGAATGCTCACATAGAATTGGCTCATATGCAATTGTATTAGCTTATAGATGGAGCAGCATCAGAAGGAGATCGTTCATTCTTTTTATATCCTTTTGAGCATTAATCTGTTTTTCTGACAATGTTTTGCCACCATCTAAAATGGTCCTAGTTACTGGCGACACTATACTTGTTACTATGCAACGAATGCATTGATTCTGAAACATGTGTACTGAGTTCCCTTCTTGTTATAGTTTGATGCTTACACACAGCCAAGATATGATATGAATATTAGATGTATTAAACTGTCTGATATTGCCATTTATTTATTTTTAACATGCTCTGATCCAACTACTAATATTATTGCTGATTCAGTATGTGGAATGTGTTAAAGATTGTGATAAGGCTATTGAATTTGAAAGTGGAAGAAAGCTGAGATCAGACTCTAAGATGATAGCAATAGCTTTGACTAGGAAGGGAACTGCCCTGGTGAAAATGGCAAAATGCTCTAAGGACTATGAACCTGCTATTGAGATTTTCCAGAAAGCTCTTACAGAGCATCACAACCCTGACACATTGAAGGAGTTAGATGATGCTATAAAAGCAAAGGGGGATCTAGAGCTACTACTAGAATCCTTTGATCCAAAATCTGCTAATGGGGAACTTAAGAAAGGTGTTCCCTCCCTAGAACACTAAACCTATTGTTTTATTTGTCTTATGCATAGGGAAGGAACCAGAATTTTAATCTAGGAGGCCAAAGTATAAACAATTTTTTCTTTTATGCAAACTAAACAAATTATCAACAAGAAAAATGCTAAAGTCACCACTAATTTTATTAAAAACTTACAAATTGATGTAGTAATGAATGTGATTAGTACCACATTAATAACATAATAAATAAATAAATAATACCAAAACTGATGCAGGGTTATGAGGCGAATTGTTTGAGTTTGAGAGGGGTTTAGGAAAATAGAGTTGTAAAACAAGCTCAAGGCAATGTCAAGCTTTTTTAAGAGAAATCCATCTCTTGAAAATAGCTCTAGGCTAACCTCTCAATTTGATCATCAAAACTGTTTTACAATTTATGAAAGTCAAGCTTTTATATTACACAAACTTTGACTGTTCTCATCTGATTGGCCCATGGTATTGCCTTCTAATTGTTTAATCAATAGCCTCACTAAGTGGTTAAAAAAGAGCTATGAATCTTGTGCTGTTACAAAAGACTTAACAACTAACTAGTTAAAAAAAGGAAATTAAGGAACCTATTACAAAAACTACAAAATGGCATTTCACAATTACAAGCTTAGATGCTCCTGCATCAAAAACTGCTATCAATTTTATTGCAAAATGTTTACAGTTTACGAACTGACATGGAAATTTGTGACTCAGCTGGTTAAGTGGGTCACATGTCAAGTGTGATGCACGTGTGTCACTTTTTAGTTAACATAAAACCAACACGGACAGCAGGACATTGCAGCAACGTTATAAAATTGGGGGGTCATTAATGAATCTCGAAAGCATGGAGGACATTGTAATTAGAGTAAAAGGATCGAACAGTGTAATTTATCCTAACAAAAAATTTTCTTTTCAGAGCTACTCAGTCCCAACACTGGCATCAATTATCAAAGATTTTCCAGGATGGAATCATCAAAGGCATCTCATTCTGATGAGAAATACCAGGATAGTGAGCCTACCGTTGTTGTTGCTGATCCTTTCAATTCCGATGACGGGTACAGATGGCGTAAATATGGGCAGAAGCTGGTTAAGGGCAATGAATATCCACGAAGCTACTACAAATGTACATGTGTGGGTTGTAATGTCAGAAAATGGGTTGAGCGATCTCTTGCCGGAGAAATACCTAAAATTAAGTACGAAGGCAAACATAATCATGAGATGCCTAATAAGCTTGCAAAAGAAATTAGTGATTTGCAATATCTGGCCGGAAATATGAACATTCTAAGTCAATTGGAAACAAAAAGTGACTGTGAGGAGGAAGATGGCTACAAGTGGCGTATATATGGGAAGAAGAAAGTTAAAGGCAGTGAATATCCACGAAGCTACTACAAATGTCCATATCCGAATTGTTCTGCCAAAAAAAGGTTGAGCATGCATAGGGCCTTGATAGAAAGCTTGGCTATTGTGATGAAAAAAATAGGTGTTTGATGAAAAATTCAGATTCATTCAGATACACTGAATGTACTAGTAATAATAATAGTAAATAGCAAGGGAGTCAATATCGTACCGAAGGCTGTACCGGTTTGCCCAACGGTACGATATATTTCGGAAACTGGTCAATACCGGTATACCGTTTCGGGTTTACCGCTATTTTTTATATTTATAAATAAATATATATATATATATATATATATATGTATGTGTGTGTATATATATTATAATAAATATAAAAGCCTATCATAAAACATTTCCTCAATTCAGAACTAATTATTCATGATTTTATACTTTAGTATTAATTAAAAGAAAAAGAGAAAAACACAATATAAAAAATAGAAAGGTTAAAAGTTATCATTGCATACTAAGAAAACAAATAATACTAATAAGTTAATATAAATAAGTTACCATTCTGCCCTAAAAAAAATTTAAAAATTACAAAACTTAAAAAAAAAAAAAAAAAAAACTTTTTTCTTTACCGGCCGGTACGCCCGGTACCGGCTGGTATTGTCCGAAATTGGCCGGTATGGCCGGTACATGGCCCGTACGGCCGGTATTTAAACCGGTACGAAACGTTGATGTTTCGATACCGGTATGCAGCCGGTACGGTATGTACCGGCCGGTACCGGTACGGTATCGACCACCTTGGTAAATAGTGGTGAGGTAGGGTAGGGAGGGCCATGATCTGAAAAAGTTCATATAGCAAAACGTGGGTTGATTGCATTTAACTCGTGGAGCTGTTCCCATGTATGCAGACAGAACAACATGGCTGCACATCTCATGGCTAAGGGAGCTATAATGTAAGAGATTGTTTGATTAGGATGGAAGATACCCCTAGTGTTATTGTTTCTCAAATTCAAAAGGATGTAAGTGCACGGGATAGTTGTCCTGAGTAATGAATTTTTAAGAATGGGTTTACTATAAAAAAAAATAAAAAATAAAAAGGAAGAAAAAGTTCATATAAAGAAGTTGGGCAAAAATGCATAATTGACTCTCTAATTTTCACTGTTTTTCATTTTAGTTCTCTAACTTTCAGTTTTGTCAATTCAGTCTTCTAACTAAGTTGAAAGTTAGAAGACTGAATTGACAAAATTGAAAGTTAGAGAATTGAAATAAAAAACAATGAAAGTTAGAGAGTCAGTTTTGCATTCTTGCCAAGAAGTTATTATGCCAGATAAGCTGAAAGGGAAAGCAGCGTAAGCCTAACATCATGGTAGAAACGTTAGCACGGGCTTTGTAAGCATTTGCGTGAAATTTTCGTTCTTGCTTTCCTATGAAATGATCTATCATGAGCATCTCTATTCTTTAATAGATGCTCTATCTCTACTTTTTCTCCAAAAAAGCTCACTGTTCACTCTCCAACAGCATCTCTAAACACAAAACTTTTCCAAATTTTTTTTGAAGTTGCTACAGTAGTTCTTTTAATCTAGAGAACATTGTAGCAACTCCAAACCATTATTTTATCTTAAAAAAATACCCGGCTAAATAAAAAAATATTCTTTCTCTTTCCTCCTCTCTTCTTTGTTCATCTGTCTCTCTCTCAAACGGTAACACAATCAAAACACAAACACAATCTAAAATCAGAATAGAAACAACAGATCAAGAACAAGGAAAAATACGAATTTAATTAAAACAACAAATCTAAAATCAAAACAAAAACATCAGATCAAGAACATGAAAGCCTATCTAAGCTCTATTGAAACAACAAAGTGAATCAGAATAAGAAAAGAAGGAAGAAAAAAAAGAAAGAAAAGATAGATGAAGGCCAATCTCTCTGCCGGCTGTGTGTGTGAGTGAAGTGAGATGAAGAAGAGAAGAAAGAGGAGAAAGAGCGAGGGAGGTTCTGGAATCAAGTGGAAAGTAGAGATAAACAAGGAGAGGATGAAGATATATGGGTATGTGTGTGTGGTGGAGAAAAAACAAGAGAAAAAAAAAAAGGAAACGTATGGATGAAAGAAAGGAAAAGAATAAGAAATGACCGTTTAGAAATACTACCACAATATTTTCATAATATTTTCACAATAAATTTTAAGTAATTAGCTAATACTGGTGAGTAAAAAATAATTTCAGCGGTGAGTTTAAATTAGAACTAGTAACAACTTTCTACATAAGATTTTGATGTGATTCTTGTGAAAGTATTGCGAAAAATGTTATGAATATAACACTTTTTATTGAAAAATATAATTGTTGGAAATGAATATAGAAAGAATAAATAATGAATGAAAAAATAATATTTAAATGAGATAGAGAATGAGATAGATAATCTATTAGAAAATGTATTTAAAAAAGTGGGTAGTTAAAAGGTAAAAGTCACTATTCATTTTTTAAACGGTACAAAAATTTGGAGAAACTGCTGGAGATGCTCTTACATCTTTCGTTAAATTACTTCATTTCCTCATCATCTCATTCTGTAGCTCATATAAAAAAAACACACACTCTTATCCCTTTCATATTCTCACCCTCCTCATCCACACCAAGACCATCTCCTAGTTAGGGCCGGGCTTAGACATTTTGGGGTCTTAAGGGAGAACTAAAAATGGGGCATTTTTTATACTTATATATTAATTAAATTAATGTTTATTTAATATTTTTATATTATAATATATTTCATTTAAAATATATTTTTCTTGCCTTTTGAGATGCAAATTGACTAATTAAATTTTTGTATTTAAGTTCTTCTAACATCTCTTTTTCAATCAATAATATAGCTAATCCACTTAATATTTCTTAGGACATTGTCGATCTTAGATATGATTTTATTAATTTTAATTTTAAAAAACTTCTTTCTGCAGAAGCTTCTGTAACAAGTATTGTTAGTAAAATTCTATAAGTAATGCATGTATTTGGAAATGAATCTAATCTTTTTATATAATTTAGTATGTCAATTGGAGTATAATCTTTTATTTGTAAAATTTCTTTTAAAACGTTTAACTCTGAAAAATAAATCTAAACCATCAATATCATAACGAACTTGTTCATTTGTGACATTTTCATCATTATTTTCATTTTCTTCTAAATTATTTTGAAGTTCATTATCAAGATTTGTTGTATTGCAAAATTGAATATCATTGTTATCTTACAATTGTATCATTTCATTATCTTCTAACTCTTTTTGGTGAATTTCTTGTCCATTTGTGATATTTTCATCTAAATTTTGTGTTATATTTTGTTTATTACTAATAACAAATTTATCTATTGATCCTTTTTGAGACTTAATTAATTTTTTTTTTAAAATTTTTTCATATCCAGATGCATATTTTCTAGTAGATATTTTTAATTAAACAATATATTTATGAAGGCTAAAATAAAAAATAACTTTATAGTGTAGAGCAAATGAGAAATAGAACCTAATTCATATAAAAAGAATTGTTGTAGTTTCACCAAATAATAACAAGTTTTTAGCAATCTTAACCTGCATAAATAAAGACTTGTTCAATATATTTAATACTAACTAAAATATATATATAAAAACACAAAATTAAAATTAAAAAAAATTTAAGCACAAGCGTAACAAAAAGTTAAGCACAGCCATAATACAAGGTCTTTTAAGACCCACCCAAAAAAACAGAAAACAAATCATATCTAATATCTATAACCAAAAAAAAAAAAAAACGCAGGCTTTATTTAAAAAAAAAAAAAAAAAAAAACTTGAAGTCCCAAACAATGTGAAATGTCCAGGCAGGAGGCAGGCGGCCCAATCTTTTAATCTTTAGTCTTAGCAAATAAAATGAAGAGAAAGGCTGAAACTGAAGCCTAGCGCCCATTCATCCAAAAAAAAAAAAAAAAAAATGCCAAGCGCCCAAATAATGAAATAAATTATACCTGATAGTCTGATCCGCAGAAAACTCAAAACCTAGGGCAGAGGCGCAGAGGCGGCAGAGCACTGAGGCACTGAGCATTTGAGAGAGGTGGAGGGCAGAGAAGGAAGCATAGAGGCGGAGAAAGGCAAGCTTGCTTGAGATGAGAGAGGCGGAAAGCTGAGAGAAAGGATGGACCGGATATTTCTAATTCATCTGAAACTAATTTTTTTTCCCCTATTACCCCTTCTTTTCTAAAATTTTGGGGCCTCCCTTCCACTTGGGGGCCTTAGGCAATTGCCTAATTCGCCTAAGGGTAGGGCCGGCCCTGCGTCCCAGTACTCCTATAGCTATAGCTAGTTAATTTTTTCATCTTTCAAACAAACAAACAAGATCATCAACTATCTAGATCCACAAACATATACTATGGAAACTACTCATCCTTGGCCTGAAGGTCCATCAACTACTCGGAAAAAGTTGATCGAAGAGCTAGTTGAAGGCCGAGACTTTGCAACCCAACTTAAGTCTGAAGTTCCATCAACTACTCGGAAAAAGTTGATCGAAGAGCTAGTTGAAGGCCGAGACTTTGCAACCCAGCTTAAGTCTGAAGGTCCATCAACTAATCTGAAAAAGTTGATCGAAGAGCTAGTTGAAGGCCGAGACTTAGCAACCCAGCTTAAGTCCATTCTCCACGAGCCCTTGGAAATAACTCATGACCATGCCTCACCCTCACCCTCACCTCATGAACTTGCCTCGAAAATCTTGAGATCTTTCACTGAGACTCTTTCCGTACTCACTTCTTCTTGTGAGTCTGGTGAGGTAATTCATCGGAATCTGGCCGTTTCCCATGCTGATTCACATTGCGATGACCCCAGGTCTGATGTCTTTGGCGAGAGTAAAAAGGGGCCAACTCCCAAGGATCGGAGAGGCTGTTATAAGGGAAGGTATATTTTTCTCCTATAATTTTATATATATTATTACCGGCCAGCACTCTTTTTAATTAAATTTGACTACTGAAACAAATACATGTTTTATATATGAAGATTATAAGGTCTTATATGGTAGTACTCATCTCCTTCAATTATGTGATCTAATACTTATAATATATATAATTAAACTGAAATGCCTTCTCTTTGGAATGGGCCAAATCCAAAGAGAAGGCATGTTCCAACCTATTATTGTTCATATTCATCCTTTTACCCTTTTTCGTTTTTTGTGATTTTTGAAAAATATATATATATATATATATATATATATATATATATATATATTCCTTGGAGTGCAGGATGAAAGATGCTGGGACATTTGAGGTCCCTTTGTCTCAAGCTAAGCCAGATCTGGGTTTGCAAAGCCAGGCTGGAAATTGGAACAAGTCAAGTGAAGTGGTACCAGCTTATACAGTTCCTGAGAGGGATCAAGAATCTACTCAATCAGCACTCACTCAGTTAACTGGATCAAGAGACAGTGAGGGGGTAACGGATGCAGAAACAATAGAAGAGGGGAATGGGCCAAATCCAAAGAGAAGGCATGTTCCAACCTATTATTGTACATATTCATCCTTTTACCCTTTTTTGTTTTTTGTGATCTTTGAATATATATATATATATATATATATTTTCCTTGGAATGCAGGATGAAAGATGCTGGGATATCTGAGGTCCCTTTGTCACACAAGACTCTGGCAGAACCAAAAATCATGGTGGGCAAAGGCAATCCTTATCAAGGTGGTAACTCCATCTATTTCTTTTCTTTTCTTTTTTTGCGTGTGTGTTTTGTTCCCATGATTGCGTGTTGCAATTGGATTCTAAGAATAAATCACTATTTTTCTGACAAGAAAATTAAAATCATATAAATTGAGTGACAGAGTTGCATCAACTTTGACCCCAGTTAAATGGCTTCTTGTATAAATAAATTACCTCTAAGATGAAGCTTTAGGGTTTATATAATTTGAAGTGTGGCGAGCTTTTTATTTTTTTTGTCTGATCTGATTTGCAATCAACTTTCAAAAATGATTTATTTATAATTTGTCTCCAATTTTTTTTTTAAAATTTAATATATATTAAAGGGACTGAAGCTTACAATCCTAAAATATGGTTAAACATGTCAGTGAGGCTGTCTATTAAAGTTAAAGAGGTTTTTTTTTTTTTTTTTTGGATAGGTAACTAGTGCATTTTTATTGGTCAATAAAAATATAAACTTTGAGTTTACGATGATGAATACAAAGGAACAAGGAATACATAAATACAAACAATCAAATTACTGGTATAAGAGAAGCTAGGAAATCAAGAATGGATGAACAATCTGATGAACCCCAATACCTGGACCAATCAAAGACAGTTTTGGCACAAAAATTCGAGTTAATCCAATGAGTTTTCGATGTCCTCAAACAAATGAAGATTCCACTCCTTCCATACAATCCACATCAAACAACCTGGAATCATGTTCTAAATATCTGAGCCCTGCTTCTCAAGCCAATTCCTCCAACAAAACAATAAACTCACAATAAAGTTTGGCATGACTCAATGAGTCCCAAATATCTTAAACACGTCCGCCTACAGAGTATGGGAAACATCACAATGAAGAAGAGATGATCCACTGATTCCCCAATACTTTGACACATACAACACTAATTCACTTGTGGCAATCCTCTCCTCATAAGATTATCTAAAGAAAGGATCCGACATAAAGCTGCTGTCCACATAAAGAAAGCTACCCTTTTAGGAATCTTAACTTTCCAAATACCCTTACATGGAAATGGAGAATTAGTAGCACCTCAAATCTCTTGATAAAAAAACCAAGTCTCAAACTCGCCACTCCCTTTGAGGCACCAACGCATCCTGTTGGCTATCACTTCACTCACCATTTGGAACCCAAGAGTAAATATGATCATGAAAAGAGAAAATCACCTCTAATTCTCAATCATAAAAATCTCTGTGAATTCTCAAGTTCCAAGTCCTATTATTCCCATCTACCTAGTGGTCCAAAACATTAGAGATAAAAGCTTCCTTATCACATTAACACTCAAAAAGATTAGGGTAAAGAGTCTTAAGAGAAGTGTCCCCAGACCACCAATCATGCCAAATAATAATATGATTACCCTCTCTAGCTTCGAAAGCCAAATGTTCAGAAAAACTATCCCAACCTACTTGTATACTACACCATAAACCATACCCATGAGCTCCCTGACTAACTTTAGTATTCCTCCCCCCTCTATCCCCATATTTGGTGGGAATAACCCATCTTCATAAATGCGAAACTTTTTTTTATGACCTAGGAAAACTTCACTTAGATTAATTGCATGTCGCATAGCATACTGTACAAAAATTCTCACTGTTAATCAAACTTCTATAGGCAACTAACTCCACCTGCCGGGACTAGTTACCAGGTAATTTAGGAGTTTTGCACCCCTGACAGGCTAAGCAATTTATCCTCATGCCCAAGAGGGAAACTTCATGCCTACACCTCCATAATCATTTCCCTAGCAATGCTTACCTCAATGTGAGAAAAAACCTTGTCCCTTGCCACCAAGGGGTATTTGAAGCCCTCCTCTGATGCCCCCTAGAAGAAATTTCTCTAAATTCTTTCCAATTTGTCAGCCACAAATTTAGGGATGGTAAACAAAGAAAAATAATATGTTGGAAGGCTTGATAGAGCGCTTTTCAACAAAGTGAGTCTACCTCCCTTTGATAAGTAGAGTCGCTACCAACTAGAAAGTTTCTTTTCCATCTAATCCAAAATGGGATTCCAAATAGAAGTTGCCTTTAAAAAGTGTACCCAAAGACATTCCGAAATATTTCATTGGCAAACTACCCACCCTGCACTGAAGTATACTAGCTTAATCATCCAGGTTACTCACCTTCCTAATAGGTACAATTTTACTTTTCTCCACATACCTTCAATCCAGTAATTGCTTGGAAACATATAAGAGTCATCCTGATGTAAAAAAATCATTCCCTAGAAGCATCGTAAAATAAGATAGTGTAATTAGCAAAAAGATGTGAAATACACTCTCCATTTGTGTTATTAAGCCTCACATGAAATCCATGTATTAAACCACTCTCCTCAATTTTCTGCAATATGGGCAAAACCTCCATGATCAGATGAAACAAAAGAGGTGACAAAAGATCTCCTTGTTTCAAACCCAGTGTGCTTAAACCCAGCAGGGGGAGCCATTAACCAATGTTGAGAAATGAACAGTGGTGACACAGGGCCTAATCCACCTCCTCCATCTATCCCCCAAACCCATTCTGCTCAAAAGATTAAATAGAGAATCCCAATTCACATGATCTTAGGCTTTTTCTATGTCCAGCTTGTAGGCCACATCCGGGATACGACTCTTCAATTTTCCATGTAGGCACTCATTAGCAATGAGTACTAAATCTAAAATCTGCCTACCACTAATAAACATCCATACTAGGTGCTGAACAATCTCAACCAAGTATCAATCACAACAAAAGCATCCACTTTGATATCACAAATTTCGCCACAGGGATTGATAAAAATCACATAAATTCTTCATAATTACATATAACTCACATAAATTATGCCAATAAGCATGGCATGAAAAAATACACAAAAATATTACAAAAGTAGGAATTAAATTGAGATTTTGAGTGTGAGAGAGAGAGAGAGAGAGAGAGAGAGAGAGAGAGAGAGAGAGAAAGAGGTCGTGTGAGTTGGCAGTGATAGTGGGGCAGGGTGGGTTGGTTGCTGTGGGGGATGGGGGTGGTCAATGGATTGGGAACGAAAAACAGCAAAAATAATTACAAAAAAATGTTCACTGTGGGTTATCTTGGCTAAAACTGGTGGATTGCTGGTCTAATCTGTTGTGTTGGAAGAGCTTTGTTGGTGGGCTCGTGCAATGGTTTCTCTTGTGGTTTGGAGTGGTTAGCTTGGGGGAGGGAGTTGGCTACTTGGGGGTTGGAGGGTGTTCTTTTGTACTCTCTGAAAATGTTCTATGTGTTAAGGCCAGGCCTAAAACATTTTAGGCCTCTCTCAATTGTGTTTTCCCACTCAACCTGAAATATTTTCAGGAAAACCAGGATTCACCTGCACCAAACACACAAAAACAATGAAAACATTTTTGGAAAGCGACAATCTTTTGCGTTACTGTCAACATATTAGGCTTCACGAACTTTTCCTTGGTAGACAAAATATACAACATTTTTTCTTTTTCAAGAAATACCAATTACTTCTTTAAAACAATACTATTATTTATTTATTTATTTATAGAGAATGTATTTTTTTTTTGTTGTTGTTGGCCGTAACAGAAAATGTTTTTTTCTTTTTTGGGGGGGGGGGGGGGGTGGGGGGTTATTTACAGTAGGTCAGACCACTGAGTTGAATCCCGCTATTATCGTCAACGACCTGCCGCCTGCTGTTGTTGGCTGGTTGTTTGGTTGCAGTTTGGGAGTTTTTCCAGCCTACTATGGTTGGTTCAGTTATAATATTATCCCCTTCCTCTCCAAACCGAACCGTGCCCAATCCAATCTTTGACCTTAGATATCCTATTTTTGGGGTTGGAACTGGATTTGTGAAAGATTAACTGATAAGCATCATGCGGGTGCAGTTTATTATCATCACTTGGTATTTTCCACTGCGTTGAGTTTGTTTTCTTTTGAAATTAGAATTTTATGTGTCCTTTGGTCATTGCACTTTTTCTTTCAAGATTTTTTTTTGAATTTCTATTATCATATTTCTTTATAATTTTAAAATGGATGGAAAACTTAGTCAATTAATTTAGGGATTCTTGGTAAATCTCTCATGTGCTTGTTCAATATATATCTTCTCAATCTTTTCTTTTCCTTTTTTTGGGGGATCATTTCTGTATAGGAAGTATAAATTTTCTTGAATATATATTTTAAAAATTTTATTATTATTATTTTTTTTGCAGATAAAAACGGTGAAAAACAAATAGCATCAGAGCCTCATGGTATGGTGTTTAACGTTGAACCAGTTAAGATGACTATTTCAAGTGAACAAAAGAAAATTGAAATTGGAGAAATTGGGAATTTAGCTTCACAAGAAAGACAACCAGAGCGTATACAGGTTGAGGAAATCCAACCACAAGCATTAAGTACTCAAGGAGTGGTGTTTGATGATGGAGCAGTTAAGATCCTTAAATCTAATGGGCAGATGGAATCTCAGATTGAAGAAATTGAGACGGAACCTGAAGCCAGTGAGCAATGTGGATTATTTCTCATGCAGGGTGGTTTAGGATTAACTAAGCCGCCAAAGGATGATGATTGGAAGAACGCCAAAGAGATTTACTTGATGGACAATGAGTTGTCCATCTTACCTGAGAATCCAAGGTGCCCCAATCTGTCAGCTTTGTTCCTTCCTAGAAACTACAAATTGAGAACGATTCCTCTGTCATTTTTTGATTACATGCCAGCCCTTCAAATCCTGAACTTGTCCAGGACTGGTATCAAGTCTTTGCCTGATTCCCTTATCAGATTGGTAAGCCTCAAAAGACTGTTTCTAAATGATTGTCATCGCCTCATGACGTTGTCACCAAAGGTTGGAAATCTCAAGCTGCTTGAGGTTCTTGATCTTGAAGGGGCAAAGATTATGGATTTACCTATGGAGATTAAGGAGTTAACTAATCTGAACTGCTTGGAGGTTTCATTTTATGGATATATGAGTAATGGTAGGAGAGCCATGCAATCAAATGCAGTGGTTCCTTGTGGGGTAATTTCAGCATTGTCTCAATTAGAGGAGTTGAATATTGATGTAAATCCAGATGACGAGCGGTGGGATGCACGTGTGGAAGATATAGTTACTGAAGTATGTACCTTAACGAGGTTGGAAACTCTTAAATTCTATTTTCCAAGAGTGGAACTTTTGAGGCACTTTCACTGTAATAGGCCATTGCTGTCTCATTTCAGATTTACTGTTGGTTGCCATGTCAAGCGCATTATGTCTCGAGTCCCTCGTGATGTTGAGTTTGAGCTAGAACGATGGGAGAGATGCTTGAGATACGTAAATGGTGTGGGTGTTCCTAGGGATATCAAGAATGTACTCCAACATGTGACCGCATTTTTCTTAGACAGGCATGTAACTGTTAAGAAGCTATCTGATTTTGGGACTAGAAATATGAAGCAACTAAAATGTTGTGTCGTGGGGGAATGTAATGAGGTTCAAGTGATTATAGATGCACAAGATGCTTATGGGGAAGATGGTATCAGTGAAATAGTATCTGAGTCATATGATGCCGAAACAATTGTTCTTGGATCACTTGAATACCTTTATATATATTATATGAAGAGTTTAAGAAGAATATGGGGGGGGTCTGTACAGAAAAATTCTTTATTTCTTCTAAAGTCCTTGACATTGCGCACATGCCCTCAGTTGACCACTATTTTCACACAAGGTTTGCTTGCTAACCTATGCAACTTAGAAGAGATTAAAGTTGAAGATTGCCCCTCCATCAAAAGCATAGTAAGCTGCGAAATCTCTGTTGAGCATAGAAGCTCTTATTTTCTCCCAAATTTGAAGAAGATTTCACTTCATTACATGCCTGGATTAATTAGCATCTCTAGTGGTTTACTAATTGCACCAAAGTTAGAATGGTTGAGTTTTTATAATTGCCCAAATCTTAAGAATCCATTAATTGATGAAATCTCTAGTCAAGATTTGAAGAAGATAAAGGGTGAGAGGAGTTGGTGGGAAGCATTGGAGTGGAGCAGCAGTTGTCCAAGTTATTTGGAAGAAATTTTTGTTCCAATTGACATAGAGGATTGCTGAGCACTTGAAATATTCCCTAGTCAAAATTAGTGTGTGTAAGCTCATTAATTCAATGTCAATTATGGTATATAATTGTAAGCTGAGGCATCCTGGACCACTTTCTGTTTGCTATCTATGTTTATACTCTTGTAGCTGCTATGGCGATGAGATCCTATTTTCATTGAATATAGTCCCTCTAGCCCGATGTGTCTTTCTAATGTTATTTGTGAAAAAAAAATGTAAACCGTTTGTTCAGGTTTAACATCCTCGGAACACAAAATGCTAACGAAATCCAAGTTCATGAACATGTGGGAAATTCGTTCCTGGTTTCTTACAAGGTGCATATTATAAAGCTCTAGACTAATATGGTCCTTTTGTGTTGGTTGTCAATCTGTGATTGTGCGCTTTCTAATTTGGAAACTAGAATTCTATCCTGGTTGCATAGCCAAAACTATTGTATATACTAAGGGTTCGTTTGGTTGGGAAGATGGAAAAGTGGGAGGATAGAAAATTGTGGAATGATAGAAAAGTGGAAGGATAGAAAAGATTTAGTTTTCCTTCATTTGTGTTTGGTTGGAAGGGTGGAAAAGTGGAGGGATGAAAAACTTTTTTGTTTAGTTAAGTTAAAAAATGAGAGAATAAAAAATAAAGTTGATATAAATTTACCATTATGTCCTTACTAAATATATAAACAAAAAGTAACACATTTATTATTAAAAAAAAATTGCATGGACACTTTAATTTTTTTTATTTATTTATAAAATAATCAAATGCTAAAAGGATATTAAAAAAAAACAGATTAAAAAAAAAAGAACCAACGTCTACTGTGCAAAATTTTATCCACAAAAAAAAAAAAAAAAAAAACACCAAAACCAAAACCAACGTGAACGTACTACTGTGCAAACCTGAAGAGATTTCATCTAGGCAAAAAAAAAAAAAAAAAAAAAAACAACGGAAAGACAAGTAAAAAAAAGACAAAAAGTTGGCCATGGATGGAGAAGGGCATTTTTGTCCAATATACTCTTCCTCCTTTTTTCCCTCATTTTCTCTCCATTTTGGAGAGATTGAGTTGTAGTGGGCCCAGAGAGAAAACAGCTGGGCCCCACCACTTTTCTCTCCCCCTCCCCCTCCCATCCAAACACTCTACTCACTCATTTTCTCTCCTATTTTCCACTCTTTTTTTTCCATCCTCCCTAAAATCTACCCATCCAAACATAGTGTAAAGTAATCACTTAACATTATTAAACTTTTCCCATCAATTGATTTTATGGATGATAATCGGCTCTGTTTGTTGCATGGACCACGGATGTTAGTTTCTTAGATGTCACTAGGCCTTTCACCAAAAATTATCTTATGAGCTCCGCAGATATGGTAGTTTCTTGGACTTCACTAGCGTAATACGCATACCTTGACCTTGGTATAGTCACTACTCACTATGCGAATACTATTTTTGAGTTCACCTCAAATCATTATTTTTAACAAAAAGTAAAAGAAATTAAAAGAATCACCTAGAGTATATGCTTAGTCTTCCTAACGCAAATCATAATTAGTGAAACACACTTTGATGCTTATTATTTCTAAAAACCCTAATTTCTCCCTCAAAAGTTCTCATGCTTAGTTAAACATCCCTGTTCTTAACTAATTGTTACTGTTAGCAAAAGTTTATTTCTATAATTAATATCTAAAAGCTAACATAGAATTTTATTTATTTATTTACTTATTATGCTCTTGTTGAGCTATATTAACATAGCATTTTCAATTTAATTCATTCGGTCCATTCCGTCCAGTTTGGTACATTTGGTCCACTTTGGAGATGCTGAGGAGAGATTTGTGTAGAGAAGAGGAAATGCTTTATTCACAATTATGCATGGTTTTAAAAACTAAAATGGTCAAATAACTGGAAAAGAGACCGATTCCCCAATTTTTTTATTTTTTTTGGTGCTAGTTTGGGGGGTTTTATGGGACCAGATTAGTCTTCGGGTCTAATTCTATTTATAAAACTATGCAATTATGTCACATTCTTAGCATAACGTTGGTAAATTCTTGATATGATTACATTTTTCTTATGTTGATAAAATCTAGTACTCTTTTATAACATAAATGATTGATTTACTTCTATCTACTTCCTCTTTAGGTCATTCAAGACGTATAGAGAATGAATCATTTGTAAGGAGTACTAGAAATAAATTCTAACTACACATTACATTTTTCTTATATATATATATATATATATATATATATAAACAGAGATCTCATGCGAGAGTGTATGAGGTCCTGCCATATGGTGCTATAATTTTGCATTTGTCTTTTTTTTTTTTTTTACCTCTTTTCATTAAGTTGTTTTTATTGTTACCCAAAAGATCATAGTAACATATTATTATTATTATTATTATTTCATTAATTGTTTTAGTTTACACCACACCTTTCTCTCTTCTTCACATCTTTTAGCATACCCACCATTTTAGTATTAAAAACAAAAGCAAAAAATAAATAAAAAAATTAACGACTAATACAACTAACCAGATAAGGGACTAGGGAGAGATAGTGAGACATGAAAATGTTGTAGATTGTTAAATGAAACGCACTGATTCACTATTACCAAAATAAAAGAACTAAGATTGACAAAGCATTTGTAAGAGATAGAAAAAGAGGAATCCGAGGGGCTGTCATTATTGTCATGCTGGCCTCTCACCACCATCAAGCTGCCAAATCCCGTGCGAGGGTTTTTTTTTTTTTTTTTGATGAACTCATTACTAACAAGGCTCTATAACAATTATGCTATAATATATGTACAACATTCTTCAAATCATCTTATATAAAACATTATAATATTATCCGTGCATCAAACAAGCAACTTACTAGTTGAATGTAATATATATATATATATATATATATATATATATATATATATATAAACATTACTAAATTTAAAACACTTTTAAACAACAAATATTGAAGTCATGGAAAATAAACATTAGTGCTATGCACAATAAGGCAATGTGTATATTTACCATTGCAATAAGAGAATACGTTTTGTCCGGAGCTGGCAGAAAAGGGGTTATTTACGCGACCAATCAGGAGCTGCCACGTCATATATTTAATGAGACCTCAGTACACTCTATCACACAGGATTGTAGCTCAAATAAAACCAAAATCATCAAACACTTTATGTTTAGAAGCCTTTACCTAGAGAAACAACACCAGTACCAACGCCTCCTCTCCTCTGACCAATGGAGCTCCTCCCCGCCGCTGGAGCCGCTGCGGCGTTGTTCTGAGCCGGCTCCCACGCATCTAAATACTGCGTGGACAACCAGGTGACGATCCTGTTCGACGGTTGGACAACCAGTTCTTGGATTAGTTACTCCCTTTCCCTTCTCGCTTGTTTCCTCGTCTCCGCCTTTTACTCAAGCTCGTCTCCGCCGCCAAAGCCTCCAATCCTCCTCAACCCTAGATCGAGGGCCCTTTGCTGCAGCAAGGCAACGAAAAGGCCACCGAATCCAAGTGGTTCGCCGGAGCCCCCTATTCGTGGCTATTGTGCTTGGTCTTGCAATTGGTTACTTGGTTTTCAGGAGTGGAGATGAGGATGTTGCTACGCTTGTTGTTGATAACCCTTGTGCTTGTTCTTAGATCATAAGAATTATTAAAATCCAATCATTTCCAATTTCTGTTTTCTCTTTTTTCTTTTTGGATTTTTTTTTTGGGGGGGGGGGGGGGTTTACTTTTAATTTGATGTCTAGCGTCTTTTTTTTGTAAATATGTAATTCTGCTTATGAAACAAAATTGTTGTCTGTCTTTTCTTAAATTTGTGCTTGTGTTCTTCTATTTTTTGGTTTTGGGTGAGCTTGAAAGTAGTGGGGTAACTTCCGTGTGGCATTCACTAGTGCTAACACTAACTTTTCCAAGGGCAAATACCTTGTCTCGGCATTAACTAGGGTCTTACTGATGTAGTATACTAGCTGTTGCACTCCTCTGTCCCTCAGAAGTACAACGCTCACGGCATGTTTTGACACCGAAAGATACATGAATAAATCTTCCCTAAGTTTTGGAGCTGTCAACATAGGCGCTTGCACCAAATATTCTTTCAACTCCTGGAAAGCCCTTTCACGTTCCTCACTCCACTGAAATCTCTTCCACTTCTTCAAAAGCTGGTAGAATGGACGGCAACGGTTTGCAAACTTGGAAATAAACCGATTAATGGCAGCTAACATGTCGGTCAGTACTTGGATTTCCTTAGGGTTGCTTGGTGCTTTGAGACGTTTCACTGCTTCAATCTGATCAGGGTTGACTTCAATTCCTCGGTTAGTGATCAAATACCCTAGGAACCTGCCAGCCCCTACTCCGAAAGCACATTTATCGGCGTTGAGGCACAGCTTATGACGTTGAAGTACTTCGAACACCTCTTTAAGATCGTTAACATGTTGTATCTCTCGTTTTCTTTTTACCACCATATCATTAATGTAGACCTCGACAGTGTGCCTAATCTTATCCCCGAACATTCTGGTCATCATTCGTTGATACGTGGCCCCAGCATTCTTCAACACAAATGGCATCATGGTATAATGATAATTAGCATCAAGTGAAATAAATACTGTCTTCTCCTGATCCTCGGAAGCCAAAGCGATCTGATGATAACCCTGAAAAGTGTCCAGAAAGCTCATCCTTGGGTGTCCATAGGTGGCGTCTACCAGCTGATCAATCTTCGGCATAGGGAACGGATCCTTTGGACATGCTTGGTTCAAGTCGGTAAAGTCAACACAAACCCTCCATTTGCCATTCTTCTTTTTTACCACCACGGTATTTGCAAGCCACTCCGAAAAAAAATATCTCCTTTATAGCCTTAGCTTCCTTCAGTTTCTTAACCTCTTGCTTGACAGTTTTGACGTGCTCCTTAGTCGATCTCATCGGCTTCTATTTTTTGGAAGGGTACAGAGGATCCACGTTGAGCTTGTGAATTATGAACTCAAGGTCCACCCTGGGCACCTCATACGGGCTCCAAGCATACATGTCTATATTTTGCAGAAGAAATAATAGCATCTCCACCCTTTCTTCGACGGCCACATTTGCTTCTATCAGAAAACTCTTGTCATCATTCGGTAATATCCTTACTCTCATTAAATCCTCGGCACGGCTAGCCCCCGCCTCATCTTGGGACTCCTGTAATTGCTACAAGGGAGTCTCCTCAGTTGACTAATTTTGCTTGATCCCTTGGTTAACTTTGGCTGCCAAGCACTGCCTAGCCACTTGCTGATTACCTCTCACTACAGCAATACCTTGCTCGGTGCAGAACTTGACCTTTACGTGTAGGGTGGATGGTATTGCCCTTATTGTATGAATCCACGGCCCTCCAAGACTTGCCGTGTACGGAGAAAACGATGCAACTACTATGAATGTTAACATCACCTCCTTACCCTCCATGTTTATGGGCAGCGAGATCTGCCCTTCTAGGACCCCCATTAGGGGTGTATCATACTTGGAGAGGTCTTCATTCTTCAAGCCTAGCCCCCTAAATAGGTCGGGATACATCACCTCAGTACCACTCTCCTAATCTATCAATATCCTCTTTACTATAAAACCGTTTATTCGGGCAGTAACTACCAAAGCGTCGTCATGTGGTTAAATCGTGCCCACCAAATCATCGTCATTGAAGGCAATGGGCTCCCGGGTGTACTTCAACTTCTTCTCGAAGGGTTGTTCACCTGCGTAACTTTCCGCTGGTACTACAGCCAGCACCCCTTTCCTCTTGGTCACGGGGGTGCCCCTTGGAGCTGCATGGATGACTTCTATTATTCGCAATGGGGGTGGGAGAGGATTACCTCCACGCCGAGCACCCTGCCCTGCTTCCAAATTCTTAGGTTCTGCCACAAACTATTTTAAATACCATGCCTTTACTAACTGTTCCAGGTGATCTTCTAATACCCTGCATTGTTCGGTGGTATGCCCTTTATCCCTATGGTAAGTACAGTACAGGTTCTAGTTCCTCCTCAAAGGGTCAACCCCCATCTTGTTTAGCCACCGGAAGTATGGTTCGTTCTTGATTCGATTTACAATCCTGTGCACCGGCTCCTTGAATGCGACATTCACTTCCCCCATTTATGGCATTGGCTCTTGAATCCTCAAATCTTTCCGGGGCTTAGACTGGAAACCACTCTGCCGGGGATGATTTATGACCGGAGCCTTGCCTTTGCTCTGCAACTGGTCAAGATGACTTCTATTATTCGCAATGGGGGTGGGAGAGGATTTCCTCCACGCTGAGCACCCTGCCCGGCTTCCAGATTCTTAGGTTTTGCCACGAATTATTTTAAATACCATGCCTTTACTAACTGCTCCAGGTGATCTTTCAATACCCTACATTGTTCGGAGGTATGCCTCTTATCCCTATGGTAAGTATAGTACAGGTTCTGGTTCCTCCTCAAAGGGTCACCCCCATCTTGTTTAGCCACCGAAAGTATGGTTCGTTCTTGATTCGATCTACAATCCTTTACATCGGCTCCTTGAATGCGACATTCACTTCCCCCATCTATGGCATTGGCTCTTGAATCCTCAAATCTTTTCGGGGCTTAGATTGGAAACCACTCTGCCGAGGATGATTTATGACCTGGGCCTTGCCTTTGCTCTGCAGCCGGTCATCCTCCAATCGTTTGAATTCTTTAATACGCCTCATCAACTACCTCATATCCTCGGGAGGCCTCTTTGTCAACAAGTCTCGCAATTCGGAATCCTCGGGTAGTCCCAACTGAAAAGTACTTGCCGCGATTTTTTCGTTTCCTCCGTCGATCTCGTTGCACAGCTCCCAGTACCGGTTAGCATAACTGCAGAGGGTTTCTCTAGCCCCCATTTTCATTGATAATAATGCATCCATAGGCTGTGAAACTCAGCTACAAGTCATGAACCGGGCACCAAATTCTTGAATCACCTCAGAAAAACTCTGAATTGAGCCTTTCTTTAACCCATTGAACCACTTCAAAGTGGTGGGATCAAGACTCGAAGGAAAAACCTTACACATCAACGTATCGTTATGAGTGTGCAAAGACATCATTTGAATATAGTGGCTTACGTGTTCTACTGGGTCTGTCTTTCCATCGTAAGAATTGAATGGTGGCCACGTAAACTTGCTCGGTGTAGGGGGCCTGTTCAATGTCCCTTGAGAATGATGATCGGACCACTTGGTGTAATGTGTGGCTCATGGCGTCCATTGTTGTCGTTCCTCTAGAGAAATTGAGTCCCGATTTGCATATTCCTAAGAGCGATCCCGGTGGCGATGGGATCCAGATTAATGGGACCCTGCCCCATTACGTCCTCCCACACTGGCCGATCCTTCTTCTTGCTCCTCACGACCCCTTCTCCGATGCCTACCTCTTGCCTCAATCTCCAAATCTCTCACCAACCTATGCAGACGTTCAAGCTCTTCGTCCCTTCGCTCTAGTTGTTTATCCCTTTTGTCGAAACGGTTACGTTCCGAAGCACTGGAAATTGTCCGGTACATTTGAAACGATCTTTCTCCAAGGCTAGACTACCTTTCCTCCTCGTACTCCCTATCTTCACGTCCCTTCTGCCTTCTTTCCTACTTGGTGGATCCCCGAGAAGACCTTCCAGATCCACTTTCAACATAACTCCCTGATTGACCTCCAGACATTTTCTCGTGCACGTCTTGATAGAACCACAACTTCGTAGGAGATTCCCACAGACGGCGCCAATTGTGCGTACTCAAAATATCGCTATTGGGCTTAGCCTCTACTGGGGCTCACAATCTATTTGTTTTGTGGGTTTTGGGTTTCCTACTATGGGTGATCCTATGCACGGCAGACCCAAGTACACTTCTGTTTCCTCAAGTGTCTCTCTCTCTCTCTCTTTCTCTCTCTCTCAAAGTCGCTCCCTCACTCTTTTTAGGTGTTTACTCTTTTCTCACAGCGTTCTCACCATAATTGCCAACCCTTATTTTCTCCCTTGATTTTCCTATTTATAGACATAGGTGAGTGGAGGTGCTATGATTACCCCTCCTTGCTAGTGCGAATAGGGGTCCAATTCCATCGTCTTTAGGTGGGTTTTCTATTGGGAAGGTGGTAGTGGCATAGGAATTGATTCCGACCTTCAAAGGCTAGCTCGACAGTGATATTCTCGAAGGTACTACCGGGCAAGATATCTCCGAGCGATGATACCCCGACCAAGTTGAGGATGATTGGAAGGGGCGTGCTGTGGGTGTTCAAAACGGTGCAGTCTCATCTCGGTTCTTGGACCCAGGTCGATCCCCGAGGTGCTTGGATCGAGGCTATAGGCCCGAAGTGGGGGTGGGAAAATGGACTAGATCCTTAGGCCAGGTCCCCAGGCCCAATGGGCCTAGGACCCAAGCGCTCGTACAACAAACTATTTTACAACACTTTTATAAACTACTGATGAGCCTTTAACATTTTCTAAATAATTATTTGTAAATAAAAATGTAATGTTAGTGGTGAATCCTGATTAGAACTAGTAAGAATTTGTCATTTCAATAGTTTGTAAAAATATAAAATAATTTGTGACTGTAGCATTACTTATGTTAAATAAGTGGTGTAATTTTTTGTCCACATCATTATTTAAATAGTAGATATTAAAAATCTACTCATTCCGTCCCATTTTTTTTGTCATCTATTTCATTTTGAGATGTCCTAAAATATTATCCTGTTTCTAAAAATAAAAGTCATTAATTTACTAATGTTCTTATTATACCCCTATTAATTTACTAATTCAATTTTTTGTTAAATTTTTTAAGGATTGTTTTGGAAAATTATACATTTTTAAAAGGTAGACAAAATAATAAATAATGTCCCCTTAAAAAGTTTGACTTTTCAAACATGATAAAAAAAGTTGGACGAATAGAGTATTAGTCCGTTAATATTTAAATGCAGATGATATGATTAACAATAAATGAGATTTTGAGAACTCTAGATAAGAAATAGAATGACTTTTTTGATTGGACAAATTCACTTCATTTTTTTTTTTTTTTTTTGTCCCCGCTTGTATGACATAATCCTTAACTTTTTTTATTCCCTCTTTTCCATGAACATTTGTACGAGTAGTGGTCATTTGTAAATGTTTTGCTGTCAGACATTTTACTCATCAAAATTAACGAAGACTTTACTTTTCTTATTAAGAAGTAACGAAATCGTAAGGGAAAAAAAAATAATAAATAAATAAAGAAGAAGAAGAAAAAGAAAAAAGTTGCCTCTTTCTAAAAAAATTAGTGCAATTGCTTTAAAAGTTTTGGCATGGAGCTTCCTTGTTAACTAGATTCTAAACTTTGCCTTTGTCTGTTTTCTTTGGATCAGAAAGGTGAGGAGATAACATGGATTTTGCTTCATCTGTGAGGTAGGGATAAATGAGGGAGGGAACGAAAAAGGAAGGGTGTACATAGGTCTATTAACAAATTGTAACCTTCTATTGACAGATCTCAAATTGTTGGAGATTGAAATTTTAAGCATGTCGGTCATTAGCCATTACCATTCATATTCACAAATGGTTCTGGAAGCAATATTTTACTAATGGAGTCAAAATTTCCTGTTATTCACATTATCATTATTACTAAGAAGTTAAACAAACACAAATACACAAAACACCTATACATCGACAAAGCGTAGTTTACCACCTTTGTTCACAAACTCTAACGAAAAAATTGGCCTTTGCCATTTTTAAAAAAATAATCCAGCATTTTGCCTTCTTTTTCAAACTAAATAGGAAAATGCCCCTCTTTTGAAAATTGATTTTCTCAAAATCGAGTTAAGCCCTATAGTGACGTTTTTTAAGGAGCCTATAGTGACGTTTTAAGGACCTATAGTGGCGTTTTGTAACTCGATTTCCATGAAATCGAGTTATAGGTAAAAAAAAGAAAAAAAAATTGCATGTAACTTAGCTTCATGAAAATCAAGTTACAAAACGCCACTATAGGTCCTTAAAACGCCACTATAAGGTTCCAAATTTTTTTTCTTTTATAACTCGATTTTGAGAAAATCGAGTTTCAAAAGAGAGGCATTTCCCTAATTAGTTTGGGAAATGGGGTAAAATGCTGGATTTTTTTTTTTTAAAAGGGGCATTTGCCCATTTTCTCCCAATCTCTAATAAACACAACTTTTCATGCCTCAATTTTGGATAAGTTACGCTCATATGTTTAAATCATACTCATAATATATCGAACAAGACAAAGTTTTGGGAAAAATGATCATGAGGCAAATTGGACTCGACCATTTCCAATCAAACAATTAAAAGCTGGAGGTATGTGAAAAAGGTAGATTTGACTCAAGTGAATTTGCAAGAATTTGCAGTAAAAAATAGCCAAATACCACTATTTTTTGAAATTATTAGTGTTTTATCACTGTTTGAGAAATATTTAGCAATGTACCACTAGTGGCGACATCACGTTGGTCCCAGAGTGTTCTCAGGAACACCCTGAACTGAAAAAAAAAAAATTATATATAATAATTAGATTTTTTTTATTTGTTTATCCTTAAAAAAAATTTAGGAACACCCTCAAATTAAAATGAGGAAGACCCTAAAAAAATATATTTTATTTGTTCTGCTTTCAAAGAAAAAAAAAAAACCCCAAAAAAAAATATTTGAACAAAAATCTAAAAAAAAAAAAAAAAATTGTAACAAAGCAAGTTGCAAGCCCACAGATTCTCCAAAAAAAAAAAAATAACGGAGGGCAAGCCCACGACAAGCCCAACAGATGGTAGCAAACCTAGTAACCCACGGGTTCTCAAAAAAAAAAAAAAAAAAAAAACCTAACCTAATATACTGAAATCAAATCGGGCCTCAAACACTTCACAGATGCAAATCACGCAACAACCATGGACGACAACAACCAATGGAACGAACGGAGGAGATTGCCCTCTAGATGGGGCCTTAAACTCGATCTCCCATTCAAATGGACGGAAGCTACATCTCGACATGCTGCCTAATTGATCTTCCTCGCCTCGCCACTGTGCCCAATGGCGCCACCCATCAGCCTCAGGCCTCCCTGCTCCCTCAACTTCAAGGTATTTCATCTCTATCTCAGTCTCTCTCTCTCTTCATCTCAGTCTCTCAGTCTCTCTCTCTCTCTGTGTCTCAGTCTCTCTTTACCCTGTTTTTGGCTTTATGCCTTTATTCGGTGTTGGTTTTTTTTTTTTTTTTTGAGAATATCCGGTGTTGGTGTAACTCAATAACTATGTAAGTGTGTAAGGTGTTGGTGTTGGTGAGATTATTAATTGTCTTTTAGTGTTGGTGTTGGTGTCTTTTGGTGAGATACAATAAATTGGCTTTATTTGATTGGTTTTAGTTTTGTGATTGGGGTCATGGGGCATTGGGCTTTGTCTATTGAATTGGAGGGTAGATGGGGGCATGGGGCCAGGGTAGTGCAAGTGTGTTGTGTGCTAGTGCTAGTGCAAGTGTGCAACTAATAATTAATAAATATGGCTGTGTGCTGTGTGCTAGTTGATTAGTACAACTAATGGTCATAAAATATGTAATAAATCACTCTTTTTTAGACTTGGACTTAAGCTATAAGGCCTACATATTTTTGTGCTGCAAAATTTATTGACTTTTTTTTTTTGTTAAGTAATAGTGTGATATTCCAAGTAGGGAAGTATCAAACAACCATAGTAATTAGTTGAACTAATTAATTTTGTTTGTTTGGGATATTAATTAACCAATAATTAATTGGAGAAAGCAACTAATAAATAATTGTGGGGGGTAAAAGCCCAGATTTACCAACTGGGCCTGAGACCCTGTTTTTGAGACCACTTCATGTCCGAAGAGTGCTAATGGGCTGGGATAAAGTTCACTTACGGGCAGCGAACCCAAAGATGGTAGGTGAGTACGATCCGAAGAGATCACCATCTTTCCGAGGAGGTTCTACTCCTCGGACACGCATAACATTGATTAAATAAATGTACAGGAAACTCGAGTGCCCTTTCTGGAAATCTTGGTGACAAAGATAAGCTCTGGGCATTCCTAGGGATGATAAGGATGAAGAAATATCTCAAGGAAAAGCTGCCACCACCGCATTTAATGCCCTGCAGCAACTTCTCTGGCCGCATTTATGTGGAGAGGACCCCTGAACAGTGCAACTTCACCTACCGCCACTCCCAAGAAGCTAAAGGAGGTGCTTGACGTGACCCTTACTCAAGTACGTTAGCAGATGGAAGACAAGTGGAGGGTTAGGATGATTAGGAAAAAGACTATATAAAGAAGGAGAGCCCTTGATAGAGGGGGGTCGAGAAAAAAGAGGAAGAAGAACAGAAAATCACTTTACTGTAGCTCTGAAACCTGTAATCTAAGAACATTCAATAAAATCCTTCTTCGGACCTTTAGTCCTTCATGATTTTTACGTGATTGCATGTTAGATTATTTGCCCATACTACCACCAACTCTTGTTTAATTCATATCCGGCCCAGTTCTTTTACCCACGCTCTACAAATTTATTGCTTTGGGTTTGCTGGGCTCCTATTCCACACTTAGTGAGCTTGGGCTACAAAAACGGACCCTACAATAATAAATAATAATTTAATTAATCAATACTTTATATAAGACAAACAAATTAAATTATGTTAGGTTAAACAACAATTAATAATTTTATAATTAATAAAACAATAATATAACAAATTATAGTTTATAAAAGAAAAACAAATTAATTAAACAACTAAACAATAATATATTTGGGAAAAATTCCTGGAGCCGCCATTGGGAAAAATTATGCTTCTTAAGGAACACGTTGGGAAAAATTCCTGGAGTTGCCACTGTATACCACTTTTTAAAAACTCGAGTTGGACATGGAACTTGAGTTTTAGAAACTCAAGTTTGACATGGAACACAAGTTTAAGAAAATTGTGTATCCTAAAAATGCCACACGAAACTCAATTATGGGGAGGATGAGTTCAATGTGTTACTCGAGTTTAAGACACTCGAGTATCATGCAAAAAACACTTTCCAATTCCCACAACACTCACACAGCCACAATTGTTGACTCCCACAGCACGCCTTTCTTTCTCTTTTAATTTTTCAACTTCTATCTATTTTTTTATTTCTCATTGGCTTCCAGTTTTGTTTCTTAATCTTCCAGTTTTCTCATTGGCTTCCAGGTGTGGGTTTCTCTTTTTTCTTTCTTTTGTCAGGGTCACATGGGATGGAAGATAAGTTAACAATTGTGAAGGGGTAGTGAAAAAGGCAGTGAAAGTGTTTGAAATAGAGGCAAGGAACTTGAGTTTTATAAACTCGAGTTCCAAGTGGACTTTTTTAAGATGCTCGATTTTTGTATCTCGAGTTCCATGTCAAAATTAGGTTTCACAAGCTCGATTTTTAAAAAGTGGTAGATTGCTAAATATTTCTCAAATAGTGGTAAAACACTAATAATTTTAAAAAATAGTGGTATTTGGCTATTTTTGCTAGAAATTGCATCTCAAACAGCATTAACTTCATTAGAAATTTTAGAAAATCATAACCAACTATATAAAAGGGTTTCAGACTAATATTTATTTAAATCACAAACACTAAACAATCACATCACATATCAATATAGTAGTCTTAGTAGATGCTCACATTCATATGTCATTTTAAAAAGTAGAAAAACATGAAAGTTCTAAATCTTACAAACCAAAAGTTGGGAGCAGACCCTCGACCACTTCCATACACAGGACTGCTGTCAGGTTCTAGCCCAATATTCTCAGACACTGTAATTATCTCTTCAATTTCAGGACACTCTTCAACTTCTAACTTCTAAGTGTTGAAGTTAAGAGAGCTCGTTAATCATGCCACTAGAGAATATCATCTTCAAGTTCAAACATTTGCATAACATTAAAGTTGTTAGCTGAGATAGGCTTCCATAATGTACCAGACCTTCCCAAATGGTTTTTAAATTTGGAACATTATTTATGAGCATCTTTTCCAAGCATATTAACGCACTTCCTGTTATGCTATTGCCATCAACAATCGTTTCAATTTCATTGCACCCTTCAATCAAACAACCTTGCATCTTGTTGACACTATCGACACCAAAATCTGATAGTCTTGAAGCTCCCTTGTGCCCAATCAAATCAAATGCATGAGTTTTCAAAAGTACATCTAAAATGGTTAAGGGATATTTTAGTCATTTTAGAGGTGGTGGGGTATTTTGCTCATTTTAGAGCTTTTGAGAGTATTTTGGTCATTTTAGTGGTTTTTGAGCATATTTGGTGATTTTAGAGATATCAAGGGTATTTTGGTAATTTTAACGGTTTCATGGGTATTTTGCTTATTTTAGAGATTTTGGGAATAATTTTGAATGTTCAAGGGTATATTGGTAATTTTGGAAGTGTAGGGGTATTTGGGTCATTTTAGGTATTTAATGGTATTTTAGTAATTTTGGAGGTCAAGAGAGTATTCAAGTAATTTTAGAGTTATTTGGGTCATATTTGGTTAAATAGGTAGATTACTAATTAAATAGATTGGGTGGGTAATGGGTAATTAATTTATATATAAACGAGTCATAAATAGATAAATGGGTAAATAGTAAATACACACCCAACCTATTTATGATTCAACCGCCCATTTGCCATCCCTTGCTGCCCCTAAAAGAATGTTGCACAAAAAAAATTCGTAGTTTTTACAACAATTAAGTGCAATAGTCACCTAGTCACAGAGGAGACTTTGAAGATTTGACACCCAATTCCAAATATTTAAGCCTAAACTTTTCTTTAGTTTACATCATAAAACTCATAGGATATATTTAGATAGTCACACTATTGACCAAAAATGTCCACATAAAAATATGAGAGATGTTACGTTTACAATAATTTTACAACAAATCACAGGTGGTTAGTTGTTATTGGTTCAAATTTGAAACTAACACTAAGATTACTTTTTTGCTCCAATAATAACAACCAGTAACAACCTGCCATTTAGAATTTGTTGTAAAAATATTATAAAAATATTATAAATATATCATTTCTCTAAACATATTCTAATTTCATATAAGGAATAAATTTGACGATATCTTTCCTTGTCTTCCTTCAAAAATATGCTGACTTAACAATGGTTACCTGAATGGTTCCTACCTCCAAGATATATATATATATATATATATATATATAATCATCTTTTAGTGCATCTATAAATTATTATTTTATTTAGTTTTTCAATGATATGATGGGTTATAATATCTACTACCTACTGAAGTACATTGACTTTAAACAGAGAGAGTTGGCGCGGAGCGTTGAGTCAGATAAATCTCTAATATGAACAAAAACTGAAAAGAGATTTTTAAAAAAAATATTTTTTCAAAAATTGAAAAAATATTAACAATTTTTTTCATTCTCAAAAAAATATTTTAAAAAATAAATAACTTAATGTGTGCTTAAATTACAACAGTCTAATAACCCTTTAAATTGAGTCCAAATCTTCTGTCTTATCAATTATGCCTCACTTTATGCTTTACTAATAAAATTTGGACATCTAGTCTTTCTCATTAATGACCTGTTTGGAAGTTTAGAGAGGAAGGAGAGTAGAGGAGAGGAGAGTAGAGAGGAATGAATATCCTCCACCTTATTTGGATGTTTTTAAAATTATTAAGGGGGAATGGAGTAATTAACTATTACTCTTATTTGGATGTTTTAAATATTAGAATGGAAAGGAGAGTAAATGATTTAAATAGACAAATTTATCCCTATTTGAAAATGAATTTGCAACATTGGTCTATGATTAAATATTTTTTCTGCTTTTTTATTTTACTAAAAAGAATCATCCTTAATTGATAATAATTAAAATAAGAAAAAAAATGTTTGGTTTGTTTGTTTACTGAAAAAATCAATAAAAATATTGAGTTTGAGTGTTTCTTTTGTTTATTATTATTATTATTATTATAAATCTTTTGATTTTAAAATTCAACTGCAAAAGCTGATATTGACTTTTTTGACCCTCAGATTCAGATATTTGGCACATACTTGGTCTTGAAAAGGCTCAGGAACACGATAACTGTGGCAATGCATTTGTTTCCCGCGCCACCCATTTACTCTGAAGGTGAAAAAAAAAAAAAAAAAAAAAAAAAAAAAGGCAACCCTACCGATATTATATACCATACAGTCATTTATAATAAGTTTAGGAAAACAATAATTTTTATAATCTTTTTTTCATAAATTAATATTAAAATATTTTAGATAGTAAAGTTTAGTATCTTACCGTTGGAAAAAGAAAAAAAAAATCATATCAGATAGTACAGTATAAGTTTACGATCTACTGTAGCAAAATTTATGGCATTTGATGTTTGGTTACTGAGAAAAATAATTATTTAATTAGTAGTTATTGGGGAAAATATTAAGGAAAAGATATGTTAATTTTTTGGTGTGTAATTTTGTTAATTTAAAAATGGTAAATTGGAGAATTCATTTGGTCTATAATTTATCTACTCTACTTTCCCTCTAAATCTCTCCAATTTGAGGAATTAACTTTCCCTCCAAATCTCTCTAATTTGAAGAATTAAAAATGAAGAGTTAGAGGTAGTCGAAACCCCTACAAATCTCTTCAAACTTCTCTCTCTCATTCCTTAAAAAACTTTCAAATAAGATAATTGAATTACTCTCCTTTCTTTTATTCTACTTCCCTTTTTTTTTTTAAACATCTAAACAGGCTATAAATGAGATAACACTAACTTTAACATCCATACGTTGACTCACTAATACCAGTGTCCAGTGCAAACACAGCACCTTTCTTTCACTTTTACTGCACAGTGCACACGGCACTGCCTCAGTACACTTGCACACACTTCACTCTTTTTAGACACCTACTGACACACACAACCGAGTTTCTTTTAGACACCTACTGCCTCAGTAGATTGCGCATTTTACGAAGGCGATCGAGTTGAACGATGAGGACATTTCGTTTCTCTTGAATCGAGTCCATACTTATTTGAAAATGGGACAGGTATGATGTGATTATGAATATGATAAATTGCCAACTGTGTCAGCAGGCTTGATGAATTTAGTAATTAAGTTTCTCGCCAAACCTTCAAACTTCTGGTATATTTTTATATTGTTAATGAGTTTTGAAAACATAACGGTTCGATTGCATGTTATTATGCATTACAAAATTGCAAGAGATCAACAATTAATTATTATGTCATCAAATAAATAAATGTTAAAATTTTAGGAATGGTCTGCTTGAGACTGAACAAAACCAAGCTGTGTGATTGTTGCTGACAACTTAGTGTACCATTGCCGAGAAGCTTGTCTCAAGCCATAAAGAGATTTCATCAGCTTACATACTTTAGGAGTAGTAGTAGCTGCTGAACAAGAAGAAGAAGCTGAACACTCCCCCTTACTGTGAAAACCAGGAGGCAAAGTCATGTAAACCTCCTCATCCAAATCCCCATGAAGAAATGCATTGTTGATGTCTAACTGATGTAATGGCCAGGACCTAGCAGCAGCAAGTGCAATCAAAACCCTCACTGAAACTGTTTTAGCAACTGGAGAGAAAGTTTCCAGAAAATCAAGGCCAGCCTGTTGAGTATAGCCTTTAGCCACTAACCTGGCTTTATACCTTTCAACACTGCCATCAGAATTGAACTTGACCTTATATACCCATTTGCAGCCAATGGGAGATTTACCAGGTGGTAGAGCAGTCACATCCCAAGTGTGGTTGCTTTCAAGAGCCTGAATTTCCTTGTCCATGGCAGCTCTCCAAAGAGGATCCTGAACTGCCTGGGAGAAACTCTGAGGTTCTTGAGGACTAGAACCAACTGACAGCAGGTAGGACTGGTAACCAGGCTCCAAATGAGAGTAAGTGAGGCACTCATCAAGGTCATAAGGGGCACCAGGAGCAAATGCAGTACAAGCATAATCCTGCAAGTAAGCAGGAGGTCTAGTGTCTCTAGCTGATTTTCTGAGAGGCACAGGAGGTGCAGATGCAACTGGTGAAGAAGAAGAAGAAGCAGGTGGAGAAAAGGACTGACTAGGACTAGGTGAATCATCAGTAGGCATAAAAAATGAAGTGTCATTATTTTCAAGACCAGGGTCAATAGAGGGGAAGGAAGTCAATAAGGTATTGACAGCAGTATTAGGAACAAAATCAAGGACACTAATGGGAGTGACAAAGGATTCATTACCTGCTGAAGAAGAGGGAGCAACAACATCTTCAACAAGAAATTTCTCAGATAGCTCAGAGTCAATTGTCAGTGATTGAATACTACTCTAAGTTCAAGAAGCTCTGGGATCAACTGCTTCATTATGAGCCTTTACCAGCGTGCACTTGTGGTGCAATGAAAATTCTCAGTATTGCTCATGAAAAGTCCTATGTAATGAGGTTTCTAATGGGGCTCAATGAGAATTTTGAGACTGTAAGGAGTCACATTCTCATGCTTGAGCCTTTTCCTTCGATGAGCAAAGTGTATGCTTTGGTTCTTCAAGAGGAATCTCACAAAGGAATTGGTCATGGATCTTCTTTTGTGCCTAAGCCTGAATCAGTGGCAATGTATGTCAACACCAAGGGGTATTCTGGCAACAAAGGACTGAAAAAGGAGAGGCCCTTGTGCACTCATTGTAACATGCTTGGACACACTGTGGACAAGTGTTATAAACTCCATGGTTATCCACCAGGCTATAAGCACAAAGGGAAGTTCAATGTCAGTGCCAATCAAGTTTCCTATTCACAAGTTGCTGCTGCTGAGAATTCTCCAAATGCATCTGTTCAGTGTCCTATTACCAAGGCACAGTGTGAGCAGCTTCTTGCTCTTTTCAATTCTGGAATTGATCAAAGTCAAAATCATCATGTTGCATCTGTTAGCACAAGTGGAAATGTCTCTGGGTTGACTACTGGAGCTCATGGTGTTCCTGATGCAACTTGTGTGCCTTCCTCAACAGCTCTTGTCAATTCCAACTTCATTGATACTGTGTCAGGTACCATTTCAAAAATTCCTTTCAAACCTACTCTTCAACACTCCATTTTTTCAGCCAAAATAGTTGATAGGAAATGTTTCCATACCACTGATTGGGTCATAGACACAGGGGCTACTGACCACATGGTGCATTCTGTCACCTGCTTTACCTCCATCACAACTGTCTTAAATACTCATGTTAATTTGCCTAACGGTGAAATAGCCTTGGTCACACACATTGGTACTGTGAAGATTTCAGAAAAACTTACACTTTACAATGTGTTATGTGTTCCATCTTTCAACTTTAATCTCATCTCTGTCAGTCAGTTAGCTAAATCCATTTCTTGTTGTCTTATCTTCTTTGGGACCTTGTGCTTTATCCAGGCCCTTGCTCATTGGAGCACACTTGGTCTGGGTAAGGAATGCAATGGACTCTACTTGCTGGAAAGGGGCAACTCCACTTCACATTCCATATCTGCTTCCATTTCTACTGCAATACCTCTTGTTCCTAGCTCTCATGTATGGCATTCTAGATTAGGACATTTGTCTAATGCCAAGTTAGTTTCAATTAGGAATAATGGTGAACTACTTTGTACTCCAGTTGAGAACTTTGTTTGTGAGATATGTCCCCTTGCAAAACAAAAACGTTTGCCTTTTAATAAAAGTTCTCAAATTTCTTCTGCTTGTTTTGATTTGATACATTGTGACTTGTGGGGACCTTTTTCAGTATCTACCATTGATAATTGCAAGTATTTCTTAACAATTGTTGATGATTGTTCAAGGTGCACTTGGGTTTACTTATTGAAACATAAGTCTCAAACCCAATCTGCTCTAGAGGGATTTTGTACCATGGTGGAGACTCAATTTTCTAAAAAGATTAAAACCATAAGGTCTGATAATGGTACAGAATTTTTCATGAGAGATTTCTTTGCTAAGCAAGGGATTTGTCATCAATTAAGCTGTGTTGAAACCCCTCAACAAAATGGTGTTGTTGAGAGGAAACATCAGCATATATTGAATGTTGCTAGGGCTCTTATGTTTCAATCACATTTGCCTTTACATCTATGGGGTCATGCTGTTCTTGCTGCTGTGCACTTGATAAATAGAACTCCCTCTTCAGTTTTATCAAATCAAACTCCTTTTGAAATTTTGTTTGGCCAACCACCCACTTACTCCCATTTAAAGGTTTTTGGCTGCTTATGTTTTGCCTCTACCCTTTCAAATCACAGAACAAAATTTGCTCCCAGAGCAAGGAAATGTGTCTTCTTGGGGTATCCTTTTGGGGTAAAGGGGTATAAGGTTCTTGACTTGACTACTCATAGTGTATTTCTCTCTAGGGATGTTGTTTTTCATGAACATTCCTTTCCCTTTGTTTCTGCTTCTAGTAGTATTGCAGATCCTTTTACTTCTTGTGAAGATGTTGTTGCTCCCTCTTCTTCAGCAGGTAATGAATCCTTTGTCACTCCCATTAGTGTCCCTGATTTTGTTCCTAATACTGCTGTCAATACCTTATTGACTTCCTTCCCCTCTATTGACCCTGGTCTTGAAAATAATGACACTTCATTTTTTATGCCTACTGATGATTCACCTAGTCCTAGTCAGTCCTTTTCTCCACCTGCTTCTTCTTCTTCTTCACCAGTTGCATCTGCACCTCCTGTGCCTCTCAGAAAATCAGCTAGAGACACTAGACCTCCTGCTTACTTGCAGGATTATGCTTGTACTGCATTTGCTCCTGGTGCCCCTTATGACCTTGATGAGTGCCTCACTTACTCTCATTTGGAGCCTGGTTACCAGTCCTACCTGCTGTCAGTTGGTTCTAGTCCTCAAGAACCTCAGAGTTTCTCCCAGGCAGTTCAGGATCCTCTTTGGAGAGCTGCCATGGACAAGGAAATTCAGGCTCTTGAAAGCAACCACACTTGGGATGTGACTGCTCTACCACCTGGTAAATCTCCCATTGGCTGCAAATGGGTATATAAGGTCAAGTTCAATTCTGATGGCAGTGTTGAAAGGTATAAAGCCAGGTTAGTGGCTAAAGGCTATACTCAACAGGCTGGCCTTGATTTTCTGGAAACTTTCTCTCCAGTTGCTAAAACAGTTTCAGTGAGGGTTTTGATTGCACTTGCTGCTGCTAGGTCCTGGCCATTACATCAGTTAGACATCAACAATGCATTTCTTCATGGGGATTTGGATGAGGAGGTTTACATGACTTTGCCTCCTGGTTTTCACAGTAAGGGGGAGTGTTCAGCTTCTTCTTCTTGTTCAGCAGCTACTACTACTCCTAAAGTATGTAAGCTGATGAAATCTCTTTATGGCTTGAGACAAGCTTCTCGGCAATGGTACACTAAGTTGTCAGCAACAATCACACAGCTTGGTTTTGTTCAGTCTCAAGCAGACCATTCCTTATTTGTCTATAGCAAAGGATCTTTGTTCACTGCATTGCTAGTATATGTAGATGACATGATCATTACAGGTAATGATCTTGCCTGTGTTGCTTCTCTAAAGTCAGTCCTAGATCAAAAGTTTGGGATCAAAGACTTGGGATCACTCAAGTATTTCTTAGGCTTGGAGATTGCAAGAAATAAAACTGGCATCAGTCTAACACAAAGAAAATATGCTCTTGAGGTACTTAAAGAAGCTGGAATGACAGGTTGCAAACCAGTTCAGACACCAATGGAGCAGCAGTTGAAGTTGTCTAAAGGAAGTGGGGATCTGATTTCTAATCCTGGGCAGTATAGAAGGCTCATAGGGAAGCTAATGTACTTAACTTTGAGCAGGCCAGATATTACATATGCTGTACATAGGCTTAGTCAGTTTTTGGCACAACCTAGAGCACCACATATGAAGGCTGCTACCAGGATACTTCAATATATTAAAGGTACTCCTGGACAAGGTGTTTTCTTTCCCATGGTTTCAGATTTACACTTAAAGGCATACTGTGATGCTGATTGGGCAGGATGCCCTGACACAAGGAAGTCTTTGACAGGTTATTGTGTGTTTTTGGGTGATGCCTTGGTGTCCTGGAGATCTAAGAAACAAAGTATAGTGTCTAGATCAAGTGCTGAAGCAGAATACAGGGCAATGGCTACAACTACTTGTGAACTGACTTGGATCTTGCATTTGTTGAAAGATTTGCATGTTAAACATGACAAACCTGTGTTGTTGTACTGTGATAACCAGGCAGCACTTCACATAGCAGCAAACCCAGTGTTTCATGAGAGGTCCAAGCACATAGAAGCTGATTGTCATGTTGTGAGAAATAGGATCATTGATGGAACACTTAAAACCTTCTATGTCTCAACCAAGAATCAATTGGCTGATGTATTTACAAAAGCATTAGGTGTTGAGAATTATTTGAGGTTGATCACTAATTTGGGAGTCATTAATATTTTTGCTCATATAGTAGAATATCCTTCTCCACCTAAGCAATGTCAAAAGGCAAGAGCCATGCTCTTGAGGGGGAGTGTTAAAACTGCAGGGTATACTACAGGGCAGAATGGCATGAGGCAAGCTGCAAGTGTGGCAAGTGATGCAACTGCTGCTAAAGTCAAGTGCACTAGCCGAGCCACCAGGACAGTAGGGAGTGCAGCATTTGCTGATATGCAATGCGATGATCAAGCCACACAGAGTGCACGTGCATCAACACCAGAGCTGATTAGCACAGGAGTCTTGGAAGCCATTGAGGCATTGCCATATCATGAGTTCTTCACTCAAGATCGTTGAAGACTGAGGCTCCGAGATTTTAGGAAGTTAGTTAGACATAAGTTGAACACGTGGAAATATTCTGGAAGCTGGAGTAACTACTTTTGGCGCCAATTCCAATTGGTTGTTATGAACACTGTGTATATAAACAGAGTATAGAGTATTTTATTATTCACTTCATTCATTTTTTTCTTGTAATCACTCTTCTTCTCCATCAATGAAATTCTCTCAGTTTTATTTAGAATTCTCTCAAATCTTTTCAATTTTAAATTTTTATAATCTAAAATTATGTAAAAAAAATAAGTTTATTGATTGAATAGTAAATAACATCTAATTTGAACAAAATTAGATTTTCAAAATTTACACTCAAATAATAAATATATATAAGAAGTTTGAAAAATTTATTTCTAAACTAGTTTGGGAGAAACTTTGTTCTGCATTAGGAGCCTTAATTGATGGATTATATATATTTAAATATAACTTTTTTATGAAAAAATTTAAATATTATTTAAACTCTATTCAATTACTGATTAACATGGAAAAAGAATTGTCAAAACTTTTCATAGTTGGTGTGGCAAATGGATAGTGATAAGTAAAAAGAATAATGCTAGAGATATAAATTATTTTATAAATTTTTTTACAAATTGCTGATTTGGTAAGTGATTATTGATAAATAAAAAAGTGATATTAATAGTGGGTCTAGATGAAAACCAAAAAAAGGTTGGTCACATCAATATTTTGTAAAAATATTGTAAAATAGTTTGTGCTAGTAGCATTACTCAAGTAAAAATGTGATGTTAGTATTGGACCTAGATGAGAACTAGTCAAAGTTTGTCAACTCAACTGTTGTGAAAAATTTATGCAGTGTTTTGATTCCAAAAAAAAAAAAAAACTGTTGTGAAATTTTTTGTGTATTACTTTTTGTTTTTGTTTTTTTTACAAGTGCTACATTAATAACATTTTCACAATAAATTATAGGCGTTAAGTTGTTACTCGTTCTAATTTAAACCCACCACCGAAATTACTTTTCTACCTACCAATAAAAGTCAGTAAAAATATGTCACTTAAGATTTGTTGTGAAAGTGTTGTAAAAAATGTTGTGGACGTAACTTTTTTTTTTTTTTTTTTTTTTCATTTGATAAAAAAATATTAATTTATTTATTGTCTAATATTTGAGGCCTTTTGAGAGGGGCTTTTTACAATGAAAGAAATAATTCGATTAGTTAAAATTTAGGGGTCTTTTTCTACTTAGGAGCCTTAGATGATCGCCTTATTTGCCTATACTATAGAGCCGCCCCTGTATGTCAGAAGTTAAACCGTTAGGAAATACTGAATTTAAGTGGGGCTTCACTCATTGGAATTTTGGGCTAATACCATAATAAATTATGGATCGTTTGAAAAGCTTGAATAGTTAGAAACCAGTGAATTTAATTGTTTAATCTTTCACTCAAAAAAAAAAAAAAAATTGTTTAATCTAACAATTCACATATGTGATATGATCTTAAAATTGTTAACTACACTTTTTAAAGTGGCACAAATCATATTAGGGTAAATTGCATTACTCTTTTTTCTTTTTTAATAAGTTTATAGTCACAAGACTCACAATAATTTCACAAAATATTTCACCAATGTCGATGTGGTAAGTTGTGAATTGTAGATGATTAAGTGATGTGTAGTTCAAATGAGAAAACAAGACAACTCAACTGTTGTGAATAATTTACATTACCCTTTCTTTTTTTGGCTAACGTAGGTGTCCAAGGTTTTGGTGCACCTCCCAAAGTGACCTTGTCCTACACACGGCAGATAAATACCGGGTGAATTGCATTTATCCCATATATAAGTATACTTTACTCATGCCTCTTGGGCATGAGAATAAATTGGTTAGTCAAGGGTAAAAAGCTCTTGGATTACTTAGTAACTGGTTCTAGCGAATGGGGTCAATTGTCTATAGGAGTTTGCTTAACAATGAAGATAATTGTATAGTATGCTCTATTACATTCAACTAATGAAGTTCTTGTATGTCATCCAAAAAGAAAAAAAGTTATACTTCACTCATGTGTGGTTTGGGACAGTTTTACATCAGCTACCTGTGGTTTGGTCCTTGATAAATTCACGTTAAAGCATAAGTACATGACACAAATCACCTGAGGGTAAAATGACGCAACCTCCCCCACCCAAAAAAAAAAAAAACCAACTCTACCTAACCAATTTCAGCCGGGCCAAACCTGCTGAGTCACCCAATGACCCTATCATCTTGACAGCACTGATGCGTATATAAACATGTAATCCATTTAATAATAAGGTAATATGGCTTTAATTACTTATCAAAAAGAAAAAGAAAAAGGTAACATGGCCTTAATTGCGGTGTGCGTTTGGAATTTTCGAATGCTCACTTAGAATTGGCTCATGCCATTGTTTTAGCTTATAGATAGAGCAGTATCAGAAGGAGATCGATCATTCTTTTTATCACTTTTTGAGCATCGAACTGTTTTTCTGAAAATGTTTATGGCATGCCTTTGGCATCATAAAAGCCATCATCTAAAATGGTCCTAGCTACTGGCTACACTATACTTGTTAATATTCAACATATGCATTGATTCTGAAACATGTGTACTAAATTCCCCTTCCTGTTATAGTTTGATGCTTACACACAGCCAACATATGATATGAATACTGGATGTATTAAACTGTCTGATATTGTCATTTATTTATTTTTAACACACTCTGATCCAACTTCTAATTATTATTGTTGTTTAAGTATGTGGAATGTATTAAAGATTGTGATAAGGCTGTTGAAAGTGGAAGAAAGCTGAGATCAGACTCTAAGATGATAGCAATAGCTCTGACCAGGAAGGGAGCTGCAATGGTGAAAATGGCAAAATGCTCTAAGGACTATGAACCTGCTATTGAGATTTTCCAGAAAGCTCCTAGAGAGCATCACAACCCTGACACATTGAAGAAGCTAGACGATGCTGTAAAAGCAAAGAGGGATCTAGAGCTACAACTAGAATCCTTTGATCCAAAATTAGCTGATGAGGAACATAAGAAAGGTATTCCCTCCCTAGAACACTTAACCTTTTGTTTTATTTCCCTTATGCGTGGGGACAGAATCAGAATTTTAATCTAGGGGGCCAAAGTATAAACAATTTTTTTAATGCAAACTAAACAAATTATCAACAAAAGAAAATTCTAAAGTCGCTACTAATTTTATTAAAAACTTACAAATTGATGTGACAATGAACGTAATTAGTACCACATTAATAACATAATAAATAAATAATACCAAAACTGATGTAGGGTCATGAGGCGAATTGTTTGAGTTTGAGAGGGGTTTAGGAAAATAGAGTTGTAAACCAAATTCAAGGCAATGAGAAGCTTTCTTAAGAGAAATCCATCTCTCAAAAATAGCTCTAGGCTAACCTCTCAATTTGACCATCAAAAACGGATTTAGAATTTACAAAAGTCAAGCTTTTATATTACACAAACTTTGACCTGTTCTCATTTGATTGGCCCATGGTAATGCCTTCTAATTGGTTAGCAATTAACTAATCAATAGCCTCACTAAGTGGTTAAAAAAGAGCTATCAATCTTGTGCTGTTACAAATCCTTTTCAGAGCTACTCAGTTCCAACACTAGCATCAATAATCAAAGATTTGCCAGGATGGAATCATCAAAGGCATCTCATTCTGATAAGAAATACCAGGCTACTGAGCCTTCCATTGTTGTTGCTAATCCTTTCAATTTCTATGATGGGTACAACTGGCGTAAATATGGGCCGATGCAGGTTAAGGGCAATGAATATCCACAAAGCTACTACAAATGTACATGTGTGGGTTGTAATTTCAGAAAGTGGGTTGAGCAATCTCCTGCAGGAAAAATAACTGAAATTATGTACGAAGGCAAACATAATCATGAAATGCCTCAAATCAATAAGCTTGCAAAAGAAGTTAGTGATCTAAGTGGAAATATAAATTCTCAAGCTAAGCCAGATCTGGTTTTTCAAAGTCTGGCTGGAAATATGAACATTCTAAGTGAATTTGCACCAGCTTATTCAGTTCCTGAGAAGAATCAAGAATCCACAGTATCCACTCAGACAAAAAGGGACAGAGAGGAGGAAGGTGTTGCAGAAACAAGAGAAGAGGTCTCTCATTCTGATGGGACATACCATCCTACTATTGCTGTTGATACTACCAATGATGGCTACAAGTGGCGTAAACATGGGAAGAAGAAGGTTAATGGCAGTGAATATCCACGAAGCAACTACAGATGTGCATATCCAATTTGTCCTGCCATAAAAAAGGTTGAGTGTTCTCTTGCAGGACATGTAAGTGAAATTGTCTACAAAGGCGTTCATAATCATTCAAAGCATCAACCCAGAATTAAGCGTGCAAAAGAAGGTAGTGATCTAAGTGGAAATATAAATTCTCAAGCTAAGCCAGATCTGGGTTTGCAAAGCCAGGCTGGAAATTGGAGCTAGTCAAGTCAAGTGGTACCAGCTTATTCAGTTCCTGAGAGGGATCAAGAATCTACCCAAACAGCACTCACTCGGTTAACTGGATCAAGAGATAGTGAGGAGGAAGGTGATGCAGAAACAATAGAAGAGGGGGATGAGCCAAATCCAAAGAGAAGGCATGTTCCAACTTATTATTATACATATTCATACTTTTACTCTTTTTTTTGTGATTTAAATATATATATATATATATATATATATTTACCTTGGAGTGCAGGATGACAGATGCTGGGACATCTGAGGTACCTTTGTCGCACAAGACTGTAACAGAACCAAATATCATCATGCAAACAAGAAGTGAAGTTGATCTTTTAGATGATGGGCAAAAGGTGGACAAAGGCAATCCTCATCAAGGTGGTAACTTCTATATATATTGGTGTTTTGTTCCAATGATTGAATGGTGCAATTGGATTCTAAGAATAGATCACTATCTTTCTGACATGAATTTAAATCTTTTAATAAAAAAATGTTCGCTGTGGCTTATTTTGGCTGAAACTGGTGGATTGCCGATCTAATCTGTTGTGTCGGAAGAGCTTAGTTGGTGGGCTGGTTTCTCTTGTGGTTCAGTGTGGTTGGCTAGGTGGAGGGAGTTGGCTACTTTTGCATGGGTTGGAGGGTGTTGTGTTGTGCTTCCTGAAAATGTTTTATGCATTGAGGCTAGGCGTAAAACATTTTAGGCCTCTGTCAATTGTGTTTTCCTAGTCAACCTAAAATATTTTCAGGAAAACCAAGATTTCAGCCTGCACCAAATACACAAAAACAATTAAAACATTTTTGGAAAAAGACAATCTTTTGCGGTGCTGTCAATTTATATAAGGCTTCGCAACCTATTCCATGGTGGGAAAAATATACAACATTATTTCTTTGGCAAGCAATACCAATTACTTTTTTTACTAGGAATAAAAACCTTCCTTACACACCTAGAAAACTCAAATAGGTAACAAGCCAAAATAAAAATTTGAGGCAATTTCCTAGACTTGTTTATGAGATAATATTAATATGGTTCTTTAAAACAATACCTTTTTTTTTAATAGAGAATTAAAAAAAAAAAGGGGGAGGGGGGGGGGGGGGGGGTGTTATATACAGCAGGTTAGACTACTGAGTTCAAGCCTCCTATTAACTTCAATGACCTGCCTGCTGCCAGTTGTTGGCTGGTTGTTTGGTGGTAGTTTGGGAATTTTTCAGAAAATTAACTGATAAGCATCATATTTTTGGGGTTGGAACTGTGCCCGATCCAATCTTTGACCTTAGTTAACCTATTTTTGGGGTTGGAACTGGCGTTGTGAAAGATTAATTTATAAGCATCATGCGGGTGCTGTTTATTATCATCACTAGTATTTTCCGTCCATTGAGTTTGTTTTCTTTTAAAATTAGAATTTCATGTGTCCTTTCGTCATTGCTTTTTTTCTTTGAGGAAAATTTCTTTGAATTCTATTATCATATTCCTTTATAATTTTAAAATGGACGGAAAAATTACACAACTAATTTAGGGATACTTGTTGAATCTCACATGTGCTTGTTCAATATATATCTTCTCAATCTTTTCTTTTCCTTTTTTTTTTAATCAGATGAAAAAAGGTGGAAAACAAATAGCGTCAGAACCTCATGGTATGGTGTTTGATGTTGAACCAGTTAAGATGACTGATTCAAGTGATCAAAAGAATTTTGAAATTTTGAAATTGGAAATTTAGCTTCACAAGCAAAACAACTACAGGGTCTACAGATTGAGGAAATGCAACCACAAGAATTAAGTACTCAAGAAGAGGTGTTTGGTGTTGGCGCAGTTATTATCCTTAAATATGGAATCTCAGATTGAAGACGTTGAGATGGAACCTGAAGCCAGTGAGCAATGTGGATTTTTTCTCATGCAGGGTGGTTTAGGGTTAACTAAGCCACCAAAGGATGAAGATTGGTAGAACGCCAAAGAGATTTACTTGATGGACAATGAGTTGTCCTTCTTACCCGAGAATCCAATGTGCCCCAATCTGTCAGCTTTGTTCCTTCTAAGAAATTACAAATTGAGAATGATTCCTCCTCCATTTTTTGAGTACATGCCAGCCCTTCAAATCTTGAACTTGTCCAGGACTGGTATCAAGTCTTTGCCTGACTCCCTTATCGGATTGGTAAGCCTCAAAAGACTGTTTCTAAATGATTGTCATCGTCTCATGATGCTTTCACCAAAAGTTGGAGATCTCAAGTTGCTTGAGGTTCTTGATCTTGAAGGGGCATAGATTATGGATTTACCTATGGAGATTAAGGAGTTAACTAATCTAACATGCTTGGAAGTTTCATTTTATGGATATATGAATAATGCTAGGAGAGCCATGCAATCAGATGCAGTGGTTCCTTGTGGGGTAATTTCTGCATTGTCTCAGTTAGAGTTGAATATTGATGTGAATCCAGATGATGAGCGGTGGGATGCATGTGTGAAAGATATTGTTAATGAAGTATGTACCTTAAAGAGGTTGGAAACTCTTAAATTCTATTTTCCAAGGGTAGAACTTTTGAGTCACTTTCAGTGGAATAGCCTATTGCTGCCTCATTTCAGATTTACTGTTGGTCGCCATGTTAAGCGCATTATGTCTCGAGTCCCACTTGATGTTGAGTTTGAGCTAGAACGATGTGAGAGATGCTTGAAATACATAAACGGTGTGGGTGTCCCGAGAGATATTACAAGGGTTCTCCAATATGCCACAGCATTTTTCTTGGACAGGCATGCAACTGCTAAGAAGCTATCCAATTTTGGGATTCGAAATATGGAGAAACGAAAATGCATAGTTATGGGGCAATGTAATGAGGTTCAAGTGATTATAGATGAAGCAGATGGTTATGAAGCAGATGATAGCAACGAAAATGTATCTGAATCCTATGGTACTGAAAAAAATGTTCTTGGATCACTTGAATGCCTGTATGTATATTATATGAAGAGTTTAAGTAGCATATGGGAGGGATCAGTACAGCAAAATTCTTTGTTTCTTCTCAAGTCCTTGACATTGCGCACGTCCCCAGTTGACCACTTTTTTCACACAAGGGTCTTTAGATAACCTATGCAACTTTGAAGAGCTTAAAGTTGAAGACTGCCCCTCTATCAAAAGCATAGTATGTTGCGACATTCCTGCTGAGCATAAAACCTCTTCTTTTCTCCCAAAATTGAAGAAGATTTCACTTCATTACATGCCTGGATTAGTTAGCACCTCTGGTGGTTTACACATTGCACCAAAGTTAGAATGATTAAGAGTTTTTATAATTGCCCAAATCTTAAGAATCCATTAATTGATGAAGTATTTAGTCAAGATTTGAAAAAGATAAAGGGTGAGAGGAGTTGGTGGGAAGCATTGGAGTGGAGCAACGGTTGTCCGGGTGAAACGTTGTTGGCTTATTGCTTCAAGGGGAGGTTGGCTCGTGGAACAGCAGAAGGCTAATCCCATCAGACTATCACCAAATCTTTAGCTTGCAGAAGAAAAGATTACAAACGACTGAAATGTTTAGCTTGCAGAAGAAAAGATTACAAAAGGCAGAAAGAAGAGACAAATAAGAAAAGAAAGAAGAAAAAAAACACTCACTCTCTGACTCTTTCTATCTTGATTCTAAAAAAAAAAAACTCATTAGTTGGCTTACTCATCAACTAGTGTTGGCAATAGACTTGGTGTGTTCACTGAAGCTTCATTTTTTGTTTTCTCTTCCTTTGTCTCTTTCGTCTTCTTCATGTTTGCTGCTAGGTGTCTTGGTTACGGGTGTCTGGGTTTTTTTTTTTCCTTTTTGGCTGAACTTTAGTTTGGTTGTTGTACTCTTAACTTTTTTTTTGTTTGTTCTCTTAAATTTAGATTTCTTTAGATTCCTTTAGATTTCTCTAGAAGCCTTTTGAATGGTCTGAATAGTCAATAGACCCACTTAAAGAGAAAAGACTTAAAGTATTGATTCTAAGAAGTTCTAGTCTTACACATTTTGTTTTGTTTTGTTGTTTTTTTTGTTTTTTTGTTTTTTTTGTTTTTTTGTTTTTTTTTTTTAAGAAATTAGATTTAGAGGGATAGTAGGCTGGTGTTAGTCTTAGTGGATCAAGTTGAGTCCTACACATTTTGCTAATGGGCTGGTCTTAGTGTTAGTGGATCCAATCAAGTTGAGTTCTACACATTATGCTAAAAAAAAAGGTTTACTGCTATACAAAAAAAAAAAGAGCATTAATAACAAAATTATAAATTTAGAATAATTTACTTTGTATTAATATTAATTTTAATTTTTTTGTGCAGGTTTAAAGTGTAAAGTGATCATATTAAGTAAAGCTGCAATTGTGCTTTTGATAAAACAGGTTCTGTTGTTTTATACATTAAATTTATATTATTCTAGTTAAATTGTAATTTTTTATTATTATAGATTGTGTTTCATTTATTCATAAATATTTTTTAATTACAAATGCCTACTAGAAAATATCTATCTGAATATGAAAAACTCAAAAAAAAAAAAAAAAAAAAAAAAAAGACAAAGAGAAGAACTAATTGAAAAAAATATATGAATTTATAATTAAATATAATAAAAGGCACCGTTTAAAGCTTTCGCCTAGGGCTCCCAAATTCGTTGAGCCGGCCCTGCAAAGGAGTATGGTCTGAGACAAGTATCGGTAGAAGGTTGGACTGAAGCTCAATTTCAGAATCTTCTTTCATCATCACCAAGCTTGCTTACTTATGGATAATGGACACCTGCTGGAAGAAGCTCATTCTCTCTGTAATTTATTTTACACACATGGAATGGCATAGGACTTCTAAAGTACTACAACTTTTAATTGAGGATTGAGCTCCCAAATTGATGTATAACAAAATACAAAAGAGGCAATTTAAATACTTATTTAAAAGGTGCAATGGCGGCTCTACATAGGAGTCTTGAAAGCAAGATTGACAGTGAAGTAGTGTGGAAAGAATCCATAGACAGAAGACGTTGCAGAGAGGCTTTTAACGACTACATTTTGAACACCTGACTTGAGAATCCCAAGAATTTAATTCTAAAAATAAAAACCCAAGAATCTAAGTTCAACAAAATAAGAGTAATATTAGGAACACAACATAATGTCACTACATTTCTAAATTAGCATACCAACTCACACATAAGTTCACCACGATCCCTAATTTAAATTTTTTGGTTTGTTAGTTTAAGAATGTAGTGAAATTTTGTTATGCACCTAATATTACTCACAAAATAATAATGGCCCTCCAGACATAATAGGTAATCTCTTAAAAAAAAACTCTCAAATAACAATAATAAAAATGAGTTCAAATATAAGAAAAATAGTCTAAACAACAAATATCAACAAAAAGTTCATTCAAAAACAAAAATAAAAATCCCTAATAATTTAAATTCATAACTTGTTCAACCCATTTCATAAAAATAATCTAAAATTTCATTTTTCCTAAAAAGCGGTGCCAAGAGATATGTTGTGGACCTTGTCTTGTAATCGCAGCAAGTCTCTCTCTCTCTCTCTCTCTCTCTCTCTCTCTCTCTCTCTCTCTCTCTCTCTCTCTCTCTCTCTCTCTCTCTCTCTCTCTCTCTCTCTCTCTCTCTCGTTTAGATTCCAAGCCTCCCAAAGAAAATGAGAGAGATATGATCCTATACTTAGCAATAAAATTCAATCTTCAATTTATAAAATTTTATATTAAAATAGTAAACTACTAAACTCAATTCATGTCTGAAAGATAATTTGCATGTGTATTGAGCCATGTTACATACATTGATTGAGTTTTTTTTTTTTTTTTTTTTTTTTTTTTTTTTTTTTTTTTGACATAATATATAGACAAGGAATGGGGAAAGAGAGAATGAGAAGACAAGACTTACAACACTAACACTTACAAAAGAGCTTAACCTTTATAACTACTAGTGAGACTTATAAACCGAAGACTCACTCATTAATTGACCGATATGGTACTTTAGACAACTTATCTTCTTCTTTTTTAAGATAATATAGACAGAAGACATAGGAACGAGGAAGGAGGGAGTAGAAAGACAAGACAAGACGTTGATTGAGTTAAGTGACTCATGTGGCATGCTCATATTGATTGAATCATGGCATGGACCAATCAATATGCAATAGCCACTTATTCTGCTCCTAAAGACATGAGATCATCATTCTAGTGTTTTCCAAACTCCAACAAACAATACTCATAGCATAAGAATAAAGTTACAGACAAAATGTTAAAAGTAGGTAAAAAAAATAATTTAAGTGTCAAGACGAGAATCAGTAATAATTTATTACCTAAGATTTGTTAAGAAATTATTGTAAAATTATTATGTTCGTAGCATATGCAGAAAGCTATGGAATCCCACAAAGCTTGAGTTGGACTTAAAGCGAACAGCCCAAAAGAATTAGCCCACGGTGGGCTTAAGGTTTGGAAAAGAAAGGCCTATTCGAATAAAGATTTAAGCCTAAACGTGGTGAGCTTAATAGATTGACACATACTTAGCATGTGAGGTACACTAACAAGATATATACATTTGCAAGCAAAAGTCAAAATACATGTATCCAGCATTTGAAATATACCATTACTTACAATATATCCAGGTACGTGTACTACATCTACACGTCAAATTCAAATACTAGCATATGCATTTACAATTTATGTACATGTATTGACAATCCATGCATGAAAGAGTTAGAGGCTTACTTCATATTTTAAAGGAAAATTTTCATTTAATTTCATATTTCACAGACAATTCCCTTGCAAAAGAGAGAAAAGAGTAAAAAGGTTGGTTTGGGGGAGGGGAAATTGTAGAAATAGAGAGATGGAAAAATAATTTTAGAAATTCTTCAATATTTAAGAAAAAAAAATTATCTTAAATAAATTTTAGAGGATAAATTATACATAAAAGCAACACAAAAATCTTATCATTTCTCTCTCTTGTGGCTTCTAGGAAGTCCAAATCTCCAAAAATCAAGGACTACCACTATTTAATTTGCAAAATCTCTTCAAACCCACATTTGAATCTTTTCAAAATCTCCAAAATTAAGGACCACTTTCACTTCTTCATCTGCATCTTCTCCTTCTCATCCCTTACCTTCTTCTTCTTCTTACCCTTTACCCATTGGCTTACTTACCCTTTGTTGGTTTCAAATTGGTTCAGATTAAGAGTGAAGTTGGAGAGATCTAATGTCATGGGGTTCTACCTTCTACATTCTCTCACAAGACGGGGGATAAAAGAGGGAATTTTTTTTTTTTAACACTTTTTGTTTAAGTTTTTAGATAGAAATTTAAGGAAAAAAAACCTAAGGAACAGTAGCTAATGTGTTAAAACAACCTAAACTTTAAAAAATAAATGTTGTGCAAGGGAAGATTTTACCTATTGAAACTACCTAAACTTTAGAAATGAAATGTCATTGGCGATAGAAGGAATGGTGATAATATAACTGCTTATTATCAACATTTAATCATCAAGAGCCTTCTCACTATGGACATAAGTACTTTAACTGTTGGAAAAATAGCATGGAGTGAATACGAAATTGATGATTTCTATGTTCACTTGAAGATGTTATTATAAGTGGTGAAAATCCTTGAGTCTCACATTGGAAATGATAGAAAATATGAGCTTTGGGCTGGATATTGGATTGGGTTTTAGGATTGTGTGGACTAGGCCTACTTATCCAATTAATAATAATATTTTATTATTTTAATTATTGAGTCAGTTAGTTTGTGCACAGCAGTTATCACTGAAACAATATCCCTGTTCAGTAACGTATAAGTTCTCATTGTCCCTCATTCATAAAAAGAACTTTGAAGAAAAAAATCTTAGAGAAAGAATATTTTTTGTTCATTCATTTTGTGTCAAAGAGAGAAAAAGAGGCATTGAGTAGTTCATAGAGCACGACCTAGTGTGCTTCAATTTCGTGCTGAAGATCATTTTATCTTGGGAGGCAGACGTCCACGAGTTTCAAAGCACCACAGTGATTGTGTGAGGGGCGAAATCTACTTTAAGGAGATTGTGTAAAACACAAGACTTGATCTCAATTGTTCATCCGTTCATCCATTTAGTCTGTGAGTCATTAATTATTTGCAGATTTCTATTTATATATATTCAAGGGATAATTACACTTTACCCACTTGTGGTTTGCCTCTAATTTGACTTGCCTACCCGTGGTTTCAATTTTGACATTTTACCCACTCGAGGTTCAATTCGTTATTGCTCTGTAACCCACCTCCTTGTCTGCCGTTACTCTAACACGTTTTCTTTCAAAGTCAAAACACAAAAAAGATCAAAACGTTAGGGTTTTTGATTGCTTAAGAACTTCTATGAAAACATATGCCCAGAAAAATCAAACCTAAATCAACCACTATTAATGTCATATTTTCCTTCTCTATGGTGGGCAGTTTGACTAAATAGACCTGAAGACACTATTTAGAGCACTGACTGAGAAGGTCGGTTGGCAAGATGAAGCAATTTGTGTTATTAGCCAAACAATAGCCTGCTGCCAAACAAGAAGTAAAAAACGCCAGGAAGCAAGTCTGAGAGCAGATATATGGTTTAATTTTGTTGGACCTGATAGGCTTGGTAAGAAGAAAATAGCTCTTGCTCTTGCTGAGAAATTACATGGAAGCCAGGAACATTTTATTTCTATGGATCTGAGTTCCCAAGATGGGATGATTAATTCAAACACAATCTTTGGTCTCTGAGGAATGAATGGTTATGATATAAAGTTCAGGGGGAAAACTCTTGTTGATTGTCTTGCTGAGGAGTTAACCAAGAAACCCTTGTCCATTGCCTTCCTTGAAAATGTAGGTAAAGCTGATGTACTGACTCAAAATAGTGGTTGACTTAGGTTTGATTTTAAAGGTGATTCCAGACTTTGTGGAAAACATGCAACAGTTATGTGAGCTTTATTTAAATGGGACTGCAATTAAAAAACTGCCTTCGTCAATTGGAAATTTGAGAAATCTTGCTATGTTGGATCTGAGGGACTGCAAAAATCTTAGGAGTCCTCACAGAAAGATTGGAGCAGAATCTTTTGCTGGATGGCATTTGAAACCAATTGTGCCTCCTAGCATAAATCAACTACTTTGGGAGGGAGTCGAGGTAGTTTAGTTTCCTCAATGCTTTTATATTATTTATTATTTTTTTTAAAAATTATTCTATAGTGAATTGAAGCTAATTATTCTAACTTGCTTTTCCAAACAGATTTTGAACAATTTAACAGTCATCAAACTCAGTCATTCCCAAAATCTAAGAAACACCCCAAATTTCACAGCGATTCCAAATCTGCAGAAAATATATCTTGAAGGTTGTACAAATTTGATTAAGGTTCACTCATCCGTTGCTGTCCTCAAAAGGCTTATTTTTATGGATCTAAAAGATTGCATTCATCTTAGAAGTCTTCCAAGCAGGATTGAAACAAAATCTCTTGAGATTCTTATTCTTTTTGGTTACTCCAGTGTCAAGGTGATTCCAGACTTTGCAGAAAACATGCAATAGTTAAGTGAGCTTTATTTAAAGGGGACTGCATTAAGGAGCTACCTTCGTCAATTGAGCATTTGACTGGTCTTACAGTATTGGATCTGAGCCATTGCAAAAATCTTTTGTATCTTCCACGCACCATCATTAGATTGGAATATCTTAGAGAACTCTATGTTTTTGGATGTTCAAAATTAGTAAAATTTGAAGATCATGAGACTGCCTCCACCCATGAACCTGAAATTGAGCTAATTTCTTCAAAAACACCAGTGTCCTCACATGCACATAAAACGAAAGATGTGGAGATTTCTTCCAGAGCAGAAACTAAGAGTGTGTTTTCTCAAATTAAAGGAGAAAGTCAGATGTCTAAATTGATAATGCATGTTAAGGAGCCAATTGAGCATATGAGAAGGCAAATATGATATTAATAGTGGTTGATTTAGGTTTGATTTTTTTGGGCATAAGTTTTCATAGAAGTTCTTAAGCAATCAAAAACCCTAACTTTTTGATCTGTTTTGTGTTTTGATTTTGAAAGAAAACGTGTTAGAGTAACGGCAGACAGGGAGGTGGGTTACGGGACAGTAACGGATTGAACCTCGGGTGGGTAAAGTGTCAAAATTGAAACCACAGGTAGGCAAGTCAAATTAGAGGCAAACCACAGGTGGGTAAAGTGCAATTATCCCTATATTCAATATTTGTTAATTGTATTTGCCTTTCATATCTATTTGTGTTATTGCTTATTCTTAAATCTGTGTATTGTTCCTTTTACTTTATCACAAAGTAAATTGTTGAAATATATCTAACATTAACAACTTTTTTAGAAAATCTAAATGGGGTTATTTTATAAACTCTAGATGATCCACATTCTTTACGCTCCAATGTTAAATAAGTGGTTTAATTTTTGGTCCACATCATTATTTAAATTATTTAAATAGTAGATATTAGAAATATATTAGTCAATGAATATTTAAATGCTGGTGATATGATTAACAATAAATGAGATTTTGAGAACTCTAGATAAGAAATAGAATGACTTTTTGATTGGGCAAATTCATTTTGTTTCTTTTCCCGCTTGTATGACATTTAACTTTTTTTTATTCCGTCTTTTCCACGAACATTTGTATGAGTACTAGTGGACTTTTTTTTAATGTTTTACTGTCATATATATTACTCAGCAAAATTAATGAACACTTTAGTTCTCTTTTTAGGCAGTAACGAAAATGCAAGGAAAAAAATTAAAATAAATAAGTAAGAAGAAGATGAAAGAGAAGAAGAAAGTTGCATCTTTCTAAAAATATTAGTGCAATTACTTTAAAAGTTTTGGCATGGAGCTTCCTTGTTAACTAGATTCTAAACTTTACCTTTGTCTGTTTTATTTGGATCAGAAAGGTGAGGAGGTAAGTCAGGTAACATGGATTTTGCTTCATCTGTTAGGTAGGGATAAATGAGAGAGGGAACGAAATCTGATGCATGAAAAGAAGGGTGTACATAGCATAGGTCTATTAACAAATTGTAACCTTTTATTGACAGAGCTCAAATTGTTGGAGATTGAAATTTTAATCATGTCGGTCATTAGCCATTACCATTCATATTCGGAAATAGTTTCTCGAAGCAATATTTTACCAATGGAGTCAAAATTTCCTTTTATTCACATTATCATCAATCAATATATCAATATCTAATCTAATACTATATATAAAAGCAGAAGTTTTTAAAGAGGTATTGCTATGTTAGGAAAAAAGGTCCCTTAAAATACTGCCACGTATATAAGTTAAAAAGCGATAAATAATGTTGGTTTGCAATTTACACACCGTTTAAAACCTCCCGTTATAAATAACAAAAAAAATAACCGGTTAAAATTGAAGTACACATGGAAATAGAAATAGAGAGATGATGAGAGAGAGAGAAGCGACGAAAGAAGAGGGAGAGAGAAATACGATACACAGATAGAAATAGAGGGAGTCAATGAGGCCTGGGACATGGGGAGAGAAACAGAGAAGAGAAAGAGGCAGAACGGTAAAGAGTACATCGATTGGGCATAAGAAATCAAAACATGATTACTGTCAGTTTTTCCGCCGCCATCCGTTCCCTCGCCAGACTCAGAACACCGAAACCGCAGGCACACACAGGAATTGATATTGAGGGAGAGAAATCTAAGTGCCATTAACTCCGTCGATCTGATTGCTGAAACTGCCACCGGTTATTTTTTTTTCCCCTTTCTTATATCTAGGTATTTAATATGACTTAGTTTTTGGGTATTTTGGTTGGATAGGTAAAGATTTAGATATTTGCTTTGATGTTTTGGGATTTTCTGTTATAGTTTGTAGATTTCAGATTTTGATGTTGTTTGTTTAGTTCTTTCCTTCTTGCCCTAATTCACTTTTTCTCTCTTGCTTTCCGTCTCTGTTTCTTTCCCAAGAAAGTTGTGATCATATATGCTTTGTTATTTGTTATTTTTCTTTAAAGAGTATAACTCAAGGGATTATTCAGTTTGCGTAAATGAACATTTGCTCTGTCACTCAAAACACAAATCTTTAATAATCAAACCACACCAAAGTTTTATTTTAAAATTTTATTTTTTTGGGTCTGTTGTTTCTGAATGGTCCCTTTTTAAAAGCCAATGGAAATCTGCGGTGAAATTTTATACAAATTAGATTTACTATGATTGCCCTGTTTTTTAAATTCCTCTCACTTGGATATCCTTGGAAAAAAAATAAAAAAAAATAGTAGTATCAGTGTATGTTCTATTAGTGCTCTTAATTGTGTTCTTTGTGTATGGTATGTTAGTGCTCTCAATTATGTTATGAAACTAGAATCATAACAGATTGCAATATAGAAAACCAGAAAACCATAATTTCACTTAGAAAACTTTATAAATTGCTATACACTCTAAACTTTCAGATTTTACAAAATAATGTTGCAGAGAAGAGATGGGGCAGAGCAGCAAAGCAGTAGATCATTATTTCTTTCATTGTATGTTGTTCTTAATTATCTTAAGAATTCTATCTTTTTTATTGTTTGATTGGAGGAACATGAGAGAGTTTGAATGTTAATGGTGATTATAATTTCTCTGTACTGATTCTGATGTTGGGTTTCTCCCAATTATGAATGTTCATTGGTTAGAAAAGTAAGTGAACATGACTGGAAACGCTTTTGGCATATATCACTAAATCAGTTATATCAGTTTTACAAATGGAGGATCTTGGTCCATTTAATGTAGTACACAGTAGCTCAAAAAGCAGTTTTTAAATGGAGGATCTCAATTTATTTCATATTAGGTTCTTTACACCCAACTAAAAAGCAATGAATGTTTTTTTGCAGAAAAAATACAGCTTCATGGTTTATGTTTTGACTGTTTTAAGTTCAGACTTAGAATAGTTTGGATTTCTTAGCTTTCTTTTAGTTTGGATTTCTTAGATTTCCTATCCCGGCGTTTTTTTTTCCCTGCGCTTCAAACCGCCGCGCAGTGAATGTGGGTATAGGGTCCTCTGACCTGTACCGACGCTTTTCAGAAGCGCTGGGAAAGGCATACGCCCTATATCAGCGCTTTCAAAAGCGCTGGTATAGGCCTTTTAATTATATTGATTCAAGACCGAAAAGCGCTGGTATAGGCAGTACGTATTCCAGCGTTCTAAAAAACGCTGGTATAGGTCTTGAATCGATATAATTTAAAAGGTCTATACCAGCGCTTTTTAAAGCGCTGGCATAGGTTATACCTATTCCAGCGTTCACAAAAGCGCTGGTATAAGTCGTGGTTTAGCATAATTTAAAAGGACCTATGCCAGCGTTTTCAAAAGCGCTGGTATAGGTCCTTTTTTTTTTTAGCACTTGTAATGTTCTTAAAATACATATTTTCCAATACCTGTTTTATAGCAACTGTAATGAACTACAATTCATATTTTCCAATAGCAAATACCATACCACATTAAACCAAGAAACTAAATATATTTAATTAAACCATATCAATAATTACATCCCAAATGTCTAAAATTTTTTACACAAAATAATACATTCTAAAAAACTATGTACAATGTCCTACACAAAAGAATACATTCTAACTATATAGAATGTCCTACACAAAAGAATACATTCTACTACGTATCGCCTACTCCAAATCATCAGATGATAAGCGCTGAGCACCGGGAAACTGGATATCCACTGCAGAATCATCATCACCATCCTACGAATTAAGAAACACACAATGAATTAGTGTACTAAACAACTAGTATTACTACCAAGTGCCACATTAGCAATTAAAACACACTCAAAATGACTGATTTCAGTTAAGCATATCAATTGGGTATTAGTCTCAATAAATTTCTCAAAAAGTGATTAGTGAGCAATTTATGCAAAAGATTCAATAAGTGATTACTTAAAGCCTTAGAGGTTACATTTCTACTTGATATTTCTATGTATTTTATGTGTTACAATGAACCCTAAACTGGTAGAGAGAAAATCCTGGGTATACATTAATGAAGGAGTTGAGAAGGTGGTAGTTGGGAGTTGAGGAGATACATTAACCATGAGTGCTAATAAGCATTCTACAGCAAAGTTCTTCTACTTGGAGAGGTAAGGCAGCAACGTAACGGCTATCACATGGTAATTGAAGCTTCAATCATGTCCTAAATACCCAACCAAAAATCAAAGAACAAACACGAGGCTAGTCTTTCACAAATCAGACATCCAGTCACCAATATAATATAAGCAAATGCAAGTGATAATCCAACACAATTCCTGCAACCTTTTTCTTTTTTTCTTTTTTTTTGAGAAGCCAGTTCATGCACATATTATGGGGGTACCCCATGAATGTTAGCATTGATTATAGGCAGCCATCTTTCAAGCATTCACTCCTATTAGTTCTCAAGTCACTACCAATTACAATAACAAGGTAATATATAATACTCTTGAGTATAGAACCTATAAAAGCAAAACATCTATACTACTGTAACTATTATTACCTTAAAATCGCTAGAGAACCAATACTCCACCAAGCCATGAAATTAAGTGTCATCAACCTCTGGCGGTGATAGCTGAAGTAATTCTTCCTTAGTTGTGCCCGGGTTGCAACTGCTCCTTCAACTCTGATTTGTGGCCCCTCCACAACTTCCCAATCCGTGAGAGTGCCCATTTCCTTTGCTTGGCAAGTGGGATGCGGTTTGTAGGAATTACCCATCGTGCCTACCATGTGTAAAGTTGAATTAACTTTAAAATGTCACATTTTTAACAAAATAGCAAACTGACATAAAGCTTTAACTATTCAAGCAATTGATGTATGTTTATAGGAAACTCGTGGTCATTTCTTTTACCATTGCTTTTTTCCTCATACCTGAATTGCTTCCCAGCACCGATTCTTGTATTGTAGTGGCATTTTTTGCCATGAGCAGTAATTGATTGGGCACATATCAGGCGTTCTTGCCACTGTTCCCAGCCATCTAGAAAAAGATCCAGCATTCTTCCCAGCTGGCTGGCCCACTTTATTCATTTCCAAAAATAATTTTTTGCCCGGTGGCATATTCCATATATCATCAAATCGATTAGGCCCACATTTATTGGGCACAACGATCACTCCAGCAGTGAGTACGTCGTGAGTATCTATTAAAACACCAAGTTGCATCAAATTACAATGAAACACGAAAGAATGAAATGTCAAGAAACTAGCCATTTGGATACTTGGATATTCCAAAAAACATATAAGTAAATTTAGTTTGTATCCTTATTAGTATAAGGATATTTAATGAAAATATTAATAACATTGGAATTGCCAAAGAGTGTGAATTTAAACTTTAAAACAATGAGATAATAACAAACACCCCTAATGATGAAGCTAACAGGTAATAAATTTTGTGGCATAAAAAGTCAAAGGAAAAAAATGTTTTTCCACTCATTGGTTGAACCTAAGATCACATGTGGACCTGATTCTGAGAAATAATAGGCCAAAAAATTAATTGGGACTATAATTTCTTGTAGAATATGAATATATTTGTACAATTGTACCAATATAGATTATGAGTTTCATACACAAAGGGAATGTTACTTATGCCAATTGTACCAATTTATATTGAGATTTTCCTTTTATCATCTACTTTGAGAGCTAAAAGTAATAGCCTTTTATTATTTCCTTCAAAGCCTCCAAAGCATGTAAAAGAAGCCAAATTTAAACTTGAAAATAATTTGCAGTGAGAATGTTTTCGCCATTTAAATAGTTTAGGAAATAATCATGACCAAGTGGTAAAGTCAAAAGAAATAATTGTTGAACAAGAAAAAAATTAAATTAGGAAATTCCAAAGATCCCTTTGGCAAAATGGAAACTTTAAAGTCTTATAAAAACCAACAGTTGTAAGAATTACTTCCTTAACTTCATTTCACACATTCACTACCATTTGGATCTACAAGTTTTTGGCAAAAGACATCCTAGCTAATGTATGTCATTCTCTATGGCACAATATGCTAATGCAACTTTCAGCTTGGAAACTGTGGGGTCTGAGAATATTATGGTAAGTCCCTAGAACAAATATGAAGCACATGTACAAAAATGTAACAAAAAGAACAAATTGACATTTTACATATATATCATATATAATTCATAATTTATAATAATTATCCTGGAAACATATTTATTAACAAGTTTATAGTGAACCTATAAACTTCTGATTATTTTACAAATTACTTAAATTGGATTTTATTTATTAAAAACAAAACAGATATATAAATAATTATTAAAAAAAAACAAATATGAAAAAATATATATAGGAATGGAATTTCATAATTGTGCTATTGAGTACAAATTTAGAAATACACCAACCTGGTGGTTGTGTCTCATCATCACTCCCCTGGGAATGTCGTCTATCATCATCAATTGGAGGAGCTTGTTGGCGTGATGGTACTTCATTCGACCCCACATGTGAGGAGCTCTCACCAGGCTCAACGAACTCAAGTCGCCGCTTCCTCCCCATTCTTGTGTGCAGTACCTAAACAATGCAAGCTTATTAGTTATAAAAAACATAATGTTACATATACATATGTCTATATATATATATATATATATATATGTATGTATATAATCTCTAACAAACACTTTAAACATGCAACACTTCACAAGCACACTACCAAGCCACACACATGTCTTATTTTATCCGAATAATTCAACTCAATAATATCCGTTACAATACCATAGTAAGCAACACCACTGTCAATCATGACACTTACTCCACTGTTTTGAGTTTTCTTATTCTTCTCTGAATCTGTAGTTTGAAATTTTAAACCATTTGGTTAGGGAGTATAAGTCAGAGTAAGTTGAATAGTTGGTATATTATATATACCCTCTTCCAATCTAATTTTAGTATCTTAATATTTCTTTCAAATCGGTATTCAACTTCCTTTTTGTAATCTTGACATTTTTCAAGAAAAAAAAAATAAAAAACTTCATTTTTTTAACATTAAATATATTTGTCCATATTACCTGAAGTTCTTGTTTGTGTACTTCCTCCTTTCTGGCTTCTGATCTAGCACTTCTTTGCACCTCAAAGATCATAGCACTTCTTTGCACCCCAAAATAATCTATATCATTTTTCATAAGCAAAAAAATTATTTCCGATAAGTGAAAGGATCTAAATAAATTTTTGATTATCTTGTAAGAAAAAAATTTAGAAATAACAGTATTATAAAACAGATATGAAAAAAAGAGACATTCCGAAGTAATAAATAAAGGCTTTTAATTTCTCCTAAAAGTTAAGACTGAAGAGATGACTAGATTTGAAAATAATTACCACACTTTTGAGATGTCACAAGGCTTATTTATATTTATTTAATTAATTTTCTCTTTTCGTTAGCCAAATAAGACCAATTTTGTTGTGGTGGGTCCATTGGTTCACATCAAGAAGGCAATGACATTCAGTTCCTTCACAGAACCCCCATACATTTTTAAAAAAAATTTTATTTATGAATATTTGACAGAAACCATGTCTTCTTTAGAAGGGCAAAATTGTCAATTAACAAAAACACAAATTGCCAACTGCCATGTATAAGAGTTAATACTATGTTATCTAATGCCTATGATTCTCTAAGTTTGTTTCTTAAAGAATCTTGGAGTCAAATTTGTTTGTAACCACTTATAAGTGGTTACAAACAAATTAGCAAACTCATTTGAGCGAGGACAAATATTTGTCCTGAAGAGATAAAATACACCTGTATCTCTAAGCCCTTAGCTTTTGTGATCACAGTTACCCCATATTCCACAATAGTGTATGGATGTACTAACAGTGAAAATAAAACACTAATTTTGGACAATGGATGTACTAACAATGAAAATAAAACACTAAAAATTACCTCAGCTTTTGTCCATAATAATGCTATCAGGCAGGAAAATAAAACACTAACCAAGATGTGTTCCAAGCAATCAAGTTCAATAAGCTATCTACCACACAACTTCCAATTTAACAAATAAAGAAATATAATTGAGCACCCCCTTCACAACCCCAATACAACCTTCAAGACACACACACACCCACATATAACAAATAGAAATATACATAAGGAGTCATTAATAAGGGATTAGCACTGCAATACAAACAAACAAAAAGTGGGGAAATATGACAGATGTAAAACATGCAAGATGCGTGATTTCTTGGTGCTATCACATTCACATGGCTGGTGTGTTGCAGAAAAGGGAAAATAGTCAAGTGGGAAATGCATGTTGGGTTGGTTTTCTTTTTTCTTTTCTTTTTTTACTCCATTGCTAATTTGGTACAGGTACAGAACCTTCTACATTGCGTGTTAATTCTCACGCATTAACATTCAATACAATTCAATAAAAAATTCACCCACTAATAAACAAGAAAAATAACATGGGTTTATCTTTAGATATGGAAAAAAAAAAAAAAAAACATAATAGCAACAACACCGAAAGTTCTCATATACGAAAAGGGTAAATCCAACCTAGTTACTAGAAATCCAAGCCAAATACTAGAAAGCCAAGCCAGTCAAGTCTCAAGTGCCACATCCATAAAGCAAAGCTAGAAAACCAAACTAGTAACGTTCCAAGTGGGACCTCCATAGATCCAAGCTAGTTTTTATTAGTATTATTTTTATTAAATTGAGAAAAACCAACCTACTAGAAAGAGATTCTTATGGCCAATTTCACATGCAAATAAAAAAAAATCAAAACCCCACAATATTTCCTTCACAAACAGAAGAAGAAGGCAAATAAATAATGATCCACAATCAACCACCACTCTCACTTGAAAACCCAAGCCCATGGATCTACAAACAATCATACCCACTCCTTTCATCTTTCAAGACACAAAATCTCCAACCTTAACGGAAATCTAACCATAGAAACAAATTAAAGAGAAGGAACTCTCAGTCACAGATAAAATAAAATCAAATATAAAGAGAGGAAGGGAGTAAGGGGGAGAAGAATAGACCTGACGGCGGAGAAGATCGGTGTCGGCACGCTAGGATGGTTGGGCTAGGCTCGTCGGCGTAGGCTCTGGGCTCAGCTCAGCTCGTCGGTGGCTAGTGGCTGGGTTGGCCAGCGGCTGGTGGTTGGTGGCTGGTGTGTGAGAGAGTGCAACGTGTGTGTGTGCGCGCATGAGTGAGAGAGAGAGAGAGAGAGAGAGAGAGAAGGAGAAATAAAATTTATGAGTGCTTTGGGGATTTAGGGTTACAATTTTTTACCCAAAAAATAAAATTAAAAATAAAAGTAAATTCAAAACTCTGGCGCCCGAAACACTGAAAGGGCGCCTAATTTTTATTAATGTATTAGCATTATGCCCTTGCGATGCATAACTTAATCAAAATTCATATGTAAATATATATATATATATATAGGTTAATTTACTTAAAATTAGATAATAAAAATAAATAAATATTTTACTTTTAAGTTATATAATAAATTCATATTGTGTGAAACTAAGGTATTATGACACGCACATGCACACACACACACACATATATAAGTAATAACTTATTAAAAGAGTGCAATAAATATGTTTTTTTTTTTTTTTTTAGAATGCATAAGATAATTTTTTTTTTTTGTATATTATTTTTTGTAAAATCATGAAACAAAATTTGTATGATTTTCTTCAAATTTATGTGGATTTGAATTTGTCATTTATTTTTTTGCAAAATATTTCATTATGTAAAATATATTCTTTTTGGGTTACTTTATCCTAATTTTTGTTTTTGTGTTGACATTATCTAAATTAGATTTAAAAAAAAAAAATTAAGTTTAGGTAAATGTTAATACATATTAGCTAAATAAATAACAAAAATTATAGTATGCTGCAAACAAAAAGAGAGATACAAACTTATTATTAATAATGGGGAGAGAAAAAATTGATGAGAACAATAAGTAGTGTTTCTATCTCCAAATTTAAAAAAAAAAAAAAAAAAAAGAGAACGAAAGAAGCCGTAAATGAAGAAGCTGTGCATATAAATATATAAGAATACACTAAAAAAAACCGTATATATAGAGAATTTTCAATTGTGAAGATGTTAGATTTCTAATCAATTTAGGAATTATTTCTTCTTAATTTGATTACAATCCAAAATCTTCATGCTCATCTACTCTTTTTTTCTTTTTCTTTTTTCATTTAGGTTATATTACTACACCTATTAGCTACAATTTGTTTTGGATAAAAAAAAAAAAAAAAAAAGCAACATGAGTTGAACTAACCTTTTTAAATTCTGCAATATTGATTAGTAATATATAGCCTTTTTATATGAACAAAAAGTCAAAAGCTAATATTAATTGAATAGAATTTTTCAAACAAAAATTCTAAACACTACGTTGCAACCTTAGACAAAATAAACTAAAGAAAAGAACAAATTAAACACTACATTGTTGTATTCTTATCCACTTAGAACTATAGCAAGTGTAATTGAACTTTAATCAAATTAAGATTTTTATTCACTTAGAAATTATAGTTGAAGAAAATGCGGAGTGTGTTAGCTATAGATTCGCGTGTTTTGTAGTGGGTAGACCCTATTCCAGTGCTTCCAGAAGCGCTAGGATAGGTCTCTCTACACAAGGGAATGGAATGATCTTATCCCAGCGCTTTGGGTGTATTTTGTTCATCTTATAGGATTAGTGGTACGTTGGTCATTTTAGATATTTTGAGGGGTATTTTTGGTTTCGAGGGTATTTTTGGTCATTTTTTAGGTTTCAGGGGATATTTTGGCCATTTTTTGGATTTCAGGGGTATTATGGTAATTTTTAGGTGTCAGGGGTATTTTGGTCATCTTTTATGTTTCAAGGGTATTTTAGTCAATTTTTGGATGTAAGGGGTATTCTGGTAATTTTTAGGCTTTGGTGGTATTTTGGTCATTTTATTGGTTTCAGTGGTATTTCAATAATTTTTCGTGTTTTGGGGGTATTTTGGTAATTTTTAAGTTTCGAGGGTATTTTGGTTATTTTTTGAACTTTTGGCGTATTTTGGTCAATTTTTTGGGTTTTGGGGCTATGTTGGTAATTTTTAGGTTTCAAAGGGTATTTCGGTCATTTTTTATGTTTCAGGGGGATTTTGGTAATTTTTAGGTTTTCGGGGTATTTTGGTCATTTTTTTGGTTTCAAAGAGTATTTCAGTCATTTTTTATGTTTCGGGGGGATTTTGGTAATTTTTAGGTTTTCGGGGTCTTTTGGTCATTTTTTTGTATTCGGGCGATATTTTGGTCATTTGATAATTAACAAATCCCTATAGGTTATTTTTACAGGTTTCAAGGGTATTTTGGTTATTTTTAAGGTTTCGGGGGGTATTTTGGTCATTCTTTTGGGTTTTGGAGGGTATTTTAGTCATTTTTAGGTTTCAGGGGTATTTTGATAATTTTTTTTAGGTTTCGGGGGTATTTTGGTCTTTTTTTTGGGTTTTGGGGGGTATTTTAGTCATTTTTAGATTTCGAGGGTATTTTGGTTATTTTTGGGGTTATGGGAATATTTTGGTAATTTTTAGGTTTTTGGGGTATTTTGGTCATTTTTTGGGCTTTGAGGGTATTTTTATAATTTTTAGGTTTCAGGGATATTTAGGTCATTTTTAAGGTTTAGGGGTCATTTGGTCATTTCTTAGGCGACCTATCCCAGCGCTTTTCGTGACCTATCCTAGCGCTTTAAAAAGTGCTGGGATAGGTCTCTCCATTCCCTTATGGAGAAAGAGCTATCCCAGCGCTTTCAAAAGCGCTGGGATAGGGTCACTCCATTCCATAACGGAGATGGACCTGTCCCAGCGCTTCAAAAAGCGCTGGGACAGGTCCATCTCCGTTATGGAATGGAGTGACCCTGTCCCAGCGCTTTTAGAAGCGCTGGAATAGGTTGACCCTATTCCAGCGCTTTAAAAAGCGCTGGGATAGATCCCTCTCCATAATGGAATGAAGTGACCCTATCCCAGTAAAGCGCTGGCATAGGGCCAACCTATTCCAGCGCTTCTAAAAGCGCTGGGACAGGGTCACTCCATTCCATAACGGAGATGGACCTGTCCCAGCGCTTCAAAAAGCGCTGGAATAGGTGTCACCTATTCCAGCGCTTCAAAAAGCTCTGGGACAGGTCCATCTCCGTTATGGAATGGAGTGACCCTGTCCCAGCGCTTTTAGAAGCGCTGGAATAGGTTGACCCTATTCCAGCGCTTTAAAAAGCGCTGGTATAGGGTCACTCCATTCCCTTATGGAGAGGGACCTCTCCCAGCGCTTTTAAAAACGCTGGAATAGGTCCACCTATTCCAGCGCTTTTAGAAGCGCCGGGATAGGTCTTTCCCATAAGGGAAATTAGTAACCCTATCCCAGCGCTTTTGGGCTTCCTATACCAGCGTTTTTGAAAAACGTCGCTATAGGCCTCCTATTGCAACGATTTTTAAAGCGCCGGTTTTGAGTCGCTGTAATAGGGTTTCCTATACCAGCGTTTTCAAAAAACGCTGGTACAAGCTTATCTATTACAGCGGTTTGTAAAAGCGCTGGGAAAAAAACGCTGGGACAGGCCGATTTTTTTGTAGTGTAATTACCTCTCTCTAAAAAAATTCTCTCTAATAAAGAATAAGATATTAGGGGTGAGAAAATTGGATGGGGTAGATTTTTTGTAGGCCATGTGACCAAAGTTTTGGAGATTGTAGAAGAATAAGAGTATTTAAATTGATTGGGTGACTGTATGCAATTAAGATCATGATTTATATCAATAGGTTACCTATTTGGATAATCTTAATTTTTTGGCGAGTTTTTAAATTCTTGCTAATTCATGTTGACAATGACACTTATTTTGGATTTTTTTCTCATTTAATTAGATGTCTAATATGATCCTATCTTAGCAGCACGATTCATGATTCTTATGGTCTTAAAAATAGAAATATGACTTATTTAATTTTGTTTATTCTCCCCAGACAGGGTCAAAACTTTTTAGAATTATGGTTAATGAATGGTGGTGTGTTGGTGATGAAGATGCCTATGTGAGTCAGTAAGGAGTTCAATTGGCCCATTTGATTGGTGAGAAAATTTGGAGACTATTTTTTTTTATGCCCATGATAGTGAAATCTAATGCCGTAATTTATCTATACTGACTCAACTTTTAAGGTATCTTGCAATGAGTTATAGGATGAGCAATGGGTTATAGAGTTAATGAGATTTCATTCATTAGTATCATTATGAGACAGTGTTTTGAGGAAGATCAAATTTAACAATGGTGGATGGTATTTGTTACTTTTTGAGGAAGTTAATAAGAAGGCTTCATATCTTCCTTATTCTCCTAAAAAGATGACACCTATGGTCATGGACATATATAGAGTTTGAAATTGTGAGACTAAGATTCAAGGCCAGATTGTTGGATGAACTGACCATCCTAATTTAAATGTACATGGTATTAGATAGAGCAATCTGCTCTAATGAATTCAATTTTCTCTATACTCTCAGACTGCTAAAGCTAAAGCTTGATGAATAATAAGAGGACAGTGAAGTTCTAAGATTGTAATTATTGTAATTCATTTTTTGCCATTGTGTTTGTTGTGGAAGACTTGAAGCCATCTGATGCGATCATATATGTATGGTTAGGATAGTCCTTATTCACAAGGCACTACAATCCTGTGGCTAATATACTCCAAATTAGGTTCCAGACTATCACTAATGTACATTTGCAGAAATTGTTGTAATGTATAAATGTGTTCTTTTTTAATATTATTTTATTCACATTTATGTCTCAAAGTTGGATGCTGATATTACTTATATAAAAAAAATTGTTGTATGCTGATATTGATTTTGCTACTTCATAAAGGTACTAGAAACAGCGTTAACTGTGTTGATGGCTCGATAGTTAAAGACATCGAATGGTCTAATTTAGCTGGTGTTACTCTTGAAAGGTTTATTGATGGTTCATAAGATAATGAATCTTCTAAGTGCTTCAAATGCCATTTAGAGAAGGCAATTCTTTCATTCCTTTGGCTTAGTGCGTCTATAAAGATGTGCATTGTTGTGGTTTCTGGCAACTCCAGTATGTAAATGATCTTAAAACTTTCAGTAGTATCAAGTTTTCAACATAGTGGTTCACCAAGTAATATTGCTACAATAATTTGATGCTTTTTAGCTATTAATTTTTAAATTCTAAAGGATACAACTAACTAAATCTTTTAAAAATATCATAACTCTCTCACATATTGGTTCTCTTTTTTTATTTTAGTAACTATGACAGCCAAAACCGGATCAGTATTTGACCTTGGCAAACATAGATCAAATGTTATTACTTTATTACCACTGAAAGGTCTAAATTGTTTTTTAATATACTTTCAGGTTTTTAATTTTGACCTTCACAATGACTTCCACTCATGATTTGCATGTTCTAAAATCTAATTTGCAGGGGATGATGAAGTCTTTGATGTATACTGTGTTGCTTTTGAAATGGTGTGCTTAATGGCGCTATGCATGCTTCTTACATGGAGTTAATGTACAATCTCTGTTAGAGTCAAAAGTTGCACCACTACTGTGTTCCCGCTGTTGGATTTAGTGATAAAATATTCATTGACGTACTTTTAATTAATAAGCAATTGTTAGCAAATATTAAGGTAGTTAACATTGTACTAGGATTACTGTATGTGAAGTCTTAGGTTGTCTTAGACGATTTGCAAGTCACATTCTAATTAAATGAAATCATACTGAGTTCAAGCCTGAGGCTGATTTGGTATTGTATGAAAATCGAGGAAGAAAAATAGAAGATTGTGTGTGATTGAAATAATCTTCTAACTCATAAATTCTCAATAAATACCATTATCATTTTGTTAAAAAAAATGTTTTGCAAAAGACTAATGTTTAAAAATTTTAGGGGATATTGGATGTTATATGCTTAAATATACTAAATTATGTAGGTTTGAATGAATGTAGTGGAAGTATAAGACCAAAGTTTATGTTGGATGCAAAGATCATTAATATGTAAAATGATCTCGCGCATTGTGCGGGTTAAACACTAGTATATATAAAAGTAAAGACCTCAGGTGAGAGAATATGAGGTTCTACCATATGACGCTCTCTTTGACAAGGAATTTGTTTACATAAATTCTTTACTCAAGTGCCACATAAGAGATAAAGACTAATTAAAATTCAAATAATAATTCCCATAAAAAAAATATTCAAAAGGTAAGAAATATATTTTCTTAGATTCATTGTATCAAGACATTTCTCAAGTGTCACATTATAGATAAGGACTAATTAAAATTTAAAAGATAAAGACTCTTTATTTTTTTAAGTTTATTGTTTCAAGACTTTCCTCACTCTCACAAAGCACAAAACTTTTCGTGTTTTCACTCACCCTTTTTCACTTCTTGCACTTCTACTACTTTATATACACCTACCTATAGTCTTTCATCTTCATGCCATAGGTTAGGTGCTTTTTGATTTTGTTTTAGCCCTCACAATTTCTTGGTTTCTTTGTCTTTTTTTTTTTTACTACTATTTAGTGTGGTATTAGTATGAGCCTCAACCATAAAAGTAAAAAATGATGATTATTATGGAGTTTTCTTTGTTGTGAATCAAGATTATCTCAACTTTAGTTGCAACCCTAAGTTTAGTTGCAGCTATTCAGGAATAGTGTGAAACGGTGTACAAATCATAATCATATTGTTAGTTCTCTCCACCAAAGCTACAATTAGGTAATTCTTCACATAATTTTTATGTTCTTTCTCATGTATCTTTCACGTATAATACTTAATCCACCTATATTTTTTTGATTACGTTTGTTAGTGTTGTAAATTATAATTGTTGTGGTTTGTTAAGATTAGTTTCAAATGATTTAATTTGTTGTTATGGTTTTGATGTACAATTGTAAGTTAATTGCCGTACTCTACTTCTCTATATAAAGACAAAGCTCATGTGTATAATTAATAATACAAGATTAGTTCTCCCATTTTTAACTTATACTTTTCTTGAATTTTAGAATTCTCTTTGTTTTTTGTTCTTTTTTTAAGAATATAAAAGCCATATTAGAGGCGATTAAATATTGATAAATGGAAGTGTATTTAGCCAATTTTTCTTTATTTGATTACGTTCTCTATATGTTGGTATACAAATAATTTTGCTTCATTTAGATTACGAACAAAGTATTTGAGATTGGGGTCTTGAGATTTGGTGGTGAGAATGAAGTGGTTGAGGAAGTGTTCAGTTTTAGAAATAAAGTCTACCTTTTATATAAATGTTATTTTATTATATTAAATATTAAATTTATAATATGGTGTAAACTCCTAGAAATTTCTAATAACTATGTAATTACAATATATATATATATATATATATATATATATATATATAAGTAAAGAAAATCCACTCAATAGTCGGAAACTACTTCTAGGGTAAGGAAAATTTATATTATAAAATATGAATTAAGAAAATTAAGTTTCAAAGCATTCAACAATATTATGGGAAACATCATTAATACTACTAACAAAATGATTATTACTAAGAAGTTAAACAAACAGAAATACACAAAACACCTATACATCGACAAAGCGTAGTTTACCACCTTTGTTCACAATCTCTAATAAACACAACTTTTTAGGACAAAATAGGGAAATGCCCCGTTTGAGCAAAAAAAGCAGCATTATACCCTTTTTTCCAAACTAAATAGGGAAATGCCCCTCTTTTGTAACTCGATTTTCTCAAAATCGAGTTATAAAAAAAAAAAAATTCTGGAGCCCTATAGCGGCGTTTTTAAGGACCTATAGTGACATTTTTAGGACCTATAGTGACGTTTTGTAACTCGATTTTCATAAAGTCAAGTTACATGCAATTTTTTTTTCTTTTTTTCTTTTTTACCTATAACTCGACTTTATGAAAATCGAGTTACAAAACGTCACTATAGGTCCTTAAAACGTCACTATAGGGTCCTTAAAACGTCGCTATAGGGCTTAAATCAATTTTCAGAAACTTGATTTTCAAAAGAGGGGCATTTCTCTAATTAATATGAGAAAGAGGGCAAAATGCTGGATTTTTTTTTTTGAAAGGGGCAAAAAGCAATTTTGTCCCAACTTTTCATGCCTCAATTTTGGATAAGTCACACTCATATGTTTAAATCATACTCTCATAATATATCGAACAAGACAAAGCTTTGGGAAAGATGATCATGAGGCAAGCTGGACTCGAGCATTTCCAATCAAACAATATAAAGCTGGAGGTATGTGAAAAAGGTAGATTTGATTCAAGTGAATTTGCAAGAAATTGCATTTTAAACAGTATAACTTCATTAGAAATTTTAGAAAATCATAACCAACTATATAAAAGGGTTTCAATCTAATATTTATTTAAATTACAAAGACTAAACAATCACATCACATGTCAATATAGTAGTCTTAATAGATGCTCACATTCATATGTCATTTTAAAAAGTAGAAAAACATGAAAGTTCTAAATCTTACAAATCAAAAGTTGGGAGCAGATCCTCAACCACTTCCTTACATAGCATAGGACTGCTGTGAACAAGAATGAAGCCAAATGCACTACGTTTAAAATGCATATAGATCGTAATCACTGTTCACTAGCATCTTCTTGCCATAATAATTAATTCCACCATTGCCTTCAATATGTCTCAAATTATCTACATTCTCATTATTGAAGGGAAATTTTGTCAACATTGAGCACATAGATATTGCAATCCTCTCTAACTACAGCCACTTCAATGGGAAAAAATTGGCAAATACCCTTTTTGAGCAAAAAAAGCAGCATTCTGCCCTCTTTCCCAAACTAATTAGAGAAATGCCCCTCTTTTGTAACTCGATAAACGGGAAATCGAGATTCATTAAATAACTCGATTATCTTATAGTCGAGTTATATTCAGCTTTGTGATTAAAATAATGGTAGTTTATAAACACATAACTCGGTAAATATAAAATTGGGTTTGCTTTACATTTTTCAAACCCAACGTCTCACAACGCCTGTTCACTCTTTCACTCACTCTCCCTCGCTGCCATTACTCTCCCTCTACACTCTCCCTGTACACTCCCTCCCCCACTACGATCATGCTTCCTCACTCTCCCCCACCCTCCATCAGTCTCCCTCAACCTTTTCGATTAGTCGCCATTGCCAGTACCCTGGTGCTTTGCAGTACCCTTTTCAAGCCCTCACCGTACCTGCCGCCGTTGATTACAGGTACGTTGCTCTGCCGTTGATTACTGTTTTGTGCTACATTTGTTTTGTGGGAAATGGATGATTATCAGAGGGGGATCTCGCATTACCAAAATCTTCAATTTTTTTCATTTGTTTTATAGGTATGGGTATTGGTATGGGTATGACTCAGGTTCAGATTTTGTTTAGGGAAGAAAATATGATAATAAGTGCAAGTTAAATTTTTTACCATTTGAAAATCGGTTGTTTGAAAAAGTTCTGTTTCATATTGCCAAAACAAATGGCTACTGTGGAAGGAGCAAAATAGCTATATTTTTGAAGATACAAACTGATTAAAGACTTGGTTGGAATCATTGTTGATTAGAACTTTGGTTGATTGGTCTCGTGCCTTACAAATAGCAACCCCCTTCTAGATTTCACATAATCACTTAGCTTTGTGCATAATTCTTTTAGGTTATGGCGTGTTTATCATCATGAACGTGAAGTACCCTGTTCTATTAATAAAATTTATTTATTAATATATGAAAGTATAGTTTATATAAAGATTTTCTATTTCTGCGATAGGTGTGGACATTGAACTTCATGTTGATATCGTTTCCTGGTTTCATTTATTGTAGAATTTCTATTTGCTGCAAACAGTACGATTGTATGCACTGACATTGAAAATAGAGAATATATTGCTGCTTTCATTAGAGTTCAAGCCATGACATAAATTTCATGATTTCCATTTTGTGAAGATTCTTATATTAATCTATGCACTGACATTGAAAATAGAGAGTATATGCACATCAAAGTTTGTAACTTTTATTTTGTGAAGATTCTTATATTAATCTATTCACTGACATTGAAAATAGAGACTAAATGCACATCAAAGTTTGTAACTTTTATTTTGTGAATATTCTTATATTAATCTATTCACTGACATTGAAAATAGAGACTAAATGCACATCAAAGTTTGTAACTTTTGTTTTATGATTATTAATCTTCAATTGTTTATATTAATCTTCAATTGTTTATATTAATCTTAAATGTTTTTCATTTGTTTTATGATTATCAGAGGGGGATTAATCTATCTTTGTCTTTCCTTCTCTCTAAGAATGTGTGAATTATAATCTATGGACTGTTACTTCAATCTATCTTTGTTTTTTCATATGTTTTATGTTGACTGTGAATCATATACTTTTTATCTTTTTGTTAAATGCTGGTTCTTAAATCTTCCATCATTCATTTGAATCTTGAACCAAATGATAAAATATCTTTTAAGATGTCTCAATGACTTTACTTTTGTTTGGTATCTTTTTGTTAGTTTCTGTTAATGTTAATTGAATTGCTCTTGTATTAATTCATCAGTGTTGGGTCCCACAAATTAAGATTAATCTTTCAAGTATGCTTTCTTTATTGCTAAAACCAAACAATTTTCATGCTTTCTTTAGTGTTTTGGAATTCTGTACCATCTTGTTTTACGTTCCTTTTATGGAGAGAGAGAGAGAGAGAGAGAGAGAGAGAGAGAGGAATAGAAGGATATTTTGAATGCCAATAGTTGTCCATGTAGAGTCTTAAATTTCAATTAATAGGGGTGTTGTATTATTGGATGTTATTGAATGTGACTAGACCTCCAAAGCTTTCTGTTCTCATAGTATTTGTAATTTGTAGTTTGTACTAGAAATGTAGGGTATACATCCTATATACTTCATTGGTTTTTGTTGTACTTGGTTTTTATTTGATGAAATTTAAGCCTTATGGTCTAATGTCAAATCTTGAGTACTGCTTATAGCTAATGCTGGACCTGGGTATAGTTTGGAGTCTGATAGAGTCATACTCATATAAATGGATCTAGAACCAACTCCTAAAATGTTGAAAATAGACCTAACAAGCAGGGAAATGGGCTGACTGAGTCATGGTATGCTTACATATCTAGTGAGTAGAAATGTAGAGTAATTAGTATAGGTTGCTAGATATTAAGTTGAGAACTTGAGACCAAATGACCTGTATGTTAGTGGTCCATTGTAAACAGGCAATTGCATAGGACATAAAAACGGGGATCTGTCAAGGATGACCTTATAGAGAGTGTTACTTTGCTGAAAAGACTAAGATAGATTGAACAGGTTTGAGAACAGAATACCTAAACATGGAGTTGTTGCAATTTATATTTACTATGTCACTGCATTGGTCACAAGTCATAGAGTTGGGGGAAGATCACTTATTGTGTGTTGCATGGTTAAATTTAATTGGAAACCTAATATGCAGCTCCTAATGATTGTAATTGATATTTTCCTTGTAAAAATTACTCTCAAAGACATCATAAACCAAAAAGAACTATCACATTTAAATATTGCTCAGATGTTGAACATCTAGGTATCAATCATGTTTCTAGCACATTAATTAGTCATTTGTCTGTTTTTTTACTTCAATTATAGATAATAGGAAAAAAAAGTGTTTTTATGTAAAATTAAGGCAAGTTCTTATCTATTTAACCTTTAATTTCATTGCTTTTGGGTTGCATGTTAAGTGGGGGCAAGAAGTAATTTTATATTAATTGTGGTTTGCTTGTCACATAATTGCTAACAATCTATTTGCTGCCATGTCAGATATGCAGGCACTAGATAGAGTGCAGCCTAGACCCGACGATGAGACCCAGTTGAGCTGGCAGTTGGATCATCGGTCAACTCTGCTTTGGAGGCGCGCCGCCAACAAGGTATGTAGTTGTATTATTAATACATGTCTGTTTTATAATTACCTCATGTGCACTACCTAACACAATGCTCGTTTGTGTGCAGGAGGTGCCTGGCATGATAAAGATTCGACGTCGTAAATGTGTATTGCCGCAGGGTAGGCTGGACCCATGTATCATGCAATACATAGATGCAACAGGTTTGACCGGGTTATTCAAGGTTCCTGATATGGAGGTCGACCATGCGTTGATCACGGCCTTAGTCAAGCGGTGGCGTCCGGAGACGCACACGTTCCACTTACCCCTTGGAGAAATGGGTATCACGTTGCAAGATATAGAGGTGATGCTGGGAATTCCAATGGATGGGTTGCCTGTCACCGGGTCAACAGACAAGCAATGGAGCGTGGTGTGCTGAAAATTGTTGGGCCATGAACCTCCGCCTGTGATACCGAATTCGAACAAGTCTACCCTTACTGGGGCGAGGATAAAATACAAATGTCTTGATGAACAGTTTCTCGCTCCCCCAGCTGCAGACGCCGGTGACAAAGTCGTGCAGCAACATGCCCGCTACCACCTACTTGTATGGATGGGGGCCCTATTTTTCATGGGCAAGTCAGCGGACCAGGTCTTACTGTTGCCTTTGCAGTTATTCAACCTAATCAGCAGTGCGAGACAGTACAGCTGGGGTAGTGCAGCATTGGCCTGGCTCTATAGGCAACTTTGTAGTGCATCGAAGAAGTATGCGATGCAGATTGGAGGAGCACTCTTGTTGGTGCAGCTATGGGCCTATTCAAGGTTCCCACGAATATGCCCTATTACAAGGCCGCCTCTACCGCTAGTGCACTTATGGCCCCTTGCCATTAGGTATGTTACTTGAGTTCTCGTTATTCAAGCTAAGTGTCTCATAGGAATAATTATTTCTGTGTAATAGTATAATATATGGATGTGAAATGTAAAGCAAAGTTTTTTAAATGTAAAGTTCAGTAACAAGCATTTGTCAAAATCCCATGTTTGGTAGGTGAAGCGGGCCAAAGAGCACCGTAGAGCATGCCACACACGTCCTTGCTGCGTACCGGACGTCGCTGGCCATGTTACGGGCAGAGCAGGTATTTGTTTAATTTACGTCCTCAATTTGAGGTTTTTAATTTCGTTTGAATTCTTCGATTGTTGTAGGAATGAGTTGATTTAAGAATATTGGTTCCTTTCTAGGTTGGTTATGCTTTTATTGTCTATGCTTGGTATTGATGCTTCGTTAGATTAATTTGAATCATGGTGTTGATTGTCATCAAGTTTTATATTGGTGAATGCTGCCTGTAAATTCTACTCCTGCACCCTAAATTACCCATTAACAATAGAAAAAAAAAAGGGGAAGGAATTGACTGAAGTTAGAGAATTGAATATAGTGATTCAAGGCTCTTATCCCCGATGAAGGAGTTGTGTTGATGCAGAATACTGTTGTACTGTTATGTTAACATTAACTAGTCGCTAACCCATGGAAAGCTATTAAATCAAATTGTTAGAAGATTATTCTAATCACGCACACAATCTTCTCTTTTTCTTCCCCAATTTTCATACACTGCCAACTCTGTCTCAGGCTTGAACTCAATTTTCATATAAGTTCATTTAGTTTTGTGTTGCATAGGATTAAATGTGTTTTGTTTCCTATGTTGGGGCTCCTTTGTTACTGTTATTGTGTATTTCTTATATATATCTCTAACTTTATCCATACCATGTACGACAAAATATATGATACACCTAATTAACCATGGCAGAAGCTGGTAAGGCATTTATGACAGAATGTGACTTGTGAATCATCTAAGAAAACCTAAGACTTTACAAACGTAGTCCTAGTACAACACAATCGACATTAATATTTGCTACCAACTACTAATTAATTATTACAGTATGTCAATGAGTATTTCAACACTAACTACAGTAGCAACACTTGATTGATACAACCATAATGCTGCACTATCTCATCATTCTTTGCAATTTAGAACATGCAAATTATGAACTCGGTCTGACTGTTACAAGTATATTAAAAAAAACTAGTAACTAACCTGTGCGATGCACGGGCAAAATTCTTATGAAAGTATAGTTTAAACATAAAAGCTTTCTAATTTTACATGAACTATATAATTGTAAAAATTCAAAAGTGAACTCCATTGTAATGAATAATTCATGTCCGAAAAATAGTTACAAAATATTATGAAAAACGTGAAGTGTCCCAGACCTTTTTTTGATAAGTGAACAACTCGTCCCAAACCTTACTAAACCTAAAAGAAAATAATTAAAGAAAATCTAAATCAAATAATCATTCATGTGAACAACTGCAAACAACAATGACAATTTCATAACTGCAATTTGGTGATTCCCTGGTTGTTTTTTTTTGCACACATAGCTCCTATACATTGGCTTCCACTATCATGAACTACTCCCAAACCATACCATTTTTTGATAGGTATTTTTCTGTAATTTCTTGATAGCCAAATTTACCTTATAATACATACCTATAAGAGGTCTCCATCTACACTCTTCAATAGCCACTCTTAAAGGTTGTTTGCATGAAATTCACTGCTGTCTTCAAAGAGCTTCACCCACCCACCTTTGGTTTTGATTGTACCATAATAGCTAGGCTTATATTCAGCTTGACCTCTACGTCCACGACATGCCCATTTTGTTTTAAAGACAAAATAACACCATACGTATGGAAACATTGTCTTTTGGTCTCTAGACTTCTAGTGCTTCTGAGCACTCCCATTATATGTGTCACTAATTCTGTACCATCCCCACATATCACCACATATTTCACTTAAGAATGATGAAATTATTTTCCTACAATAAAGATTGAAATAATTCATAGGTAAATATTGTGGATCACGTTTCAAGTAAAGAGTGTAAGTTATGGCTGCACATTCATCCTCCAAATCTAGTTCCAAAAACCTCTGTTTTACCATACTGGAACTTTCCTCAATAGTATCCCTCCAGTAACTTTCAATGAGTCTCTAGGTAGTATTCTAGCTTCCATAAAAGTACAATCTGGAAAATATTGGCACTTGAAGACCCTGTGGACCAAAAAAGTAAGATTTTGGAGAAGTCAATAGAGACTCACCTAAATAGCAAGTTCCATACAATTACAGACCATATGAATTTATTTTTATTTTAAATATAATTGTAATGCTGGTTCTTCCATTGATGTTATTTACAAACACCCTACCCTGTGGTGAAGTTTGAAACTTCCCATAAAGTATTTCAAATTATTACCATTCTTCTACATCTTAGCATAATTTATATAAGTTAGTGTTTTTTTTTAAGTAAATAATTATATTAGAAAAAGAAAAGAGAGGAAAAATGAAAAGATGTATACACTCCCTTTTCAAAGAATACAAATTAAAGGGAAATAGAGTTTTTTTTTTTTTTTGGGGTGATAAGTCAAAGGGAAATAGAGTTGGAAAAACTCAATAAAAGACATCAAAGGAATGCTGCTCCTTTTATTTCCTTCACATCACATGTTCCACATAACACATAATGGCATGGCTCACCACACCTGGGCTACTCTATGGTGATAAAAATATTGTAAAACTATATACCTAGAGCTTGAGCTCCGACATATCTGCACTTGAGCATTTTGGCATGTTTGTATCTCTTTGAATTGGCAAACTTGATTACTTGACCTTGTACAAAAGAGTTTTCAATTAATAAAACTTTAAATCTAGGAAGAATGTTATTTTGAGAAAGATAATTCTCTATTGTCAATTGACCTAACCATAACAATTTGTTTGTTGATTTTTTGCATGAACACAACTCTAATATCTTACCTGCTCAAAAGTTAGAAAAATGGAAACACATTGGATGTTCCCATAAGTTATGTCATTTTCCATAAGTTACTGGTTTTCATTGAAGTAGACATTTATGTAATTTTTTTTTTTTTTTTAAATCACATAATGAGGAAACCTATAGGGATGTAAAAGTTTTTATCACATATGTAAGGTTATTATCGAAGCATACATTTATGTAAGGTTTTATTTTAAAATAACGTAATAAGAAAACTTGTAGAAATGTAAAAGTTTTTATCACATATGCATGCTTGATATTCAATGAAGACAAAAGGGAAGCATGAGAGGAAGATGTGCATGTAGTGTTCTAGATAAAGCGGAGGAATTGGTACTTCAGTAGATGGATTAATAGTTCGCCTACTTCTACTATTACTTTGAGCTTGGCTTTTTCTAAAACACCTTCTATACTGAAAGAGCTTTGCCGTAACATCTCCTCCTATCAGAAGCTTGTTCATAAATTTACATTCAAATAAATAAAAAGAATTAGCTTGATATCTTACTCTCTTTAAAACTATTCCTTACACAAACATCATATACCCAAAAAAAAAAAAAAAATCATTACTATCACCTTTATATAATAGCAAATAATGAATTTGTCTTACATAATGAAACACATCACAATGAGGGAATAAATTCAAACATTAACCAACAATGCAGCATAGATAATCATAGAGGTTTCATAGTTTAAGTAAATAGAATTACTGATTCTAAAAAAATTACCATCAAGCAAAAGAATGGACCACAAAAGAAAACGGGAATTAGAAATACTTTAACTGAATCATCCAGCTTCTGTCAGTATTTATATAATACTGTGAGTAAAGGAAGATAGGAAGGAAGGAAGACAGAGAGGCTACCGTTAGAAGGAAGATAGGCTAGCATGAATTCAATGTGATACGGTAGAACAGAAAGTGGGGAAGGGGAAATAACTAAAATGTGGGGAGAGGAAATTGAAACCGTGCAACAAAAGGAAAGGAAAACAAAAAGTTGAAACCGTGAAAACAAAGGGTTTTAAAAGGGTTTCGGTTGAAAGGTTTTGGTTTTGGGCTTTATGGTGGAATTAAATTGATAAGAAGTGGGATTTATGGTGTAGATAGGGATGCAAAATATTTTATATTTATCATATTTTAAAATTGATAAAAACTATTTTAAAATTATAGGACAAATTTAGAAAAGATGATGGAAATGACATGGCTGTTGATGTGGCTCAATGTGAGCGTAGCAACATTAAATGCTACGCTTCAGCTTTTAGTAATACAAAGATATAGATTAGACCTAGTAGTGGTAATTTGAACTCTAGTAGAATAACCTACTACTAATTTCATGAAATTGAATCTTGTAAGACATTTTATAAACCTACAAATAAGTTTATACAAAAATAAAATAAAATAGGGAGCACAAAAGCTAGGAAGGAAGCATAAAGAAAAAAAAAAAAAGGCTATTTCAAAATTAGAAGGAAAAGTTTCCCACATTGGCTCCTGTGTTTGCACATCCTTGAACTCACTCTAAGATGAAACCCCCAAGTGTTCCTAACCAACAATAAAATATTCAGTAAAATCGATAACAAAATTGGAGTACAACCACCAATCCAAAAGAAGGTTCAAGCTTTGTACTCTTCTCGGCAGTAAAATACATAATTACATGGTTAGATTCAGTATACCAGATGTTGTCAGCAAATTTCATACGAAAAGCTCATTCTTGCATCATGTTTCAACACATTCAAAGTTAAGTGCTAACTTAAACCAATTACAACAAAACTTAAATCTCACCTCACCATAAAACCATAACAAAACCAACCAAAAAAAAAAAAAAAAAACTGAAATTGGGGCTGAGGGTGTCGCTTAGTTTTGAATGTTATGCATATGAACATGGGGTTGAAATTGGAATGTGGATCTCGGTCAACCTAGATCTTTTACTATTTTCTGCAAGTCAATGCTAGTCATTGTTTTAATTGCTTGTTGACTTCATTTGGTTAAATGGTTAATAATTTGTTGTGAGACGTTGCTATTATTTTACTTTCCATATTACATATGACAAACATAATTTTAAATTAGTATGACGTCTCATTATCTTGTCCTAACATAATCCACTTATGCAGATTATATGGGAGCCGTACACGCATACGTTGGGCTCCCTGCCTGCATATTGCACCGCTAGGCAGCATATTTGGAAGGCGAAGGTGCCATTGATCTACTTTTGGATAGTGGAGGGGCATCATCCCGAGTGGGTCTTCCGTCAATTTGGGATGAAGCAACCAGTTCCACTTGTCGTGGATACGTCGACTGCCCTTCACAAAATATCCCTCCAGGGTAAATGGGAGAAGGACTGGGAGGTAGAACATGCTGTCCATATTCAGTAATGGGCCAATTGAGGGCATGAAGTTCAAGTGTCCCCTCTCTTGGACGGTGATGATACGTACCTCGTTGAGTACATGAAGTGGTACGATCGTAGCACAAGGCAGTACATAACATTAGAGTCTGCATACTGGGAACTCATGGTGAGGCAACAATTCCTTCCCCTTTATTGAAACCATTGTTCGATTAAATATCTTCAGCAGGGTTATCATGCATGCAAAACTCCACAATAATTATTGTCGTTACATCTCTATGAGTTTATTGTTCATTCTATTTTAAAGTCAACAAATATTGTGATTTAAGTTCTTCATATAATTACATTCAACATCTTAAAAAGGGTGGGTTGGGTTGGGTTTTATTCTTTTATTTTTATTTTTTGTTTTATTGTTTTTGGTTGGCTTGTAATTTCAAATGAATGGTGCAACTCTTTTTAGTAGTGATAATTAGACATTTCATTATAATTTACAGAGACACTAGATAGCCTTACCTCTAGGACTGAATTTAAGGACATTTCATTATAATATCTATCATTATAATTTATGATAGATATTACCTGTACAGTTAATAACTGTTTTATGGCTGTTCTTAATTTAAGGACTACAATTTCTGAAGAAACACTGTAACATCTTAGGTAATATCGGAGGTTTTTGTTTTGGTATTTTCATAATTATCTGGTGCTGTACAATCTGTCGAAAATAAATACAGTTTTGAATGTTCTTTTTGATGTTGTTTTGGTATAAAAGCATAAGAAACTTTTCATTAGTAGGGCTAATGGTTTTATTATGCACAGTTGCATTCCATAAAAAAATTGTAGACTTCATTTCCCCACCTGAGGGTGCTTCGAATCACCACCAAGCTATAGAGAAACATCTCTGAATAGAAATACTGTTCAAGATTCAGTAGTCAAACCTTTTCTTGGAGCCTTTTTTTAAAAAGGTACAAGAGTTCATTGAGTGAAAATTGCATTCCATAAAATCCTCAACAACATGAAAGTCCAATTTCAAATTTTCAAATATGACATCAGGTATCTCAATAAGTAACATTTGAGTCCAATTTCAATTTACTACTTTTTTCTTTTGATTTTGGAACAGATTTATCCATATTTATTGTTGAATACCTGTGTTCTTGCTTTTATGACGCCCTTGTTTTGCAGGTTCGGACGATGCTTAGGTCTCTACAGAGGTGCGATGAAGGTTCTGAAATGCACAATGACCTTAAGAAGACACTAGAATATGTTGATGAGTTGGGCCGACTTAAATTGGCAGATGCGCTCGTAGAAGCATCCAACATTGGTACACAGGCCCCAGGTTGCTGTGGGCAAAGTGGTAGGTCTCGAGTGGGTGGACGTCGTGGATGTGGTCGAGCTAGTCGCGGCCATACGACCGAGCCGAATCCCATCTACGAGGAAGGGGATGACTCGGGTGCAGAAGAGTCATGGCTTGGCACTGATTGGGTACTATCTGACGGTGGCGGTAGGACACCACGATGCACGTCTGAGGCTGGTACTGGCCCATCCCACACTGCCGGTCATGAGGACATTGTTCTAGCCCAGACTATGTCCCGTGGTGCTACCACGGACTATGAGGACCCTCCCTGTATGTCGCCCCCAGTTTTCAGTGGATCTGCCCATGATGGTGGATGCATATTTGTCCCCACACTAGGCATGCCCACCCCACCTATAGTGCATGTGGATCCCACCATGGCAACTTCATCTCCAACCCCTCCTGAAGAGGCTGTACAGATTGAGCAAATACCGGTTGAGCACATTGAGGTAGTGGGGGGTTTGCGGAGATCGCAACGCGCTCCTGCGCATGCTCCCGATTGCGGGACCGGTGATGGTATGTACTTCGTCTACACTTCCATGTTACATGTGCTACTTATGCTGTGCATTTGATTGAATATGTTAATTTAATTATGCTGTTGTGTTGTGTTTGATGAAACAGGTAAGATTAGACCTGTGAGGGCATATGGGTGGAAACGAAAAGATCGTTAAATGCCTTAGTGTATGCTTATACTTCTTGTTGATATAAAGGTGACTAGATATTTCCATTTCACTTTTCTTTGAAAGTTGTATCTTTTTTTTTAGAGGTCATATATGGTGGGAAAAATGCTACCCGTACAGAATATTTTCAATTTTTTCACAATTTATTAGAGTGAGCAGTTATGATTTGGTACAATATCACTTTCTTTTGATTCCATACTAATACTAGGCTTTTATTTACCCAGTAAAATACAAGAGAGAGAAAGCATATTCATTACTTCATGGGATTTGGGAGAATGTATGTTTATCATAATGCCATTATTGATCCTCTCTCTCTCTTTCTCAAACAATTTAAGAGAGGCTGTTTGATATTTAACACAACTGAAAATTATGCAGAATTTGACCTTGGAAAGAACGCTATGTTCGTCATTATAATCGTATACTCTCTCATGATCTGGGAAGAATATATGAACATTGAAGTTTGCCATTGCTTAATAAAAGCTAACAAACACACACACACAAATGTCACATTCTCTCACTCACTGTGTAGATAGGAAGGTGATTATAGAAAAATGTAAAGTGGTGGATAAAAGAAGGTCATAATGGTTTCTACTTTGTAACACTTTATTTTCTTAGTTATAAGTGAGAAAATCAGGACATATATTTAGTGGATATTGTTACTAATTTATGGCTTGTCATTTACAAATTATACATATATCAAATGTTGAAGTTAGAGAGGCCAAAATGATGGGAAATTATCCTATTATTATCTTCGCAGTATGCATTTTGTTTTTCTTTGAACTCGATAGCAAGCATGTTTGACACATTTCTTGTGGAAACAAACTCTGATATCTGGTAATCTTCTTCTTGATGCAGGACAAAATTGAGGAATTTGCATACGTGTGCTTGTGGTGGGTTCAAGGTTAGGAGTATTTGTAGGTTTTTATTTATAATTGTTGAGGAGAAGGTTGTGGGGTTCTTAGGAATCTATTGATAGTTTAATGAGTTTCTTGATGGCTATTTGGTAGAAGAAAGTTAGGGTTTTGATACGTAACAGGAAGGACTTAATTTGGGGTTTGTAAGAAAGAAGACAATCAAAGACAACATTGATATGTTTAGGGGCTGTATAAACAGTACCCTTGAACACTTGGATTCTGACAAAAAAAAAAAAAAAAATTGTACCCATTAACAGTACCACAATTGACAAACAAAAGAGAGAAGAGAAAGGGCAGAAGAAATGGACAAGAGAACAGATAAGAACAATAAGGTTAATGTGCCCTATACTCTATCATTCCTTTTTTTTTTTAATTACAGTTCCTTTCAGTATTTATGCTATATGCATATACTCTTAATTCCCTTAAATAGGACTTCTATTTCCTGCAAGAACTAAAAACTTAACAAAAGACTTAAATTTATTCTGTGCTGATAAATAAGCTTCGTGGTTAACAAGTAGTTAGTATGTCAGTATGTTGTGACTTATAGGGACTTTTTGTGCATTGCTTCTGCTTTGAGAAATAAGCTCCATGGTTGCAGTATGCAAGTGGTTAGCATAGATAAGACGTGTAGGAGCATTTTGCAAATTTATAGAATATAAGGGCTTCAAAACCTGACAATTTCTCTACCTGGCCTAATTCTGTAAATATACGCTATTGTTTGTGTTAATAATGCCACCTTCCTACACCGGCAAAGGGGACTTAGCCTTCCAACCCGTCCTCCATGTTTTTAGGTTTTCATGAGGGTTGCATCTATCATATATGGTTTCAAAGGTAAAATAATAGTGCTACTGAAATGGAAATCCATATGCATCTCTTATAGTTGATTGGATTTGACGGTAGTGTTTTTTATGTAATTAACTTCGTGACAATAATGTCTGCGTAATGGGTTTACGAGGTTTAATTCATAAGGTCCACTTAAAGTAAAATAAAGCCTGATAGCACCTGTTGACCATGTCATTTGAATTGAAACTAAGTTCGTATGATATGCGCATGTTAAAATTGCAATTTCTCTAGAATATAAAATTGCAGCTTTCTAATTTTGTAGTATTTGATTATGTTAGTTTTCCCTCCTTTGTTTTCAATGGCTTCTCATTGCGACAGCAATAAGTAACATTGTTTCATACCACACTCTTACGTTGAACTGTTGCGGCCTCACTTTGGTTAGGGGGAAAAGATGTCTCAGTAGTGCCTAATGTGCATTCAGGGTTAATTGTGTTGTGTGGCATGTGATTCATGTTGAACGGTTTTAGACCCCTTAAACCAACCAGATTGAGTAGCCTAGTTAATTAGCCAAGTTATTACTTAGTCAAATTAAGCAATTCTAGGTTAAAACAATCAAACAATCATATCAAAAATATAAAGCAGCGGAAATATAAACAACACAATGATATCATCACCGAGGAAACCACACGGTAAAAACCTGGGGAGGATTTGACCCACCGATCCTCAAGGCAAAACAAAATTCACTATGAAAGAATTGAAGTTCACACAAAAGGACTTACAAGCTCCCCGTTCGACTTCCTAATGCTACCTACCAGTAGAACTTACTGACACGACCACGTGCAAGTTCCGAATCCACGGACTCCTTCTTTCTTGAATTCTTCGATCAGCTACAAGCACCCACGCTTGTTATTCTTTAAGCTTCAATGGCAGCAACCTTGTTGATCATCAAGATGTAGAAAATATCTCTACCTTGAAAACCCTAAGCTTTGTGTAAAGGAAAGCTCCTCAAAGATCTCACAAGAGATTTACACAAAATAGTAATATGAGCAACAAAGACTTAGAGAGGTTTGGGTACAAAACCCTAAAAATAAAAGGAGGCACAAGAGGCACTCTAATCTCTCTCTCAAAAAAAAAAAAAATCAAAAACGTTCTAGGGTTTTCCTTATATATAGGAGTGCTTTACTTGAACCCTAAGACGTTTAAATAGAGTTTGGGCTGAGTTGGAATTCTGCAGAAAACGCAATCTGGCCCAAGATTCGATCGATCGAGCCTAAACTTCGATCGATCGAGCCAGGCCGAAATGCACTAATACATCTGCAACCTCTCGATTCCAACTTTACAATAATTAATCAACTTTGAGCAAGCCTAAACAAGACTAGACATATTGTTTTGATCATGGTTTGCCAATATTACACATTAGAGTTCTAAATACATAAAATCCTAAATCTTTAGAACCTAACAAACTCCCCCTTTGGCAATCTGTGACAAAACACAAACTAAAAGCTCAAAGTTTACAAAGTAAAAGCCCATTACAAAAATAATGCTCATAACAACAAATCCAACCTAACTACTATCCATCAGTTGCAAGTATAGACAGCAGCTCAATTGAATCAACCTGTATATTTCCTGAAACACTAAACAAAATGCATAAACGCATGTGTGGAAAATACAAGTAAATCAAAATTAAATTCTTGACTTCACAAAACACAAAACAAAGACATATATCATAAATAACTCATAAATATAAATCAATGAGCAGTGAACAAGAAACAGAAATAAAAACATAAGTAAACTAACTCTCCCCCTAAGTTAGATGCAACAAAAAGTTTTTATTTTCTTCCATTTCAAAAATAATTTCAACTCCCCCTAAACAAGACAAACATGATTCCCATAAATCAATAATTTCTCCCCCTTTTTGTCGCATATTGACAAAGACAACTCATACAAAGAGTAAACAGTGAACATACACAATAAAGGATAAGAGAAAATAGAGAATTAAGGGGAACACAAAACAATTCAACTCTATAGAAAATAGAGACAGCTCCCCCTATGAACAACACATGTTAAAAAAAACTTTTCTCCCCCTATAAAAATAGGAAAAACAAAACAAGTTGTGGGAAAAACAGTTTTGGGGAAAAATAAAGGAGGGGGGGGGGGGGGACATCAGCAGCAGCAGCAACATCACCAACGGGATCAGAACATCCTCACCAGCAGGACCAAAGTTAAAAACACACAAACCAAAGTTAAAAACTAAGGTGAGAATACACATGAAGAAAAAATATTCTCTCTTTCAATAAAATGCAAACATGGCATTATGTGACCCATAAACAGTTGCATGAGTAGAGAAAATATTTGCATATTGATTATCCGTCATATCTCTTAAGAAAAAATATTTTCTACAGTTCACACATAAGAAATAGCATATACTAGAATGTACAAAACTCAAAAATTAATCAATCAATTTTTAAATCAAGTTGAGTACCCAATGTAGCAAAGTGTATGCATGGTATGTGTGAAAAAAATGAGAGATATGATTGCAAAACTGCAAGATGGATACAAAAACAATGCAATGCATGTGAATCCTAAACACAAATGATGCATGAAAAATTTTTGGTCAAAAACATAGAAACTGGAAATTTTTCAGTTTCGATTGATCGAGAATCGATTGAACATCAATCGAGTCAGGCAGACTCAAACCAAAAATTTTAATCGCAATTTCGATTGATCGAAAAACAGGTTCGATCAATTGAAAGTCTGGAAAAATCAGATTTTTGAAAAACAGAGCATTTTAATGCAAAAACTCCTCAAAGCACATTGTTTTATAAAAAATGCATGAGTATGAGACGAAAAGTTTTTCAAAAACACTTGAATTTAACCCAGATCTTCCAAAATCAAGATTTTCAATCAATTTGTCCTCAAAGCGCAAACATTATACACATTTTGCATTAAAATCAAGGAACTTTTAATCTTGGATGGCCACAACAAAATCACACACAATATGATGTACCAAGTTTAGCAAAGAGTAACTTGTGTAGTGTGTGCAACTAGAAAAAGCTTGAGATACATGTGAGGTGATATGTGAATAGCAATCAATTACAAAGTCTACAAAATTCATCACATAGAATTCAAAAGAGACTATCACCTAAAGAGTTACATCATTAACTCCCACATCTCCTAGAACAAAAGCTTGCAATCATGTAAGTTTCTTGAATTTGCCTCATAATATACACACCAATTTTAATTATGTGATTTGGCATCAAGCCTAATAGTACACACCAATTTTAAGCATTAAGCAATTAACAGAGGCTACACCTTATATTCTTTTTGTGCATGTGCTACACTTTCTCGAGTACAAAATCTTATGATATGCACTATGGTGTTCATGATTAGCTAGTGAACAGTGGTGAGATGGTTATTTATGCCTTTCTCAAAAGAATCAAGTCTGACAGTCAAATAACATATGACTTCAAGATTAAGACAAAGTGATAAACACCATAAACATCTTTCCCACACAACATGCACTACAAAGCTCAAACTAGTAAAGTGCAATAAAATAAGCTCATCCAAGCTAAACAAGGTACATAAACTAGTTATGTAAAGATAAGGTGGCCAACCTTGATTATAAATCCAAGATCTATAATACAAAACACAAAAATCTTTTTGGTTTTAACAAACTTTATGACCAAAAACAAAAAGCACATATTATGCTAAATGAACAATGCAAAAGCAATGCATGACAGTGCTTAACTAAGCTATAGAGGGTACACAGACAAGAAATATCAATTTCTTAATTAACCCATGAGTACATGTACAAACTAGTACATACTCATACAAAATCAAAAAATAGCTTAGCACAAACTATTCAAGTTTCTCCACAATGTCAAGCATATTCTAAATTAAGAGAGAGATATCATAACTCATGTAATCCTAAAAAAAAATAAAACAAGACACAAAAAAAATATTTTTGTCTTTTTGAAAATTTTTCAATGTTTTTGAATTTTTTTTTTTAATTTAAAAAAACAACCTAAAAAACAAAACAACCAAAAACAAAAACAAAACATGTCCACAATTAATTGAAAAAATTAATCAAGGACAAGTTAGCAACACTCACCTTGGAGAATCTTTTCTCACCCATTTAGCACAATTCCTTGGCTTTGTAGGTGAAAATCCATGTGAAGCAGAGTGTATTTGAGGGATTACACAAATCTTCTGAGAAAGACTGAAATCTTGCAAATTCCTTTCACAAGCCAACAAGCTCAAATTTTTCAAAAGAATATGAAACAATTTATATGGACTTATGGTAGGAGAAATATCATCACATATCCTAGATTGACATACAAAGTGCTTAAATTTCAACTTAGGACAATTAGGACGAATGTGACCACGAACACCACAAAAGTGGCAAACAGGAACAAATTTAGGAACATCAGTATTCCTAACAGCAAATCTAGTCTCAGATTTTGGTTTTTGCCTCAACAAAGAACAGTTTGGTCTAATATGACCAACAATACCACAAAGGTGACAGGTAGGCACAAAAACAGATTTATTATGCTCTCTAACAGTAGGTTTAGCCTTAGGTTTATAAACTTCAGCGTCTACATCAGAACTTTTACCTTTGTCTAACCTAGCAAAATAAGCCTTTTTATTATTATTCCTCTTGAAAGGAGGGATATAAACTTTCTCAGTTTTAGGCTTAAGAGAAACAGAAACACTTCTGTTATCATCAGCAAGTTTGGTATTAGACAAATTTTCCAATTTAGCTTCAGCCTCAGCTAACTTTTGTTCCAAACTTTTCATCTTCTCATCTTGAGAGGAAATTTGATTTCTCAAAAAATCATTCTTTTTATTAGACTCATCTAATCTAACAAGCAATTCATCTTTTTCAAGATTACTCAATTTTAACTCTTCTTTGAATTTCTTAGAAATTTTCAAAGATTTAGATAATTCCTTACGAAGAGTTTCAAAAGCATCAAAAAAATCAACAGAAGCGTGAGCAGAAACATGATCAGAAAAACACTTCAAATTATCCATGACAACAGGGGTCAAGGATCAGCTCTTAGATCAAAAGATCTACAACAAGAAGAGCTACCCGCTCTGATACCACTTGAACGGTTTTAGACCCCTTAAACCAACCAGATTGAGTAGCCTAGTTAATTAGCCAAGTTATTACTTAGTCAAATTAAGCAATTCTAGGTTAAAACAATCAAACAATCATATCAAAAATATAAAGCAGCGGAAATATAAATAACACAATGATATGATCACCCAGGAAACCACACAGTAAAAACCTAGGGAGGATTTAACTCACTGATCCTCAAGGCAAAACAAAATTTACTATGAAAGAATTGAAGTTCATACAAAAGGACTTACAAGCTCCCCGCTCGACTTCCTAATGCTACCTACCAGTAGAACTTACTGACACGACCACGTGCAAACTCCGAATCCACGAACTCCTTCTTTCTTGAATTCTTCGATCAGCTACAAGCACCCACGCTTGTTATTCTTTAAGCTTCAATGGCGGCAACCTTGTTGATAATCAAGATGTAGAAAATATCTCTACCTTGAAAACCCTAAGCTTTGTGTAAAGGAAAGCTCCTCAAAGATCTCACAAGAGATTTACACAAAACAGCAATATGAGCAACAAAGACTTAGAGAGGTTTGGGTATAAAACCCTAAAAATAAAAAGAGGCACAAGAGGCACTCTAATCTCTCTAAAAAAAAAAAAAATAAAAAACGTTCTAGGGTTTTCCTTATATATAGGAGTGTTTTACTTGAACCCCAAGACATTTAAATAGAGTTTGGGCTGAGTTGGAATTCTACAGAAAACGCAATTTGGCCCGAGATTCGATCGATTGAGCCTAAGCTTCGATCGATCGAGCCAGGCCGAAATGCACTAATACATCTGCGGCCTCTTGATTCCAACTTTACAATAATTAATCAACTTTGAGCAAGTCTAAACAAGACTAGACATATTGTTTTGATTATGGTTTGCCAATATTACACATTATAGTTCTAAATACATAAAATCCTAAATCTTTAGAACCTAACACATGTGATGCATTTAACAATTCATTCAAACTGGACCAAATATTCATGGAGGGTGAGGTCGTGGGTTCAAGACCCACCGCCGGTGGGTCTTGTAGCTTCAAATCATTTTAAAATTTATAAACAAACTTTCTCTTGTATTATTCATTATTTGTAATTTCACTGTTGATTGTTGCTCTTCATTGCTGGTACCTGAAGCAAATACCAATTTTACTTTAACAATCTGTCATCCGCATGTTTTGTGAGTCACTGTACAGTTAATCCTATATTATTATTTACTGTTTCTGTGTATCACGGCGGCTCAGCCATGTTGAGAAGTTTTTCAATAATTGCAGCTAAAAAAGCCAGTGACAAATGATAGTAGTTTGTGCCTATTGCTCTACTGAATGTCTTGAAATCTTTTGGAAAAGCACAACATAAGAGCCTTCAAACACACGCTGAAAACCCACACATAACTCCGCCTAGAATATAAGGGCTTGAGAACATGGCAATTTCTCTACAATATAACATTGCAGCTTTCTAATTTTGTAGTTTTTTCTTCATGTTAGTTTACCTCTAGTGCATGTGTTGCCTCTCGTCTCTTCACTACCAAATACGTTGCAGCCATTCGTAGCTGGACCATGGCAGATCATTTACAAATTCGCAAGAGCAAGATGTGGTGAAACCAATTTCAGAAGCCTCTTTTTGATTTCTTCTTGTATATGCTTTAATTTGTACAAATTTGGTTGTACACAACTAGTAAATTTGTAAAAAGATTTTGTTGTGCATGGAGAAACAGGAATACAATGGATTAGACCAACACAATTGTAATTGTAATTGTCAGAATTTGACAAATTATGTACTCAGTAATTCCATAGTAGTCTTCCTAATTATGAGCTCACTTAAGTTGTACTGCAAATTTATCGTTACGATAAATTAATTTGTTGTGTACAAGGTCAGGGTATTTATTTTTCCATTTACACATCTCAATGTTCGATGATTATATTTATAATAATTATATAAAAAAATTATAATAACTATATTAAAAAATTATAATAACTATATTAAAAAATTATAATATTTCGGATGGCTTAATCAGGAGAAATGTTATAGTCGAAGCCACAGGTTTGGTTGCATCGGTACTGGGTGACTGGGTTGCTCACGTGTAGGAGCATCGACTGATTTGTTATGACATTTTGCACTACCCCAAAACCTCCAGGGCCTCATACTGTGCAAACATGCATTGCATCTTTTTTTGTATGTTCTTTTTGGATAAAAGAAAACCTCCACCATCTAAATTCACAAGTGCTTCAATTGAGACCAAAGTAGTGCCGGAACAAAAATAATAACTCGATTAACTAGAAATTGTGATATTTACTGAAACAATTAGCAGAATTGTCATTAAGCATTGCAAGAAAGCCACACTGGTAGTCAAACAACTGGAATACGATGACATTTCTAACTAAACCCACAAGGAATTGGAACTAGTTATTTGGCATTTATGCACATCATTTAGCTTACTACAACAAGAAGTCATACATTTGCATTCATTTACCTGGACGCTGTCTCGTCGGATTGTCAGCTTCATTATCCCCCACAACATGGGCCACCACCTCATTCAACATGTTCACACTCAAGGTTGCAATTCTTCTTGTGTGGTCATGCTCCTCAATGGCAACTTCTAATTGATACCTTAACAAGCTGTTCCTAATGTCTTCACTTGGATAGTTGGTTCCTTCGCTTCTAGACGTGCTTGGTGGACTTGACGTGGACATGTTCGGACTTGCCCATGATGCGGACGCACCACCCTACGCGTCCATACCATTACGACTCAAATACTCCATGTATGCAACTTCTGCTTCGCCTCGATCTTTATATGATTTGTGATTGGCATTTGGGCACTTCTGAACTTGTCTACTCGCATCTAGCCAATTGTTGTATATGCCTGGAACTCGACCGTTAAACACAACATAAGTACGTCCCATTATGCAGATTTTGAAAAACATGCAATGACCTAAACTCCTCGCACGAATCCGGTGATGTATGTCAATGTTCGGAGTAGGCCTGGGACTTTATAGAGAAAATGGGAAGAGTAACTCGATCTTCTGGAAGTCGAGTTATTCAGTAACTTGATTCCTAAATTGCCGAGTTTCTGCGAGCTTCTGAATCACCATCACATCAATAGATTTCTGTAGATATAACTCGATCTATTGAGTATCGAGTTCTTTTAGTAACTCGACTATAAGGATATCGAGTTATAATTGACCACCTACTCCCACATACTACAGCCCATGCACGTGTCTGCCTCTTTCACTTATGAACAGCTTCATTGTGTGGTTCTGAAAAGGAAAGTGACAGGAATTTAGACCCTTTAAAAAACCAGATTGCGTAGCCTAGATTAATTAGCCAAGTTGTTACTTAGTCAAATTAAGCAATTCTAGGTTAAAACAATCCAAACAATCATATCAAGAATAATAATGCAGCGGAAAATAAATAACACAAGATATGATCACCCAGGAAACCACACGGTAAAAACCTGGGGAGGATTTGACCCACCGATCCTCAAGGCATAACAGAATTCACTATGAAAGAATTGAAGTTCTTACAAAAGGACTACAAGCTCCCCGCTCGACTTCCTAATGCTACCCACCAGTAGAACTTCTTGACACGACCACGCGCAGGCTCCGAATCCACGAACTACTTCTTTCTTGAATTCCTCAATCAGCTACAAGCTCCCCGCTTGCTTTTCTTTTAAGTTCCAATGGTTGCAACGGTAATGATCTTCAAGATGTTGAAATCATCTCTACCTTGAAAACCCTAAGCTTTGTGTAAAGGAAAGCTCCTCAAAGATCTCACAAGAGATTCACACAAAACAGCAATGTATGAGCAACAAAGCAATATGGACAACCTCCAAAAACGTGGCTAGGGTTTTGTTTATATACCTAGGGTAAAAACATAAAACCCTAAACGTTTAATGAAGTAGGGCTGAGTTGGAAATTCTGCAGAAAAATCAACCTGTGCGATTTTCGATCGATCGAGTCTATTCTTCGATCGATCGAGCCAGGCCGAAAGTCCTAAGTACTTCTGCAGCCACTCGATTCCAACTTTACAATATTAAACCAACTTTGAGCAAGTCTAAATAAGACTAAATACAATGTTTTGATCATGGTTTGCCAACATTACAAATTAGAGTTCTAAATACATAAAATCCTAAGACCTTAGAACCTAACAAACTCCCCCTTTGGCAATCCGTGACAAAACCCTAAATAAAAGCTCAAAGTTTTACAAGTAAAAAGCCCTTTACAAAGATAATGCTCATAAATTCAAATTCAGCCTAACTACTATCCATCAGTTGCAAGTGTAGACAGCAGCTTAGTTGAATCAACCTGTATAATCCTGAAATACTCAACAAACGCATAAACGCATGTGTGACAGAAAAGAGTAAAACAACAGGTATAACATTCTTGTAAGATTCACACAACACAAAATAAAGACATATACAAATGATCAACTCAATCAATATAAATCAATATGCAGTGAATCACAAAACAACAAGAATAAAAAAAAAAAATAACATGTATATCAATCAATGTTACTCCCCCTAACATGAATATCCCCAAAAATGATATACAAAGTGAAGCACTTAGATACAATCTAAAAACTCCACAAGCTTCTCAAAGCAAAAAAACTCCCCCTAACTACAAAAACTCCTCTACAAGACAAAACTCTACTCCCCCTTTTTGTGACGGAAGGCCGAAGGGCAATCACAAGTCGCCATCAAAAGGAGGTGGTGAGGGTGAATGAAGACGCGCAAAATCAGCTCGGAGAGCACGAATCTCGTCCAGCAAGTCCACCAAAATCTGACCATGAGTGTTTAGAACCAGCTCGAAGATGAGTGGCCCTCTGCCTAAGAAAAGACGCACCTATAGGAGCTATCACATGAACGGGCTCAGAGGAAGGAAAGCCACTAAGATCAAGATAGAGAAGAATCCTATGAATGAAAATAGGATGTACAAGAGCATGAGCAGAAGATGAACTCCTATAAACATCGTTTAAAGAACGAAGAAAAAGATGGGGAAAACTAATAGGAGCATCAGTAACAAGAGCGTACAGAAATACACACCTCTCAAGAGGAATAGTGTGAACATGGGAAATGGGCCAGAAGGAATGACAAGCTATCCTAAAGAACAGATAGTGTAACCCGGAGAGCTCAGCAGAAGTGATCCGAGGATCAGAACCCCACTGGACAATAGTACCAGTGATGTAAGACAAAACATCGCTAATCTCGGGAGACTCATCATATGGATAGACAGGATGCTGGACCAACGGTACCCCTAGAGCATCAGCCACTATCCGAGGAGTAATGGTGTACTCTACGCCTCGTATCCAACTCTTTACTAAAGTGTTGGAATCATAGATGCGGATAGAGATGTTTGAATAGAACTCTCTAATCAAGGCAGAAGGTGGAGGAGGATCAGAAACATCCACCAAGGGTAACCAGCCCCGACGCTCAAAATTTGCCCTAATGGCAGGATCGAGTTCATCTAGCAACACAGAACGCTCAGCCCAAATCTTTCTCCTAATGTTTAGCTTCTCAAAAATCTCTTGGTTTTTCTCACTCGAAAACTTCTCACTATCAAAGGATGGAGGGGGTGAAGGAGAAGGTGATGGAACATTCCTACGGCTCTAGTCTTCCTAGGCATAGTGCTAAGGAAAGGACAGAGACACAAGGTGAAAACCACAAAGAACAAGAGAAAACAAAACCAAGGGCAGACTGCAAATTAGCACAATAAAGAATATAGAACAAAAAAAATCTATATGATGCATGAACAATAAAATGTTGTGATGCATGATCTAATGCAGTAAACAGTTAAGTTTAATTGAGAGTAATTTGACAAAATTGGCTTGAACAGGGAATTTCTATCAAAAAATCCCAAAATTGAAAACCACTTGTTGAAATTTTTAAATATAATGATGAATTGAGCATTACAAAACACATCACATAGATTATAATGCTTAATTACAACAACACAACAAGCCAATTTCATCAAATTCTACCCAATTTAACAAAAGCCCCAATTCGGATCAAGAACAAACCCTAGATTTTTCAATTTTTCACCAAACTCAAAATTGATCAAATTAGCCACCAAGGATCATTTTTATAATGTGTCCCCACAAAAACCCAATGATCAATTGCATAAAATATGGCTTGAATCAAATGAAAATCCCAAAAATGCAAAGTGCGAAAATCGCCCCTAAATGCATGAATATATGCATGAAATGATGAAAATTAAATCAAAAGGAAGGGCAAAAGGGTCTTACCGGCTTGAGGAGAGAAAGATTTTGCAAAAACTTCGGAAGAAAACGACAAAAATCGCTATGTGGAGCCTTGCCAACTCGGAGAGAGAGAGGAAAAAGTTTGAAAAGTTTGAATAGTGATTTTGAAAAATTCATATCTGAACTTTTAAAAAAGCTTTTCCACGATATTCGATCGATCGAAAATTACATTCGATCGATCGAAACGCACAGTCATTTTAAGACAAATGAGAGCACTTTTTTGATTGATCGAAAAACAGGCTGGATCGATCGAAATGGGCAGAGGCTCATTGAATTTTTAGAAAAATCACAGTTTTGAAAAACACAAACCTAATTTTGAAAATAACTCCTCAAAGCATTAAATTGAAGAAACAAAATGCATGAGTATGAGATGGAATGCTCTTTCAAAAACCCAAAATTTTGAACCTAATTTTCTCAAAACAAATTTCAATCATTCTCCCATTGAATTTTCTCAAGCAACAAATATGTTGTGCATAAATCTCAAGATATTTTCAAACTTGGTTGGTCAGACCAAAAACACACACACTAGCATGTACAGTGTTTAACAAAGAGTAACTTGTGTAGTGTGTGATACTAGCAAAAACTTGAGATACATGTGAGGTGATATGTGAATAGCAATCAATCACAAAGTCTACAAAATTCATCACATAGAATTTAAGAGAGACTATCACCTAAAGAGTTACATCCTATAACTCCCACATCTCCTAGAACAAAAGCTTGCAATCATGTAAGTTTCTTGTATTTTGCCCCATTATTTAGGTGAAATTTGGCATCAAGCTTAATAGTACACACTAGATTAGATTATGTGAAATGGCATCAAGCCTAATAGTACACACCAGTTTTAATTATTAAGCATTTAACAGAGGCTACACCTTATGTTCTTTTTGTGCATGTGCTACACTTTCTCGAGCACAAAATCTTATGATATGCACTAAGGTGTTCATGATTGGCTAGTGAACAGTGGTGAGATGGTTATTTATGCCTTTCTCAAAAGGATCAAGTCCGACAGTCAAATAACATGTGACTTCAAGATTAAGACAAAGTGATAAACACCATAAACATCTTTCTCACACAACATGCACTACAAAGCTTTAACTAGTAAAGTGCAATAAATAAGCCCATCAAAGCTAAACAAGGTACATAAGACATATTATGTGTAAATAAATTGACCAACCTTGTTTTCAAAAACCAAGAAACATCATATTAAACATAATTTTGCTTCCTCCTTTTCCCTTTTTTTTTTTTTTTTTTTTTAATTATTAAAAGAGAAAACAAATAAATCCTAGAATGAAATGCATGAATATAATGCAATGCAAGTCCTAGAACAAAAACACAAAAACCAAAAAACAATGGTCACAAAGGAAAAGAGCAATGAAGCACAAGGACCATGTCAGAAAGACTCAATTAGTTCGAGTCTTTTGCATCCAAAACTTTTTAGATGCACCACGAGCATTGGAGTTCTTATTCACATTCGAGTGATTCCCAACTCCAGGATTGGAATAAAGGTTTAACACCTTTACCAATTCACCAATTAGTGCCATAGGATCTTGTGCTTGAGACACAGGCACTTTTGGTTTATTTGCTCTCTTATCAGCTTAAAGCTTGTAACAGTTAGGACGAATGTGTCCAGACTTACCACAATAATGACAAACCCAAGCAGGTTTACCATGCATCTTGTCCTTAGATTTGGTAGGCTCCTTAGGTTTAGATTCTCTTAAGTCTACCCTAATCTTCTTAGGTGGTGAAATTTCTACAGGTTTAACTACCTCACTCACAGGTGGTTTGACAGTTTCACTCACAACCTCACTCACAGAAGGTTCAGAAGAAGAAGAAGGAACAAAAGTAGTGGAATGTGGTGCAGAGTCAAAGATGCTTTCAACATATCCTAACCCAGTTTTATCAGAAGGATACTTTTGAACATTCAGCATGTGATCCAGTTTAGAACTAGCAGATCTAGCAACAGATAAATCATGTTTCAAAGTTCTAACTTTATCAACCAAAAGCATGTTCTCAGATTTAACATTATTCAAAAGCTCATTAGCATCAAACAGTTTAACAAGCAAATTTCTCTTTTCAAGCTCAAGAGAATCAATTTTTTTTAAGCCAAGTTCAACTTTCATAGCATCCTTTGCAGCAATTTTGCAAAGTTTGTTATAGGCCTCTTGAAGATCTGCATCTTCAGAGAGTTCCCCATCAGAAGGGTTCTCTTCAGCAGATATGCTTTCATTGACTATAGCAGTAGCCGTGAAAGCAATGAAGTTTCCATCCTCGTCACCACCGGACTCATCATCAGAAACCTCATTATCACTAAGGGTTACAGCCATAGCTTTACCCTTAGTCCTCAAGAATGTAGGACATTCAGATTTCACATGACCATACCCTTGACAGCCAAAACACTGAGGACCCAAAGAGTTATTAGAAGATTGACCAAAATTTTCTCTAGGTTTTTCAAAATTGTTAACCTTAGTGGGATCATTCTTCCTAAAATTTCTAGGTTCAGCAGTGTAAATACCTCTTGCCTTTCTATTTGTATTCCTAAGAAAGTTCTTAAAGTTTTTGGCAAGATAGGCAATCTCTGTAGCAGAGAGCTCATCATCAAATCCACCACCATCAACATCATCAACTGACTTAAGAGCCATTGATTTGGATTTGTTCACTTTAGGTAGGTCAGACTCATAGGATTGAAGAGATCCTACAAGCTCATCAACAGGGATGGAGTCCACATCCTTGCTTTCAGTGATGGCAGTCACTTTGGGTCTAAAATCTTCAGTTAAAGATCTAAGAATCTTCCTAACAATTTTAGGTTGATCATAGATTTCACCCAAATTAAAAGCAGAATTGACAATATCATTTAATTTAGCATAGAATTCATCAAAAGATTCATCGTCAGACATTCTAATGCTTTCAAATCTACAAGTCAATTGTTGCAGTTTGTTTATCTTAACTGCCTTTGTGCCTTCATGCACAGTTTGGAGGATTTTCCAAGCAATATGAGCAACCTCAACATTAGAGATCCTCTTAAATTCCTCCATAGAAACAGCATTAAAGATGGCATTCATAGCTTTGCTATTGAAACTTGCTGCTTCTTTTTCAGAAGTTTGCCACTCACTCACAGGAGTAGCGGGCTTCACCCATCTGTATTCAACGGAATTCCAAACGCTTTCATCAATGGATTTCAGGAATGCTTTCATCCTTACTTTCCAATAAGCATAGTTGTTCCCATCAAAGTGAGGAGGAACAAACAGAGAGTGTCCATGCTCCATGACAACAGGGGTCAAGGATCAGCTCAGAGATTAAAAATCTCAAACAAAAAGAGCTACCTGCTCTGATACCACTTGACAGGAATTTAGACCCCTTAAACAACCAGATTGCGTAGCTTAGATTAATTAGCCAAGTTGTTACTTAGTCAAATTAAGCAATTCTAGGTTAAAACAATCCAAACAATCATATCAAGAATAATAATGCAGCGAAAAATAAATAACACAAGATATGATCACCCAGGAAACCACACGGTAAAAACCTGGGGAGGATTTGACCCACCGATCCTCAAGGCATAACAGAATTCACTATGAAAGAATTGAAGTTCTTACAAAAGGACTACAAGCTCCCCGCTCGACTTCCTAATGCTACCCACTAGTAGAACTTCCTGACACGACCACGCGCAGGCTCCGAATCCACGGACTACTTCTTTCTTGAATTCCTCAATCAGCTACAAGCTCCCCGATTGCTTTTCTTTTAAGTTCCAATGGTTGCAATGGTAATGATCTTCAAGATGTTGAAATCATCTCTACCTTGAAAACCCTAAGTTTTGTGTAAAGGAAAGCTCCTCAAAGATCTCACAAGAGATTTACACAAAACAGCAATGTATGAGCAACAAAGCAATATGGACAACCTCCAAAAATGTGGCTAGGGTTTTGTTTATATACCTAGGGTAAAAACATAAAATCCTAAACGTTTAATGAAGTAGGGCTGAGTTGGAAATTCTGCAGAAAAATCAACCTGTGCGATTTTCGATCGATCGAGTCTATTCTTCGATCGATCGAGCCAGGCCGAAAGTCCCAAGTACTTCTGCAACCACTCGATTCCAACTTTAAACCAACTTTGAGCAAGTCTAAATAAGACTAAATACAATGTTTTGATCATGGTTTGCCAACATTACAAATTAGAGTTCTAAATACATAAAATCCTAAGACCTTAGAACCTAACAGAAAGCTTGAGAGTGAACAAGTTCCATTCCTCATCTGTGTTGGCATTTTCCTTCTTACGATTGGGGTCCTCACCAAGCGTGCCGCAGCTGTGGTCCCCTTATTCTTTGTTGTGGCATATCTCTCCTGACAAGTATATCTCCACTTTTGAAAAAATTGTGATTACACTTGGATTGACTCTTTAGTATAAATTTGATTACCTTCTTACTATCATTCAGTCACTATGTGTGTGTGTATGTATATGTATACATATATATATATATATATATATATATATATATATATGTATGTAAAAGTTCAAAATGGGTATGAAACACCCTTGAACGTTTAGACCCCAAATTACAAAATTACCAATTCAAGCTTTATATCAAACAATTAATGTGCGGAATATGATAACATGCTTATAACAAAATTGATAAACAATCTAAGTCAAATATAAACACATCCACAGCAGTAAATATAAGGCAAAGATAAAGGAAAGAAAGATGCAAACACACAGACAGCACACGATATGTTATCGAAGAGGAAACCGAAGTCCTTGGCGTAAAACCTCTCCGCCGCCCTCCAAGCGGTGATAAAATCCACTAAAGAATATAGTTAGGATACATGAACAGCAGAAGACCCTCCAAGCCTAATCTACCCAAGTACCTAAGCCCTCCAAGCTTCTTGCTCCAACGAGGTTACGCCGAACCTATTTCTTCTTTAGCTTCCCGGATTCCACTACTTGACCATAGCATCAACCAATGTATATTGGTTCCTTCCTAAACTGCTTCCCTAAGCACCAAATAAACCTTCTCACAGACGTGGGTGTGGTGAGATAAAGATTTGGTCAATGACCTCTCAAGGGTATGACAATGGAGAGGAAGAGAGTAGAGGAATTTGTAGAGTCTCTAAGGTAAAGATTGGGGATGAGGCAATCTTGTTTTGCTCTAGGGTTTTCTCTCACAAAATTCTCTCTAGAAGCTCTCACAATTTAGTGGGTATAAGGGTCTATATATAGTGGTGTGGGTTTTGGAAAACGAAGAGTCAGTTTTAGCCAAACAGGGTAAATTGGCGGCTTGACCTCGCGGCTTGTCCAAGTCGCGAGTTCAAGTCGCGGCCTAATGGCCTGGCCAGCCTGGGACTTTTGTCCTGTAGTGCGACAGCTGGTGCGACCCTTCAGCTTCCCCTCGTGCATCTCACGTGCCAGCAGTTGGCGACTTACAGCCGTGAGCCACCCGCGAGTCCTAGCCGCGAAACTCTGCAATCTTGCACATATTTGAGCTTTTCTTCACATCTCCTCACACACTACCCTTACAATAATCCCACCCAAATACAGGGTTACTAAATGCTTAAATTACAAGCAAATTGGCACGGAATAAAGCCAACAAAGTGGTTGATAAATTTTTCAACCTTACAGTATGTATAAATATATCTATATATAAACAAACCTACCTACACCCATATATGAGCAGATGTATATGTACACACACACACACACACACACACACACACACACACATATATGTAGATACACACACACACACACACACACACATTCTTGGTGTGAATTTGCTGGGAATTGATAAAACAAAAGTTGTACTTTTCCAATTTATAATGGAATGTGTTTTTCCGAAAATTATTAATTATTGTATGCCCTTGTGGCACACATTAGCAAAATCCTATATATGTGTGTGTGTGTGTGTGTGTGTGTGTGTGTGTGAGACAGAGAGAGAGAGAGATATATAATATCAATGTATACATATATAGTAATGTATTATAGATACCTAGGGAGCGTGTATCTGTGCAAACATACATGCGAATTCCTATGATGATGATATATGCATTCATCCATAGGTATGTCCGTGGCGTAACACGCAATCATGGGTTTCAAATGTCCGGCTCTTTCAGTTCTGAAAAGCTTCAGTGTGTGGGTTCTGAAAAAGAAAGCTTGTCTGCCTGAACACATCATGGATTAAGAATGCTTAGGATATAATTATAGTGCGTCCGTAAACGTTTTATTGTACGTTCACGTGTGTAAAGATTAATTACACCATGGCTTAATATAACCCCCTATCTTCTGCATGATAACCACAATTAATTGTCCTTGTCCAGGTCTGCCATGGGTTGCCATTGCTTCTACGTTTACTACGATGGGGAGCAGTATTTCCATGAGTTGCATGGGTTGTCCTACAGAGGCGATTTAGTGAAGCAGAAGTTCATTGAGTTGAAATGCGGAACACACTTGAGAAAAATGCACCGGAAGATAATGGAAGCTCTAGGGTTGGATAGGGAGTCATATAAGATATCCATTGTGTACCATGCCCCTCAGCTACTTGTGAATACTCAGGTTGTCTACAACTTTAATCCATTGGGTTGCGATGCTGACATGGACATGATGTGGATAGTGATTAAGCGGACCCCCCAATTCATAGCGTCCGACTTGTATGTAACTGTTAAGGTTGCTGGGTTTCATGTTGGTGCAAGTTTGCAGCATGGCAGTGGGGTGGAAGAGCCACAGTCATTACAGCTTGACGTGCAGCCTTCCTTTGCCGATGCCATGCCTTTGGCCTACAATACTCAACCATGCAGTGCGGTTGATGTCTTCGACAACACCGAAGTGTTGGACGCCACCCAAACACATGACTTGGGAGGGTCTAGTCACGCATATGAACATGTCCAACCCTATATGGACGGGGGAATTGATATTGATGCCAGCCGAGATGTGTACGAAGAGTTCATTGATACTGATGGATCGGTGGATGAAGCAGATGTCTTGGATGGACCACAGGTCGAAAACAACGAGGAGTATTCAACTACTACAGTTCCTATCCAAGAATGGTTCACATCAAACACATGGGACAATATTAATGACCCATCACCTATATTGGGTACAGGACAGCTTACAAGTTGGCATAAAGGTGACCAGCCGACGAAGGGGATGTTATTCCAGAATAAAGCCTTCATTCAGTATGTGTTGACCCTCTACTCTGTGGAGCATAATAAGCAATACAAGGTTGTGAAGTTTGACACCAGTAGGCTGGTAGTGCGGTGCATACATGAGGCATGTCCGTGGTCAATTCAGGCTACTTGCAGTAAGAAGCACAAGATGTGGGTGATCAGTACATGTAATGGTCCCCACAGTTGCACATCCCTCCAGGTAACGACCGATGGGCGGATGATGGATTCAAAGTTCATCTCCATTGCACTTGAGAAGTATGTACGGGAGGACCTAACCCGATCCATAAAGGACCTTTGTAGTATTTTGCATGCGAAACACGGACATGATGTAACTATGTACAAGGTTTGGGAAGCTAAACAGAAGGTATTTGCGCGTATTTATGGGGCTTTTAATGAGTCGTACGTGGAATTGCCACGGTTTCTAGCGGCATTGTCCGATGCAGATCCAGACACTATAACCACGTTAAAGTGCGACCCCCATGTCCCGGGGACTTGTACATTCAACTCCGTGTTTTGGGCTTTCGGTCTATGTATTAGAAGGTTCAGGCATTGCAGGCCCGTGATAAGCATAGATGCAACGCACCTCAATGGCAAGTACAAAGGAAAGTTGTTGATAGCAATGGCAACAGATGGTAACAATGAGCTTTATCCACTCGCGTTTTCTGTTGTTGAAAGCGAGAGCACGGAGACATGGGGATGGTTTTTGGCATGCCTGCTGACCTATGTTACGGACCGGACCAATTTGTGTATAATCTCCATCAGGCATCGTGGGATACAATCATGCTTCGATGACACCACTAGGGGCTACTTGCAACCGCCCTTAACCCATCACCGGTATTACCTTTGCCATTTAGTAAGCAATGTTAACACTAACTTCAATAGTGTGGCGTTGAAGAACTTGGTATGGAAGGCAGCAACTGCGAATCAAGTTAGGAAGTTTGAAAACACCATGGATTGCATCAATAATGTCAACCCCAATGCGTACGACTATCTTCAGGAGGTAAATCAAGACAAGTGGACACTTGTACATGACCATGGGCACCGATATGGGGCAATAACAACCAACTTGTCAGAGTGCTTCAATGGGGTACTTAAGGGCGCACGTAGCTTGCCCATAACCGCAATGGTGAAGTTCACATTTTACAAGGTGAACTCGTACTTTGATGATCGTCGAAACAAAACCCTACAGCAGTCGGAAGAGGGCCAAGAGTGGTGCAAATATGCCTATGACAAGTTCAAGGCAAATCAAGAGAAGGCGAAGCTCCATATGGTTAGAAGGATGAGCACGCAACAGCGCTTATATACAGTGGAGACACAATCTTCACTATTGCACACTGGCGGGGGAGCTCACACCCATAGGGTTTCCCTCGTGGACAGGACATACACGTGCGGGAAATGGGAAGCAAACAAGATCCCCTGTTCACACTTGATAGCAGTTTGTGCCAAGCACAACCACGATGCCACGGAGTTTATGGATCGTTTCTACCACGTGGAAGAACGGTATCACAGCTACGAGCCAATATTCCAACCACTAAAAGATAGGTTAGAATGGCCGGAGCCAGCAGAAAGGAGAATAGTGATGCCAAACCCACGGTTGATCCAAGAGAAAGGCCGGCCTAAGTCCACAAGAATCCGCAATGAGATGGATGACGAGGATAGGGAGTTGCCAACCTCATTGTGGATTGAGAACGGACCAAAGTCCAAGTGTGGGTTGTGTCGCCAAGAGGGTCATAATCGTCGTAGATGTCCGGCTCGGAACTTGGAATTAACAAGCCGTGGTCATACATAGCAGGTAACAATTACAAGTCCTAGTAAGGAAGGGGGATATTTCATAAGTTATTCTTATTTAGTGTTGTCAATTATTCTTACAAGTCATAAGTTATTCTTACAAGTCCTGGTAGTAATGTGTAGATTGTAACCATGATAGTAAAACATGGTTTTCAAATATGAGTACAAGATGCGGTACTGATGTATTTTTTGTTGTACTTGTGCAGATATGGGATTTGTGGCAAAGAGGCAGTTGGTGTGGCACTGGTTGAACTCAAATCTCTTCTTGTAAACTATATATAACAAAACAACATTTATATGTAAATGGTTGTACTTACATTGTCAACAACTTGGTTCAATGGTTTTTATGATAGATAATGGCTCCTTATTTCCATTGTAGATTGTATGGATGATTTTCACTTCATGTGATTGTTTAATGAAGTGATTTGGTTATGGATGTGGTTGGAATTGTATGGATGATTTGATTATGAAAGTAGTTGGAACAATATGGATGAGTTGTTGATCAATGTGGTTGTGTACAGGTTCACTTTTATTATGACGAAAGTGGATGCAAATTAGTATGGGTCTGAACAGTGCTGCATGACTTGCGCAGGAAGTGTATTCCCAAATAACTCGATCTACTATTATGTGCAAGACGTGCCCACAAGGGCATTGCACGTAACTCGATTATTTAATAGCCGGGTTATGTGGAAGATCCTTTTGGACAGTTGGATTCCACTTGGACTGCATATGGATCAGTCCAAAAATATATGGGCTGGGTGTAGAAGCCTAGTGCACATAGCTCGATTACTGTAAAATTGAGTAATTATTGAATAACCTGATTTCCTTATAATCGAGTTACGTGCAATCCCCACTGCACATAACTCGATTACTTAATAGCCGGGTTATGTGGATGATCCTTCTGGGCAGTTGGATTCCACTTGGACTGCATATGGATCAGTCCAAAAATATATGGGCTGGGTGTAGAAGCCCAGTGCACATAACTCAATTACTGTAAAATCAAGTAATTATTGAATAACCCGATTTCCTTATAATCGAGTTACGTGCAAGCCCCACTGCACATAACTCGATTACTTAATAGTCGGGTTATGTGGATGATCCTTCTGGGCAGTTGGATTCCACTTGGACTACATCGGGATCAGTCCAAATATATATGGGCTTGGGTGTGGAAACCCAGTGAACATAACTCGATTACTGTAAAATCGAGTAATTATTAAATAACCCGATTTCCTCATAATCGAGTTACGTGCAAGCCCTACTGCACATAACTCGATTACTTCATAACCGGGTTATGTGGATGATCCTTCTGGGCAGTTGGATTCCACTTGGACTACATCGGGATCAGTCCAAATATATATGGGCTTGGGTGTGGAAACCCAATGAACATAACTCGATTACTGTAAAATCGAGTAATTATTAAATAACTCGAGTTCCTCATAATCAAGTTACGTGCAAGCCCCACTGCACATAACTCGATTACTTCATAACCGAGTTATGTGGATGATCCTTCTGGGCAGTTGGATTCCACTTGGACTGCATCGGGATCAGTCAAATATCTGGCCTTGGAGTGGCAGCTCAGTACATATAACTCGACTAACGCGTTATCGAGTACCTTTACAAATAACTCGATATCTTAAGAATTGAGTTTTATGCAAGCCAGCAACCACATCATGGATTCCTTTCAGTTACAGTGCACACAACATGGATTGGTTACAGTTATACTAAACATAGCTCGATTCATTAATAATCGAGTTATGTGGAATATCAACCACCATCGTGGACACTCTGTTTCAGTACTCGCCAGTGCACATTCTCAACAGTTACGAATCTCAGCCAAAAAACACTTTGGAGAACCAACACGATGACTTCTCAATGGCAGAGAGACAATGGGGATGATCCTGCTGATCTTCCCACACACTTTTTGAAGATTATTATGCCTCAAACACTTCGAGAAGGAAAGCTTGTAAGTAAACTTAATTTCATTGCCGAGTTTGATTCTTGAAAATCATATGCTAATTCGCATCATCAACTTTATGTTTTTTATTTGTGATTATTGAAAAAATGTACATTTGTTGATGACCAAATTCAAGAAAAATATGTGAAGTTGGTTCCATGTTACATGTAGGCATAAAAGCTATGATTTTGTAATGCGGAGGTTACGGTGGAACAAAATGATGCCAATATCAAGGTTTATTTTATTTTCTTAAATAGCCCAGTGCACATGAAGTGGTTATGTGGATGATTTTGTTTCATCTAAGAAGTATCTTCCTTGAACGTGTGTAAAGTATTATCGTAAAATCTTGTGAGAAAATTTACTTTTCCTGTAATGGTACTGATACTGACTGCACAACTCAAATTTCACATGATTGATTGCATGTATTTATTTACAAAGCTTGCATTTATGTTGAAGTTCGCCTTTTTACAGTGGATTACAAAGAAGTTTATAAGCGAATATGGCGTTCATCTGTCAGATATGGCCTTTCTTACGATTCCAAATGGTACAAAATGGAAAGTGAAGTTGACAAAACGTGATAGGGACGTTTGTTTTGAAAATGGCTAGTGTGAATTTGCAAGCTGTCATGCTCTAGCCCTGGGGCACTTGCTAGTGTTCAGATATGAAGGTAATTCAGAATTTTCTGTACTCATATTTGACGCCACTGCAACAGAAATAGACTATCCTGCAGCTGAACTCCAAGATCGTAGGATGGAAGACAATGAGAGTGATGATACCTCTCTTGAAATCATGGATGGCTTTATGCCAAGCCGAAAAACAGGAGAGAAACCACCAATACCTCTACCTCATAAGAGGGCAAAAACCAATCCATCAAGTTCTAAAGGGTCAAGGTTAGAGAAATCAAAAATGCCGTTTGGGGTATCTTTTATTAGGGGAGAGAGTTTAGGTTTGAATCTTACACTTTTGTAAGGAATTGGTTGATTTTGTAAGCCTGTTCACTATAAATTTCATGTGCATGACTTCATATATACATGTCATTTCAGGATCAGCTCATGGGGTTGTTGGTGTAGCTGAAAATCTTGTGAGAGCCAATGCTTTCAAATCAAAAAATTCCCTTTTCACAGTTACCATTCATCCATCATACATTAATGGCAAGGATTGTGCGGTAAGCTTTCTCAGCTGAACATATTGTTGGGTTTTAGAAATGCAACTCCCATTAACTTTGATTTTCCATAGATCAATTAGAAAGCATGTAGCAGAGACTTGTTGATTTGCTTCATTGTGTTAGTTCAAATAGTATCATCTTTAGGTGGTAGAAGGACATCACATAAGAATGTAAAGTCATTATGAACAACATGATCAAATCAAAATGGCATCAACATAACTGCCATCCAGCCATCAGCAGAACAAACAATAGTACTGCCTGAAAACTACATTTCATTCAAATGGGTAACTATTTTTGAATTGTATGTCTGATGACATTTTTTGTACAGAGCTTACCCCATGGCATTATCAACTACTTACCAAGCGAAGGCTTTACCAAGGACTACACCACCAAAGGAAGTATATTCACTGTGAAGCTCAAGGTTGTGGACCAAAAATGGCCTGTGTTGAGAGCATTAGGATGTCTGATGATGAATCATTTGATGAATTTTATGCTAAACTTAACGATATTGTTAATTCTGCATACAACTTGGGTGAAATCTATGATCAACCTAAAATTGTTAAGAAGATTCTTAGATCTTTAACTGAAAACTTTAGACCCAAGGTGACTGCCATCACTGAGAGCAAGGATGTGGACTTCATCCCTGTTGATGAACTTGTAAGATCTCTTCAGTCCTATGAGTTGGACCTACCCAAAACTAGTAAATCCAAATCAATGGCTCTTAAGTCAGTTGATCTTGGTGGATTTGATGATGAGCTCACTGCTACAGAGATTGCTTACCTTGCCAAGAACTTTAGGAATTTCCTTAGAAATAATAACAGAAGGGCAAGAGGTAAGAACACCGCTGAACCTAGAAATTTTAGAAAGAATGATCCCACTAAGGTTAACAACACTGAAAAACCTAGAGAAAAAGTAGGTCAATCTTCTAATAATTCTATGGGTTCTCAATGTTTTGGATGTCAAGGGTATGGTCACATGAAATCTGAATGTCCTACATACTTGAGGTCTAAAGGCAAGGCAATGGCTGTAACCCTTAGTAATAATGAAGTTTCTGATGATGAGTCTAGTTCTGACGAGAATGGAAACTTTATTGCTTTTACTGCTACTGTTGTAGTTACTGAAAGCGTGTCTGTTGAAGAGGATCCTTTTGATGGGGAACTCTCTAAGGATGCAGATCTTCAAGAAGCCTACTATAAACTTTGCAAAGTTGTTACAAAGGATGCTATGAATGTTGATCTTGGCTTGAAAAAACTTGCATCTCTTAAGCTTGATAAGAAAATTTTGCTTGTGAAACCATTTGATGCTAATGAACTTTTGACTAATGTGAAAACTGAGAATATGCTTTTACTTGATAAAGTTAAGAATTTGGAACTTGAACTATCTGTTGCTAGAGAACAATCTATTAAGTCTACAAGCTTAAAACTTGATCACATGCTGAGTGTTCAAAAGTCTCCCTCTGACAAAACTGGCTTAGGTTTTGTAGAAAGCATCTTTGTGTCTGCACTCCATTCCACTAACTTTGTTCCTTCTTCTTTCTCCAAACCTCCTGTGAGTGAGACTGTTAAACATGTAGAGGTCATACCTCCTAGGAAGTTTAGGGTTGACCTAAAAGAGTCTAAACCTAAGGAGTCTACCTTTTCTAAGGACAAGGTGCATGGTAAGCCTGTTTGGGTTTGTCATTTTTGTAGAAAGTATGGGCACATTTGTCCAAACTATTTCAAGTTGCAAGCTGCTAAGCGAGCAAATAAGCCAAAAGTGTCTGTGCCTCAAGCACAAGATCCTATAGTACTTATTGGTGAATTGGTAAAGGCTCTCAACCTTTATTCCAATCCTAGAGTTGGAAATCACTCTAATGTGAATAAGAACTCCAATGCTCGAGGTGCATCTAAAAAGTTTTGGATGCAAAAGGCTCGATCTAATTGAGTCTTTCTGACATGGTCCTTGTACTTCATTGCTCTACTCTTTGTGACCATTGTTCTTTGGTCTTTGTTTTCTTTTTGTTTCTAGGACTTACATTGCATAACATTCATGCATTTCATTCTAGGACTGTTTTTGTTTCTTCTTTTAAAAAAAAATAAAAATAAAAAAAAGGAGAAAAGTGGAAGCAAATTGTGTTTTGTATTTATTTTCTTGGTTTTGAAAACAGGGTTGGTCAATTTATTTTCACATTACATGTCTTTGTACCTTGTTTAGCTTGGATGAGCTTATTTATTACATTTTACTAGTTGAAGCTTTGTAGTGCATGTTGTGTGGGAAAGATGTTTATGGTTTTTGATCACTTTGTCTTGATCTTGAAGTTACATGTCTTTGACTGTCGGACTTGAACCTTTTGAGAAAGGCATAAATAACCATCTCACTACTATTCACTAGCCAATCATAAACATCTTAGTGCATATCGTAAGATTTTTTGCCCGAGAAAGTGTAGCACATGCACAAAAACAAAATAAGGTGTAGCCTCGGTTTAAATGCTTAAAATTGGTGTGTACATTATTGAACTTAAAGTTAAATCAAACAACTAAAATTGGTGTGTACATTATCCTGGCTATTTTAATAAGTTTCTAATCAATTATAATTTGTGTGTACAATATGAGGCAAATCAAGAAACTTACATGATTGCAAGCTTATGATCTAAGAGATGTGGGAGTTATATGATGTAACTCTTCAGGTCATAGTCTCTTTCAAATTCTATGTGATGAATTTTGTAGACTTTGTGTTTGATTTCTCTTCACATATCACCTCACATGTATCTCAAACTTTTGCTAGTTGCACACACTACACAAGTTACTCTTACCTAAACTTTGTACATGTTATTATGTGTGTCTTTGGTTTGACCAACCAAGTTTGAAAAATCATTGAGTTTTATGCAAAACATATTTGATGCTTGAGAATTTAAGAGAATGGATTGAAAATCTTAATTTTGGGAAAATTGGGTTCAAAACTTGTGTTTTTGAAAGACATTTCATCTAATACTCATGCATTTTATTTTTAAAATTCTATGCTTTGAGGAGTTTCTGCACAAAAATATTTTGTTTTTCAAAAAATTTGTTTTTTTCCAGAATTTCGATCGATCGAATTTGTTCCTCGATCAATCGAAATTGCGATTAAAATATTTGGTCAGCCTCTGTCTATTTTGATCGATGCTCGATTGATACTAGATCAATTAAAGCATTTTCGATCGATCGAACCTAAATTTCGATCAATCAAAAATCGTATAGAGAGTTTTTAAAAAAGATGATTTTGACGTGTTCAACTTACTTTTCAAAAAGTTTTTCAAACACTCTCTCTCCATACGACTCGGTCAAAGCTCAAATCAAATTTTTTGTCGTTTTCCTCCATTCTTTTTGCAAGGTTTTTCTCTCCAAAGGCCGATAAGACCATATTGCCCCTCCTTTTGCTTTTATTTTCAAGTTTCATGCATTTTTATTGAAATTTTCAAACCTATGCATTTTTGGGGTTTTTGATGATTCAAGCTTGTTTTCTTGAAATTGATCAATGGGTTTTTGTTGAGGGATGTTATAAACATACTCTATGGTGTTTAATTTGATCAATTTGATGTATTGTGAGAATTTAGAAATTCTAGGGCTTGAATATACCCGAATTGGGGATTTTGTTCAAATTGAGTTTAATTGATGAAATTGGCTTGTTGGATTGATAAATTTGATCATAATAAACTGTGTTCTATCTTGTGTGATGATCAATTGGTCAATTTAGTACAAATTGAACAAGTGGTTTTTCAAAATTTTGGGGTTTTTGTTATAAACTCTATGCTCAAGCCAATTTTATGATTCTAAACTTAAATTGAACTTGTTATCACTGCATTAGAGAATGCATCATGACATTTATTTGTTCATGCATCATATAGATTGTTATTTCTATTTTTTGTGCTAACTTGCAATCTGCCCTTAGTTTTTCTTTTTGTTCTTTTTGATTCTGTCCTTGTATCTTGTCTTTATCTTAGCACCATGCCTAGGAAGACTAGAGCCATAGGACATCCTCTTCTTCTTCTAATCCTTCCCCTTTGAGCGATTTGTTTCCGAGTGAGAAAAACCGAGAGCTGTATGAGACTTTAAACCTTAAGAGAAAGATTTGGGCTGAGCAGAAAGTGTTGTTAGATGAGCTTGATCCAGCCATTAGGGCTAATTTTGAGTGTAGGGGCTGGCTACCATTATCGGATATTGGTCCTCCACCACAGCTACCTTGATTAGAGAATTCTACTCGAACCTCTCTATCCGCATCTATGATTCCAACATTTTAGTAAAAAGTTGGATATGAGGTGTAGAGTTCACCATTACTCCTACTGTAGTGGCTGATGCTCTTGGGGTATCGTTGGTCCAGCACCTTGTCTACCCCTATGATGAGTCCCCTCCCTTGGACGACATCATGTCTCACATCACTAGGTCTTCTATCCAGCGGGGTTCTGATCCTCGGATCACCACTGCTGAGTTTACCGAGTTACACTATCTTTTCTTTAGGATAGCTGTCATTCCTTATGGCCTATCACTCATCTGCACACCATTCCTTTGGAGTGATGTGCATTTTTGTACGCTCTTGTTATAGATGCTCCTATTAGTTTCCCTCATCTGTTTCTTCGTTCTTTGAACGAAGTTTATAGGAGTTCTTCTACCACTCATGCTCTTTTTCATCCCATTTTCATTCATAGGATTTTGTTGTTTTTAGGTTTAGATGACTTCCCCGCTTCTGAGCCTGTACACATAGTTGCTCCCATAGGTGCCTCATTTCTTAGGTAGAGGGTTGCTCATTTGAGAGAGAGCTCTAAACGCCTTCGTGTTGAGACTTCTAGTACCGCACCCCCTCCTTCTTCTGCAGATATTGCTTCTAGTGAGGTGTTTGCTGATCCTGTTGCTGTTGCTGCTGCTCCTCCGCCATCTACTTCGGATGCCTTTGACATTCGTCGTACTTTGGAGACTATCACGATCATTCAGGTGGCTCATGGTCAGATTTTGGTGGACATGCTTGATGAGCTCCATGCTTTGCGGCAGATTTGGCGCATCTTCGACGTTCGCTTTCGCCACCTCCTTTTGATGATGGATTCTGATTGCCCTTTGGCATTCCATCACAAAATGGGGGAGTACATTTTGGACACTTGTAGAGTTTTTTTGTAGTTAGGGGGAGATTTTTGTTCATTGGAGCTTGTGGAGTTTAGATTGTATCTAGGTGCTTCACTGTGTATGTATTCTTTTTGGCTCTTGATGTATTGTTTTTGGGATGTTCATGTTAGGGGGAGATACATTGTTATATATGTTTCTTGTTTCATTGCTCATTGATTTTATATTTATGAGTTTCTCATGATATATGTCTTTGTTTTGTGTTTTGTGAAGTCAAGAATTTATTTTTGTTTTTACTTGTATTTTCCACACATGCGTTTATGCGTTTGTTGAGTATTTCAGGAAATATACAGGTTGATTCAGTCGTGCTTCTATCTACATTTGTAACTGATGGATAGTAGTTAGGTTGGATTATTTTGTAATGGGCATTATTTTTGTAAAGGGCTTTTACTTGTAACTTTGAGCATTGTGTTTGTGTTTTGTCACGGATTGCCAAAGGGGGAGTTTGTTAGGTTCTAAGTACTTAGGAACTAATGTATTAGAACTCTAATTTGTATTGTTGGCAAACCATGATCAAAACAGGTTGTTAGTCTAGTTTTAGACTTGCTCAAAGTATGTCTTTTATGTAAAGTTGGAATCGAGTTAACTGTAGAATTGAGTGTGCAATTCTGACTGCCTCGATCGATCGAAAATTAGACTCGATTGATTGAAAGTCTTGCAGATTGTTTTTTCTGCAGAATTTCCAACTCAGCCCTAAGCCCATATGACGTGTAGGGTTTTATGTTTTGTTCTAGATATAAAAGGGAAACCCTAGTCATGTTTTAGAGGTTGCTTTATTTGCTGTGTGTGAATATCTTGTGAGATCTGATAGGTGGTTGCCTCCACACATGCTTAGGATTATCAAGAAGGAGATTTCATTGAGAGTTTGATGATCATTCAGTTGCTGCACTAAAGAGCTTAAAGATACACAAGCGGGAATGCTTGTACTTTTTGGAGAATCCAAGAAAGAAGGAGTCCGTGGTCTCAGAGCTTGCACGTGGTCGTGTCAGTAAGTTTTCTACATACATAAGGTAGCAATAGGATGTTAGAGGTCTAAGTCACTATTGTAAAACTTTGATTCTTTTATAGTGAATTCAGTTTTACCTTGAGGATAGCTAGGTTAAATCCTTCATAGGTTTTTTACCAGTTTGGTTTTCCTGAGTGATCATATCTTTGTGTTCTTTATATTCCCCACTTTGCATTGATATGATTATATGATTGTGTTAACCTAGATTTGTTTATTTTGGACTAAGTAATAACTTGGCTAATTAACTAGGTTAATCTGGTTGTGTTTTAAGGGGTCTAAAAACAATTAAACAAACATTATATATGAGTCATTTTCAAGTCTGACAAACAAACAAAAAAAAAGTATAGAAAAGAAAAAAGATTTAAATTAAAAATGTTTAACTTGGCAAATGAACTGCTATTATAGCTCTAGTAAAAGAGATTAATGCTTTCTTTTTGTTCTTTACCCATTATTTTATTGAGCTGATCGTAGGTTGTATAGCATCATTTAAGATGTTATCTTCAAAGCTATATATAGAAACGGTCGTGGTGATCTTCTTCTTCTTCTCCTTTGTAATCTTTTAATGCTTTATTGGGTTGTTAGAATCTGAGGAATGAAAAAGATGGTAAAGTAATCTTATGATTTTGATGCTTTATATATTAAAGGTGTTACTTTAACTAAGCCAAATCAAATAGAGATTTATGCTTTTCGGTCCCAAACGATTACAAAATGATTTTGAAATTTAAATTCTATTTTCTTCTTCTAGCTTTTAAGTTTTAACTTCTCAGTAATTAGAGGGAGAATAGAGCTTTCCATCCAATCCTTGGATACCTAATTAAGCCGAATTAAGCTCTGCACCTCTTTTGTGGAGGCCTCTTTGCTGTGGGATGCTTGCTAGGAATGGCTTCAATGATAGCAAAAGACTGTTTATGTGGTGTGGATCAAGTTAAAAATTCCGCAACAAACTCGTCACTGAGAAACTTTATGTATTATATTCAAAATTTTAAACTTTTCTGAGAAACTGAGAAACTTTTTGAAAATTTCAAACTTTATGGTTAGTATAAGTTCGATTTGATCGGATACTCTCAAATTTAAAAAAGTTTACATTTGGTCCATCAATTTAAAAAAAGGGGAATAGTTTAGTCCCCTAATCTATTTTACCATTTAAGTGACTAATGGGATTTTGAGGCACACAACATTTTCAAGGTACCACATCGAACTAACAATATATTTAAGGGATCAAATCAAACCAACACCATATTTAAGAGATAAAAAATAAAACAACGTAACATTTAAGAGGCCAAAAACAATTTATCATGCACCTTTGGTGTAATGGTTATTTCAAACTATATCCCCAATAATGTAATGACCAATATATCTGAAAGTAATGTAATGACCAATATATCCCCAATAACGAAAATAAAATTGACAAATTGAACAACTTTCATGAGGCTGAAGTTTGTGCAAGTCCCCTGACCTCCTAGAACACGGATTAAATTTAATAGAAAATTGCATGCCAATATTGTGCCACGAATGAAATACCAATATCATAATAGGGAAATATCATCCACTTAATATAAAATGAGATTTTAACATACCAGCATCTTCTTAGAAAAAGATCATCTTTATTATAAATGGATTTATCTCATGGCTTAGATTAAATATTACAAACATTAAAAAAAAAAAATGTATCTAGTATCATGTCAATGATAAATCCAAAAATAAAATTTGAACTGTGAAATGGACTATCTTCATTTCAAGTGAAATAGAGAGAATCATATTCCTGTCTTTTCATATCTAATTTAAACAAAAATCATGCATCCACAATAACCCCTCATACTAAAGGAATGTGAGAAAAGAGTTATACATTTTTAGAGGGGCTCAAAACCATAAGCATAGCATAAATCAATCTTTACGTAGATTGTGTATAATAAACATATGAGTTGGGTTCAAGTTACACCTGGTGTAACTCTAAGTAATGTTACACCACCCAATAATTTATTATTGGATTAATATTTTGAAAATCCAACCGTTGAATTACATGTTCTATATATTCTTAACATGCATGCCAATTTTCATATCAATCGGATGTTATTTACCATTTGATCCATATACTCATCTTTTATGCATTATTTTAAACTACAAAAATTTGAATTTTAATAATTGATTGATGACATGGTTATTAATTTTTGATCTCCTTGAAATTTTGCAAGCATGAAGAATATATGAAAATAATGTAATCTAACGGTGGATTTGTCAATATTCGCATCAAATTAAAAAATATTGGGTGGTGTAACATTGTTTAGAGTTACACCTGGTGTAACTTGAACCCAACTCTAAACATATATTCTCTTAATTGTTAAAGTATTTAATCTAGTTAATTATTTAGTAGGTGAAGACATATTTACTGCACAAATTCTTACAATTCCAAATCCAACCAATGTTTGTAGCTAGGATTATCCTAAAAAACCAGAAAAATGATTTCAACTCAAATTTCTTTCTTTTTGGTATAATTTTGGCTTATAATTTTTCACTCATTTATATACACAAAGAGAACTTGTCAAATGCTTCGTGAAAAACCAACATACCGTACCTTTTTTTCTTTTTTAATAAGAAAACGGGTTGTCATGAACACATAACCAAAACAATTTTTACAAGAATCCAATACCTAAAAAACCTAACGATTGAGAATCTAATACTTTAAAGATCTAGTGATATTGCTCACATCATAATAATTTTTTTTACCATTATTAAAGATTGTCATGAAAACTTACCTAACCAAAAAGAACATGACCATAACAGTTATAGGAGTTGAAAATTCAAATGTCTAATAAGAAACAAGTAAAAAGAAAAATTGAGAATCCAATGGCTAAGAGATGTAGTGGTATTGATCATCATGGCTTTTTGTGGTGGGCCTTTTTTGCAATGTTGGGCTGGGCTGCCTCCTGCTGTGCTGGGCCTAAGTGTTTTGAGTAAGGGAGTTGAGAATAGTCCAACTGCAACTCACTTTGGTCCGGCTTGTGCACAAATTATGCCTTATTTGCTAGGAACTTCGTTACTTCAGATGAGTCATGGCAAGCAAACATGATAATAATAATAAAAGAAAGTACTTTTGCCTTTAGACAAAGTGAATAAATAATCCCCAATTAGAATGATAATCACAATGATAAGAAAAGCCCTGTAAAGAAAATGGCGGAAATAAGTAGATAAGACATGAGTTATCAAAAAGAAAGAAAGAAAAAAGATCAATCTGCTATGCCAAGCTATGTCACAGGACCAAGACCAAGGAGGGAATTGTTCTCTTCAACGTGAATAATCTCCCAGGAAAAATCCTGTCATAGAAATTAATCACTTTGAGGGAAGCGGACCTGAATGGCTTGTGCCCAAAAAAATCCTTTGTCTTTGGTAGAGAGCAGGGCTTGTAGAGAGAGAGAGGGGATCAACCTATTGGTGCATGCCTATCATTCTATCTCTTTGTTTTCTTTCGTTATTTCTAATTTTTCTTTTCTTTTTCCTTTTCTCCCCTTTTCTCAGTGTTTGCTTCAGTGTTGTGATTTCTTCCTAGAGGTTACTATTACCGTCCTGCTCCCCTTCGCTGTGCACAACAAAGGTCCCTTATATAATGCTTGTCGTGATTGGCTTTTACTATTTTAGCCTTTAACTACATTTGTCTGGTCTGGATGTCCTTGTCGACCACCACTACTTTGTCAGACACTCAGCTAACACCACTTGCCTGTGCTGGACGTGCCACTCCCCATCACCAGACAGAGAAAACTATTTTGTTCTTTTGTTTGCCTTGGCACTCTTACCTGCTACGATTTGGGTGCTCTCTCTCTCTCCATCCTTCATGACATACACCTAGTGGTTCCAACTCATCTTTACTTCTTTTAGGCGGTATGTCATTCCAGCAGGACATTTCCCCCAAAAGAGCTTGAACAGGAACCCCATAATAGGTTTCCCCTTCTCCCTACCGCCAGGCCATACCCTCTTACTTCTAACCCATGACCCACCACCTCCTGTATTGGCTGGGTACAGGCTAGTGAAGTCTGGGCCTTGCGCGTGCTCGACTTTTGTGTGTCCAAAACTTGCCAACTGCGTTTGCCGTGGTTTGGAGGCTCCTATACACATTTTGCCGCCCATCCTTGACTTCTTATGGCGTGAGCTACTTTTTGATTCCTCATTCTCTATGACCCACTCCCTTTAGGGGCCGGGCTTTGCTTGTTTGTGAGCTTTTCTTCCTTCAGCCTACCCTTTTACTCCTTTCTGCAGTTTTGCTTCCATTTCCTGTTGTTTCGTTCTGTCATTCTTGTTGTGATGTTATTTGACCCTAGCCTGTTGGGCCTCTTTGGGCTTGTTGCTTATTTTTCTCTCAATGACTCAATATAGTCATTTTGGATTTGTATTACATTGCTTGTGGGCTCTTTTGTCCCATTTATTTCCTCCTGGGCATCCTTGGCCCATTTGCTTTCCTTGGGCTTCCTTGGTCATTTTCCTAACTCTGCATTCCCATAGGCTTTTACTAACTTCTTTGGGCTTCCCTGGCCCAATTACTTTATTCTTCATCCTTGGGGCTCATGGGCTTGCCATCAACCCCTTACTTTCTTTACTTGCATTACTTCAGGCTTGCTATGGCCCATTCTCAGTTTTCTACATCACATACTGCCCATGAGTTTGCTACTTCTCTCTCTCCGAGCTCCTTTAGCCCCATTTGCTTCCTCAAGATCCATTTGTTTATTTCATGGGCCTGTGATCTATTATTTCTGCCGCTTGAGCTTAATGGTTTTTCTATCCGCTTATTAACGCTTTTCTGCCCGTGTTGCTGGCCTTCTTCTTTCTACTGGGCTTCTTAAAATAAGCATCAACACTTTTCTTATCTACAATTTTTAGGGGCAATACACCACTTTGCTCACCAACATTCAGCCGCCTATCAAAGCAATAAAACAAAGTATTATTTACAATGAGGTCCCAAATACTCTATAGTAGTACATATGATAAAAATTGAGGCTTTTGTTAACGGGTGCTAAACTTTGTTAATGGGTGCTGTTTAGCACTCGTTAAGATTGAATTTTTTATTAATAAAATATAATTGCTTTTTGAGAGTAGAAAAAAGCATGGTAATGTGGCACTTAAAGTGTCAGTAAAGCATAAAAGATTAGGCAATTTACAACAGGACCAAAATACCCTTTTAAGTTCTTTCATCTTCCTTTCCTTCATTAACATTTCTCAGTTTGTACTTTTTGAGTTTTTTCTTTTTTTCAGATCTACAAAACCACCCAAATGCCCAAATTTCAAACCCAAGCCAAATTGTCAAGCTTTTCACGTTCCAAATTTAACCCAGTCACCATATCAACCCAGATACAACCAAAAATAAGGGAAGGAAAAGTAGAACCAAAGGCGGAGAGAGAAAGAGAGGGTGATGGCTATAGAGGTGGTGGTGGTGGCGCCGATGAGTACAGCTAACAGAAACGGTGGTGGAGCTCAAGGTTTTGGCCTTGGTTGATACGAGAGAGAATTCGAGATTGCAGAGAGGGAGTGAGACGGATCTAGTGGTGGTAGGTGGGTTACAAATCTAGTGGTTGGGATGGTGTTGGTGGAACTTTCCTTTTTTTTTTTTTTCTTTTTCCTGGGATTGAAACGTTAGAGAGACCAAGAGAGAGGGAGGTGAGACGAGAAGAAGAAAGAGAAGGCTTCAAACGTTAGAGAGAGAGTTAAAAGATGATGAAGGGTATTTTTGTTTTATAGGTAACAAATTTAACTTTTCAAAAATGTTTCTCTTTCTTCAAAAAATGTGGCTCCACGTGTAGTTTATTTATTATTTTATTCCTTCTTAATAGGTGTTGTACAGCACTCGTTAATACGTCACCACCATGACATCACTCTCCCTCTTCCTGTTGTGACACGTGGCTCCCATGGCAAAGAACCTTCGGTGAATTCTCCTCGAAAGTTCGTATGAAAGAAAGAGCTACAGAAGCAAAAGATATATATCATAATTTTCTTAACACTATATATATAATATATACTATAAACTATATTCTATATTCTTATATATTATTAATTTGGGAAACTCACCTAACAAGCTTATCCCCATCTTTCACTAGCTCTACCACTTCCATCTCCGGCTTCTTGCTTGCTTATCTATCTCAATGGACTATTCTGAAAACCCTAATTCTAACCTTAGTAACACAAACCTCACTGGAAATAGTGACCCTTGGTCTCTGGATTTTGAGATATCAGAGTATTTGATGCTTAAGGATCATCATCATCATGATGGTGTGGACCAAGATTCAACATCACAAAGCACGGCCTCATCAGAACAGGATATGGGGGGCTCTAGTGGATCCACTGGTGCAACATTAAGAAACAACAACAAGCAAGTGATACAAATCTTTTTCTTTTTGTTTCAAAAAATTATTATCATGCTTATATTATGGTATTTGTTCACATAACCGCCCAACTTTCAAAAAGTGATTCTGATTGTTTAGATCTTCAATAAGTTGTGAAGCATGCATGAAAGAAGGTTTCTTTTACATATACGGCATGTTCATTACATTGGAAAGTTGTGACTGCAAACATTCAAATCTTCATCTTATATTATGGTATTTGTTGAATGAGAATAATACCTTTTATTTTTTGTATTTTTTAAATTTTTGTAGAAGATGCGAAGATGGGGTTAAGAAAAACAAGAAGGAAGCGGGTCATAGATTTAGAACAAAATCTGAGCTAGAGGTATTGGATGATGGATTTAAATGGAGGAAGTATGGGAAGAAGTCAGTGAAAAACAGCCCAAACCCAAGGTAATTATACTCTTGAATTTTCAAACTTTATGATTCATTATTATTATTTCTTATATATATAGTTGTACTTATTATTATTATTTTGCTTAAGATGGCGAAAGAATTGGATAAAGATGGGTTAATGTGCATAATAAATTGTATTTTTTCTCTCAACAAAAATGGTGGATTGGTTTGATATATAAAGAGCTTCCCAACAGTGATGTATTGGAGCTGTGTAGATGTCATCTATTCTAATTGCATGGGGTTATAACCAGTCGATCTCGTGGTTTAAATGCTTTCAATGGACCCCAGCTTCGATGTATGCATTTTTGGCTGATTAGGCGGCTCATCACTACTATGTCTCTCTCACACACATAATGAGCACTGGGTAGCTAATCAACTTTGAGATTGAAAAACCCATCTTTGAGTTTTCTTTTTGTTGATCAATGGGAGCCGTTCAACCTGACATTGCTTATCTCATAAGAATTTTGTTTGTTTATTTATCAATAAGTTAAGAATAGATCTGAAAATTGAAAAGAATTCTTCCTGGATTAAGCTAACATATAAGATATTGTTTCTTATAACAACTTGTTAGATATAGTATTAGTACTATACTTTTGGATGTTGCCACTATATATATGGACTTAAGACACCCACATCCACTGTCTGGCATACACTTTTAGCTGAGTAATTTCTTCTGCCTCTATTCTTCTTCTTCTTCTTATGCTTGCCTCTATGACACATATATACATGCTCTTGCACTAGGGTCTTCATGTGTTTGTATTGGGTGTGTGAGAGAAAGGGGGAACGTCATACAGAAGAGGCAAAGAGGCTTGTATAGTTATCATTATATCACTAAACATATGCTTCCAATACTGAAGGTAAGGAATATGAGTAGAGAGTAAAGGAAAAGATGCCTTTTATAAAATAATTGTCATGTGTCGAAAGACAATTGATTAAGGAAGAGTCTGAGACCACAATCGACATTCAAGCAAGTGGACAATTCTCTTATATAACAGCTTTAGATACAGTTCCTTAGCCAACAAAAAGATTTGCGTCTTATGCATATTAATTAGTACATGAGCTTAGATTTTGGATTGCTTGACAGCAATAACTTTTGTGGTACAATGTATGCTTAAGATAATTAGGGGTATGATAGTGAATGTTTCATTAATTGTAGCCAGCCAACTTCGCCTGAAGTTTTGGGTCTTCATAAACCCTACACTTTGAACTTGAGTTGATCACAATTATCATACACATCACTCTAGTTTGCATACCTTTTGCACCGTTCTAGTCCTATGCAAAAGCATGGTTGTCCAACTTTTTTAGTTCTATATTTATGCAAAGCATGGTAGCTTCAGGATAATGGTGAGTTATGCAGGATGTGCTATAGCTTTGTCGATTCTAGTTATACACATTCACTACTGAAAAGAAATAATTAATATGCTTATGGAAAAATAGTTTCATAAATAGAGAGTAACGTCCACTTGTCAATGAATTTTTGGTGTAATACGTGATTGATGTCAGAAATTTTCACTAATTTAGGTACAATTTCTTAGATTAATTGTACCTTCAATTCTCAAATTCAATTCAATCAAGTGATTTGTCCAATGCACTACGACCATATAGCTTAGTGACTTATTTGCCAATGCACTTATTTGTATATAGTTACAACTTCCAAGTTTCAAGACCACACCCACATGGTAAATTTTAATTAAAAAAAAAAAAAAAACCCTTAGATAACACCTTAAAAGTTGTACTTAAATTTTACCAGTGGAGTTTTCATTCCTTTCTACAGTCATTTACAAGACTCAAGTGGAGTTTTCTTATAATTATTAGCTGCTTTGCATTGGTTAGTAGTTACCCACTTGTCCAGTGGGTTGGAACTTTCTGTTGGAAGAGTAGTTCAGGATATAGTGCTTCTCAAATTAATGGTGGGTCAATAATTGTTAAGTATGATTCTTGGGGTCCAGAGAGTAAGGAGGCTAAGCTTCCTGGATAGATTAGCAACTAGAGAATATGTGCTTAAAGCTTTGTAAAAGAATGGGGTGAATTATAGGAGGAATTGGGAGGGCTGAAAGAGAAGGAGAATGATGGTGAAGTGTTAGTCCAAAAGAAATTTCTTTATGGAAGAATGTGGTCTATTTACATGGCCATTTGGAGCCTAATTAATTGGACAGCAAGACAAGTGTACAAACACTACCCAAGCCATCTTTTCAAATTTCAAATACAAATTTTGCAGCTAGACCACATATAAGAGACATTGATTATATGAGTTCACTTAGAATATCAGTGGTTTCAGATGATAGAAGTCCACAGTTTTCAAATCAAATTAACAATACGTTGTTACTCTTGAATGTTCAAACTCAAGACTTACCTTATACTAAAACCGTAATCACTAAATAATTACTTTATGTTACTTTTGAATGTTCAAACTCACGATTTATCATATACTAAGACTATAACTCTCAGGAAACTACCTTGGAAGTAGTGGGTGGTGGTAATGAATTGACATAAGAATACTAAAAACTACTACATAGATAGTCCAATTGAAGGGAATCCTATGGCAAGCAATATGATTAAGCCCTTTTATTAGCCTTATTCCAATTGACTATGTTTATTTTTGGAATATATTTGGCTCTCATGCACTTGGTACTTCTACTTGAAATTTTACTATGTTTATCTTTTGAGATAGAAAATTCTAATTGATATTATCTTTTTTAAAATTAAGGGAATTATTACAAATGTTCAAGTGAAGGGTGTAACGTGAAGAAGAGGGTCGAAAGGGACAGAGATGACTCAAGCTATGTGATAACAACATATGAAGGAACACACAACCATGAAAGCCCTTGTATGGTCTATTATAATCAGATGCCTTACATGATTCCTAAAGGTTGGACATCACAAGCTTCATCCCACTCTTCTACGCCATGAAAAACACAAACTTTTTTTTTTCTTAGTTACTATTCTAGACAAGGTGTTTGTACTGCACCAGAGTCAGAGTGTGACAGAAATGACATTTTGTGTATAATTTATAACGTGGAAAGAGAATAGTAGTGGGGACCTGCCGCCTGCCGGTTGTTGGCTGGTTGCTTGGCTGCAGTTTGGGAGTTTTTCCAGCCTTCTATGGTTGGTTCAGTTAATAATATTCTCCCCTCCCTCTCCAAACCAAACTGTGCCCAATCCAATCTTTGACCTTAGATATCATATTTTTGGGGTTGGAACTGGCTTTGTGAAAGATTAACTGATAAGCATCATGCAGTTTATTATCATCACTTGGTATTTTCCACTGCGTTGAGTTTGTTTTCTTTTAAAATTAGAATTTTATGTGTCCTTTGGTCATTCCTCTTTTTCTTTCAAGAATTTTTTTTTTTTTTTTGAATTTCTATCTTCATATTTCTTTATAATTTTAAAATGTATGGAAAACTTACTCAATTAATTTAGGGATACTTGGTAAATCTGACGTGCTTGTTCAATATATATCTTCTCAATCTTTTCTTTTCCTTTTTTTTTTGGGGATCATTTCTGTATAGGAAGTATTAATTTTCTTGAATTTTTTTTTTTTTTTTGGCAGATGAAAATGGTGAAAAAGAAGTATCATCAGAGCCTCATAGTATGGTGTTTAACGTTGAACCAGTTAAGATGACTATTTCAAGTGAACAACAGAAAGTTGAAATTGGAGAAATTGGGAATTTAGCTTCACAAGAAAGACAACCAGAGCGTATACAGGTTGAGGAAATGCAACCACAAGCATTAAGTACTCAAGGAGTGGTGTTTGATGATGGAGCAGTTAGATCCTTAAATCTAATAGGCAGATGGAATCTCAGATTGAAGACATTGAGATGGAACCTGAAGCCAGTGAGCAATGTGGATTATTTCTCATGCAGGGTGGTTTAGGATTAACTAAGCCGCCAAAGGATGATGATTGGAAGAACGCCAAAGAGATTTACTTGATGGACAATGAGTTGTCCATCTTACCTGAGAATCCAAGGTGCCCCAATCTGTCAGCTTTGTTCCTTCCAAGAAACTACAAATTGAGAACGATTCCTCCGTCATTTTTTGATTACATGCCAGCCCTTCAAATCCTGAACTTGTCCAGGACTGGTATCAAGTCTTTGCCTGATTCCCTTATCAGATTGGTAAGCCTCAAAAGACAGTTTCTAAATGATTGTCATCGCCTCATGACGTTGTCACCAAAGGTTGGAAATCTCAAGCTGCTTGAGGTTCTTGATCTTGAAGGGGCAAAGATTATGGATTTACCTATGGAGATTTAGGAGTTAACTAATATGAAATGCTTGGAAGTTTCATTTTACGGATATATGAGTAATGGTAGGAGAGCCATGCAGTCAAATGCAGTGGTTCCTTGTGGGGTAATTTCTGCATGTCTCAGTTAGAAGAATTGAATATTGATGTGGATCCAGATAACGAGCAGTGGGATGCACATGTAGAAGATATTGTTACTGAAGTATGTACCTTAAAGAAGTTGGAAACTCTTAAATTCTATTTTCCAAGAGTGGAACTTTTGAGGCACTTTCAGTGGAATAGCCTATCACTGTCTTATTTCAGATTTATTGTTGGTCGCCATGTTAAGCGCAATATGTCTAGAGTCCCACTTGATGTTGAATTTGAGCTAGAACGATGGGAGAGATCCTTGAAATACATAAATGGTGTGGGTGTCCCTAGAGATATTAAAAAGGTACTCCAACATGCCACAGCATTTTTCTTAGACTGGCATGCAACTGCTAAGAAGCTATCCAATTTTGGGATTCAAAATATGGAGAAACTAAAATGCATAGTTATGGGGGAATGTAATGAGCTTCAAGTGATTATAGATGAAGCAGATGGTTATGAAGGGGATGATGGCAACGAAAATGTATCTAAATCCTATGGTACTGAAAAAATTGTTCTTGGATCACTTGAATACCTGTATGTGTATTATATGAAGAGTTTAAGGCGCATATGGGAGGGGTCGTTACAGCAAAATTCTTTGTTTCTTCTCAAGTCCTTGACATTGCGCACATGTCCCCAGTTGACCACTATTTTCACACAAGGGTATTTTAATAACCTATGCAACTTAGAAGAGCTTAAAGTTGAAGACTGCCCCTCTATCAAAAGCATAGTATGTTGCGACATTCCTGCTGAGCATAAAACCTCTTATTTTCTCCCAAAATTGAAGAAGATTTCCCTTCATTACATGCCTGGATTAGTTAGCATCTCTGGTGGTTTACGGATTGCACCAAAGTTAGAATGGTTGAGTTTTTATAATTGCCCAAATCTTAAGAATCCATTAATCGATGAAGTATTTAGTCAAGATTTGAAAAAGATAAAGGGTGAGAGGAATTGGTGGGAAGCATTGGAGTGGAGCAACAGTCGTCCGGGTAATTTGGACGAAATTTTTGTTCCAATTGACATATGAAATTGCTGAACAATTGAAATATTCCCTAACCAAATTTTGTGGTGTGGACACAAGGTACAAGTCTCCAATTATAAGCATGTATGGGAGGAAGAGCAAAAAGAAGACGGCCCAACCTGTGGCCTTATGGATGGAGCCTGTTAGTAATTGGGCTTGAGATTAAGCAAGTACGAGCATTTAATAATTAGGTTTTTTTATGCATCTTATTGTTAGCTATTTAAGCACTCTTATTGATTATTATAAGACAGTTTTTTGAGAATTATAAAAATATTGTGTTTCTTTTTACATTGGTGCGGACTTCAGTTTGCTTGGTGCTAACTCCAAGCAACCCTTAGGTGTTGACTCATCGGGTTTATTCTTGATTCTATTGTTATTTAATTATTCTATTGAAATAGTGTGGTTGTCCTACATCAGTTTTGGTATCAGAGTAGACTTTCGGTCCATACAACACAACCATAGACAACCACTTGAAAGAAAAAACCATTAAAGAGCAAGCCAACCATATATGACAGTACCTTTCAAGTTTTTTCCCCATGAGATCTTGACCAAGCCCAAACTAGCCCTGCAGTCCGTATATACCCCCTTTGGCCACATGAGTTCTTCATCCCTAAACTAGCAGAGAAGCCAGTGACCCCACCCAAGCCCGTGACCATCATTTGTGCCCGCCTTTGATCACAGGATCCACAAACCTAAAAAAAAAAAAAAGTGACCCACGCAAGACCCATCAGCCACCAGCTGTCGAAACCCACAAATCAACACTCAATCGCTGCAGGACCCATTAGCCACCAGCTGCCGAAACCCATTATCACCCTCGACCACCACCGCTGAGGATGTTGAACCACTGCCACTGCCAGGACCTGAGACAAGCAGCCGCCACTCTTCCATGTTTTGTGCTGCCGCTGTCTTCTCCGTCTTCGCGCTGCCACCAGTTGTCGATCCCTAGCACCGCAAGTCCATCACAGAGATTTTTTTTTTCTTTCAATTTTGAGATTCTGTTGTCTCTTTTAGTTTCTGTAGTTTCTTTTAAAGTCTATAGTTTCTTTTGAAGTCTGTAGTTTCTTTTAAGTCCATCGCAGAGCAATGTATTTTATTATTTTGCAAAAAAAAAAAAAAAAAAAAATCAAAAGGAAGGAAAAGAAGGAAAGTCTTGTTGCTGTGACAGCCCATTGCATGTATTGGGCCCTTAAATTGTTTATCCACAAGTCCACTTTGTCCAAATAGATCCACTTACTTGAGGAGGCAAGCCCATGACTATCTAGTGTAGTAAGTGCCACTGACCAGGGTACAATTCTTACTTTCTTTTTGGTGGATTAAATTTTGTCTCAATAAAAAAATATTATCTTTATATTTTTTATGTGCATATCCCACCATACTCCACTAGCCTACCCATTTTGTGCTCAAGTTAGCTATTTTATTATTTGTGCATTCTTTCAGTACCCATTCTAAAATTCCAAAAAAGAAAAAAGAAAAAAAGAAAAAGAAAGACATAAACCAATTTCTTTGAAATATCTGATTCTCATTATCAATTGTGGAGCTTATTGGAATTTGAATTTTATTTGGGCTGTCTCTCAATATTGTGAACACGGTCACTACTTGACTGCAATTTATTCCTTTGATTCTTTGATCTAGTCTCTACATGTACTGTTACTTGACCTTGATTTTACATTGAGAATTAGTTATTTGAATTTTTGGGAATCTCAACTGTATTCATAAATATAGTGTTGCATGCATCTACGTAGTGGTCGCATCTTGTCAAACCCTGAACATCAATCCACTTCTGAGCCTAAGTCCTCCTTAAAGCAAACCATGGAAAACCTAGCAAAAATTGTCCATGCTTTACTGGAAAGGGTAGAGCGAGTTGAAGCATCTCAAAGAGAGACTATTAACCATGAAGGAGATAACATGCTTAGGCAAAATAACCACAATTACTTTAATAGGGGTTCAAACGTTGAACATGATCACTATAATCATAATGGCCCTAGGGATTATAATGATAGGATATTCAAGGAAAAGATAGAAGCACCCACCTTTGATGGTTACCTAGACCCATGGGTTTTCACTGATTGGTTACGTTAGATGGAGAAATTCTTTGACTATTATCATTGGGCTGAGAATAAGAATGTGAGGTATGCTAGGATGAAGTTAATTGGAAGAGCCGACCTTTTCTGGGAGGACCTTAAGGATACCCTTAGGCGATGACGTGAGCCCCCAATTACTGATTGGCTTGAGATGAAGGATGCACTCTCAAGGAATTATCTTCCTCCAACTTAAAGGAGCTCCCTCCTTAAGGAATGGGATCGCCTAAAGCAAGGCACTACTCTTGTGGCTGTATACATAGAGAAATTTAAGGAATTCAATAGGCGAATTCGAATAGTTGAGGAAGAGGTTGTCACACTCAATAGGTTCAAGAAAGGTTTAAATACTAACCTACTAGGTGAGATTATCACTCGAGGAGCCACTACATTAGTAGAAGCATATGACCTTGCTAGGAATTGTGAATTAGCATCCAAATCTATCTTTTGGCGATGTTCTGAGCTCCGAAGTGTCCCTACCAACCCTCAACCTTTTGGTAGCAAATCTAGACTTGCCTTAACCCCTTCTAAGGTCAACTCTAATAGCACCACAATAGAAAAATAGGACAAGGGAAAAGGTGTGGTCAATGAGCCTTCAAGATTAGGCTCTCGCCTCCAATGTTTCAAATGCAATGGGGTTGGACATATTGTAGCTAGATGTCCCCCTACAACCCTTGTCATTTAAGAGGATGATGAAAATGTAGAAGATGTTCAGGAGCTTGTGTATGACCTAAATGTTGAAGAAATCCAAGATGTTGAAGCAGAATGGGAAGATGATCCTAGCTACCTCGCGTGCATTAAAGCCATCTCTCCACAGGTTGATGATTTCAAGGACATCTTTGGTGTCCCTAGAGTAAATGTGGTAAGGTGTGCTTTGGCAAAACAGAGAGACATTTATGATTGGCGTAGGAGTGCCATCTTCCAAACTTACACCTAGCGTGGGGACAAAACTTGCAAGGTTATTATAGATAGGGAGAGTTGCATTAATGCGATGTCCTCTAACGTTGTTTCCCGCCTAGGCTTGAAATTAATCCCACACCCTAACCCATATAAAGTTTCTTGGGTAGATACTTCCTCCATAGCCATAAAGGAAAGATGTGTTGTCCCACTTCAATTCCTCACCTACAAGGCTGAAATATGGTGTGACGTGATTCCCATGGATGTAGGGCATATTATCTTAGGTAGACCTTGGCTTTATGATTTGGATGTCACCTTTCATGGGCAATTCAATTCTTGTTCATTTGTGTTTGAAGGTAAGAAAATTGTGTTCAATCCTTTGAAACCCAAGCCAATCGACATAAGTAAGAAGAAAGAAGCACCAAAGGCAAAAGGCCTGAACATCATAAGCCCGAAGGCATTGAAAGGGTAGCAGTTCAAGAATCCATTGTGTTTGCCTTAGTTGCCAAAGAACTTCATCGAGAGGCCCGTGAGAAGTAACCTGAAAAAGTGAAGTTAATGCTCTAGGAATTTAAGGATGTTTTCCCTGAGAAACTCCCCGATCATTTACTGTCCATGTGTTGATAGTCGTGTCATTAACAAGATCACTATAAAATATTGTTTCCCTATCCCTTGGTTGGATGACATGTTGGATATGATGGCTGGAGCAATGATCTTCTCAAAGATAGACTTGAAAAGTGAATATCATCAAATTAGGGTTCGTCCTAGTGATGAGTTGAAAATTGCCTTCAAGACAAAAGATGGTTTATATGAGTGGATAGTCATGCCTTTTGGATTGTCCAATGCCCCTACCGCTCATGTTCTTTTTCATCCTGTTTTCATTCATAGGATTTTGTTGTTTTTAGGTTTAGATGACTTCCCCGCTTTTGAGCCCGTGCACATAGTTGCTCCCATAGGTGCCTCCTTCCTTAGGCAGAGGGCTGCTCATTTGAGAGAGAGCTCTAGACGCCCTCGTGTTGAGCCTTCTAGTACCGCACCTCCTCCTTCTTCTACAGATACTACTTCTGGTGAGGCGTCTGCTGATCCTGCTGCTGCTGCTGCTGTTGTTCCTCCACCATCTACTTCGGATGACTTTGACATTCGTCGTACTTTGGAGACTGTCATGACCGTTCAGGCGGCTCATGGTCAGATTTTGGCGCATCTTCAACGTTCGCTTTCGCCATCTCCTTTTGATGATGGATTCTAATTGCTCTTTGGCATTCCGTCACAAAAAGGGGAAGTACATTTTGGACACTTGTAGAGGATTTTTGTAGTTAGGGAGAGATTTTTGTTCATTGGAGCTTGTGGAGTTTAGATTGTATAAGGACAAAGTGACAGGCTACTATTCATGAATAGTGACCGTTACTGTTCATCTATAGTACCCGACACAAAATCTAGAATCACTGTTTGCTTTTGGTTGAAAAGAAATTCACCCGCAGTAAAAGCATTTCACTTTTCCAGATTTTCAGCAATCCAAAGCTCCTTTCAGCTATAAAAGGCAGCTCCTCCTCCAGTCTAAGGCAAGTTTTAGTTTTAGCTCAGTTCCAGCAAACCTACTTCATAGCCCTCTTCTTTACAACCCTCAATCTTGTAATCATATGGCAACCTTAGTTTATATTTCAGTTTACACTTGTAACACCATAGTTGGTCTTCACAACTGTAACATGCATTTCTGTATGGCCTCAGTCGGCCTCCCCCCTTACTTGTAACTTAACCCCTTTTGGTATTAGATGAGACTTAGGACTAGAGCTTTAAGGAGTCTAGACTAGATCCCAGGTTAGTACACCATGCTACACAGCTAGACAAGACTCAGTTGCCGATCAAGATGACGACAACAGTCGCAAGACACCATCCCTTTCAAAAACTGATATGGAGGACCTATACCAGCAAGACCCCCAAGATCCTTTTCAGCAAGAAACTGAAATTGATCACTAGCTCATGGTTATCAGGAAAGAGTTCACTCCTGATCTAGTTGCCCTACGCAAAGAGTTTGAGTCAGAAGAAAACAGACTCAAAAGAAAAGCCTATAGAGCCAACCATACTCTAGAACAAAAGAAAGAAGTTTTGGGAAAACGGAAAGAGTTCATGAAAGAGATATCCAGCAATGTCCCTTTCTTTGAACACTTTGAGAACCATTTTGAGTGGCACAAAAAGTCTTATGTCATCACCAAAACCAACTGGACCATAGAAGACAACAAAGGTAACAAAAATGTTGTTAGGTCTAGTCATCCACCCCAGGAAGCTATAACCTTCAAACACCGAGGAAGTAAATTAGTTGCCTCTCCCTTCAAAACCCCTACCACCCAAGAAGAAAAGGTAGTTAAGAAGGTCATAGAGCAAAACAACTATACTAACATCTATGTTTATCTTGTACCAGGGGCTGTTCAGTGGAGACCAAGTGATGGTATGTGATACAGTGGGTGGCTGGAACTTGTGATTCGCACTCCGAAATTCTTCAAGCAGAAATGTTACTTTCTGGAGGATGCTATTGCTTGTCTACCATGTCCCACCTGTTCTAGCAATGTTTTGGTTTGTTAATTTAAGAATGTAGTGAAATTTTGTTATGTACCTAATATTACTCACAAAAATAATAATGCCCCCCCAGACATAATAGGTAATCTCTTAAAAAAAATCTCAAATAACAATAATAAAAATTAGTTCAAATATAAGAAAAATAGTCTAAACAACAAATATCAACAAAAAGTTCATTAAAAAAAAATCCCTAATAATTTAAATTCATAACTTGTTCAACCCATTCGCAACACAAGAGCTGTTTAGACCCCCCCCCCCCCAAATTAAAAGTTATGGCTTGGTTGATTTTACACTAACTTAATACTAAGTGCGGAATAGTGTAAACACAAGCGTATAAGCAAGAGAACTACTCTAATCCATATTTAAAGCAACACAGCAATAAAGATGAAATGAATAAGAGTAGGGAAGAGAGATCCAAACACAGATAACATCGAGACGTGTAATCGAAGAAGAAACCGAAGAACTCAGCGAAAAACCACTCCGCCGCCCTCCAAGCGGAAATCGATCCACTAGACAATCAATTAGGATACATGGGTGAGCAAGAAACCCTCCAAGCCTAATCTACCATCTGTACCTATGCCTTCCAAGCTCCTACTCTAACAAGGCTTCTCGAAACCGTGTCTTGTTTAGCTTTTCGGATCCCACAACAAGCTCCATGTTGCATCTACCATCTTTGGCTTCTTCCAATACTTCCCAGCAGCACCAAAACTCTACTTAACACTCTCAAAGGGTGTGGTAAGTGTTTGGGCTATCAACCTCTCAATGGTATGGAAATGGAGAGGTAGGAGATGAGGAAATTCCCAAAACAAATGTGTAGAGGATTGTGAGTATAACAATCTCTAACTTTCAAGGTGTTTGGCTAGGGTTTTCTCTCAGAAGCTCTCTCTTACATTTGTGGGGAACGTGGATATAAATAGTGTAGGCACAGAAAGTGTGTATCAGACTGGACAGGCTGGCAGAACAGAATGCCTCACGGGTGTCTCGCGGGAAGGCCTTACCCGCGAGATACTCGCAAGACACAGCTATCTCCATCTGGCCTGACTCTTCGCATTCCAGCATGTGCAAGGCACATGATATACTTTGCGGGATGCTAAGTCACGAGATACCTGCGAAACCTTCTTTAGTCTTCAAATGCTTGAGTCTTCACACCACTCTTTCTGTCACACAACCCTTACAATGAAATCCCACAATAAATATAGGGTACAACAGATTGAATAAAATTACAATCATATTTTGCACTGAATAAAAGCCAACAAAACATATAGTTGTAAATAACAACTTTACAATCTCCCCCTTTGGCTATTCCATGACAAAACCCCTAAAACAGAATCTAGACTTAAACGTGAGTTTGGGAACAGTGGCAAAACTCACTCACACCTAATCTAGAAGCTGTGAAGCACTTGCATGTATAAACTTGTTACCTGAAACACTTGCACACAAACAAAACTTAAGCTTATGACAAGTTAAACTCAAGGTACGTACATGAGCAAGTAAAGTGCGATCAAGTTTGTAAACACAGTAAAACATGTAATCATATCTTGATCAAACAAAAACAGTCATTAAAGAATGACTACAATGAACATTTAGCTAGTAAATGCTCATCCGGACATGCAATGCAATTAAGAACAATCCCTAGGATCAATTGCATGTCCAACACTCAACCAATGCAAAATACATGAAGTATTTGCATCTAGGATACAAGATCTTACTAGGGCACAAGAGTGAGGTACTTAAGACATAATAGCAATATCTTAAAAGTACAAAAAAAAAATGCTACAAAGCATAGAGATAAACATAAATTACTGATAATAAACTGAAATATAATAGAGTATCAAAGCTTTAACCAAAAAAAAAAAAAAAAAAAACCTTCAAGCTTAAAAAATAAACAGCTTGTGAACCAATAACCAATGTTTCAAAGCCTAAACCTATGCTCCCCCTAACACTGTGCAAGCTTTTCCGCAACTCCCCCTCAAAAAATTTTCCCCCTTTTTGACCGAAATAGCCAAAGAGGCTAGAACTGATCAGACTCTGAATTTGATCCATACGCCATGGATAAGTCACTGATCTGGGAAGACAATGCAGTGATCTGTCCTTGGATGTATGCAAACTGGGTCGCAGTGTGCTGTACATGGGAGTCAAGAACTGAAGACATATGGTCCATCCTAGCTAGTAGTTGATCAAGTATGTCTATGCCTCATGCTGGTGTAGAAGATGATGGTTATGCTGAAGTCTCTGGAGCATAAGTGAACCTATCAATCTCCTCTTCTGTATCTCCTTCCTCTTATTCAACTCGTGGTTGTGGTATGGTATACACACCGGTCTTGGATCGCTTGATATGAGCTGTGCTCCTAATGACTGTGTGTGCACCAATGGGATAGTCCCTCTGAACCACAGTGAGACCATTCAGAAGTTTCAGCTTTGTCTTCACAATGAGTCCTATAATCAGTGTGGGAAAAGGCATTACAGTCCTTGAATTCTGCTTTTCAATGCTCTTCTTTAGAATGTGGAAGATGTGGCTACATATATCAATCTCCTTGTGAGTAAAAAGGTTGTAAAGAAACCTCGTCCTTGGAGCTGATAGTGTGGTGAGGTTGGTGACCGGATATAAGTTATGGATCATCATATAACTCAATGTCCTCATCTCTGGAGAAAATCGGATTGTATCCATTGATGATTTCTTTGGTGAACCACCAAGAATTTTTATCATTTCCTCAGTAGACCCCAATCTCTCTTCATATTGGATTGACATTGGCTGAGAATGAGGACGAATCTCCAAAAATTCTTGAATATTATCCCTTGTGATCATGAACTCCTTGTGCCTCACCCAGCAAACTATATTGTCATCTTCCACAGTAGCATTTGAGAAAAATTCTCGAATGATCTCTGTGTACACAACCCCAACCGGGTTCAACAGCTTGGTCCAAGTCCTTTCTTTGAACAACTCAGGGATGAAGGTGTCCTCAAGGTTTTCCAGCTGAACCACCCTTTCCATGATAATGGTTGCTCTTTTGTAGCAATCATTGTATTTTATGTCAGCATCAGCAGACTTGAAATTGTCTGAATCAGTGCGAGGACGTTTTGTGGTTTTCTTGATCGCAAAATGTTTGGTAGGAGACATTTGCACAATTGAGCATAGAACAAACAGAAAACATGTGCAAACACAAAACAGAACACAAAAACTTGATTAGATTCAAGTTAGTTCCAAAACAAAATAAAACAACCTTATAACAGATTATATAAACTCATAACAGAGCACAAAAACACAGAACAACATGCTAAAGGTGTTAAAGCATGTAAACATAAACATAATGCATGAAAAAAATAACTGTGCATGTGTGTGCATGTACTGATGCATGATTGTGCATGTGCTGATGCATGAGGATGCAGCATGAGATGTATGGGGCCAACACAGATGCACAAACAGCAAATGGGACTTAGCCCAAACAGAAATTTTGGAAAATTTTTTCACAAAAGATAGAAACCCAACCCAATTTTCGAAAATCCCCAATTTTTGAAACCCTAACTTAAATTTCTGCATAAACTGAGAAAAACATGAAGAAAATGTTTTAGAAAACATACCTTGTTGTTGGAAATGAAGAAAAAAAAAGCTTGAGATTGATGGGGTTTGAATGAAATAGTGATTTGGGTTGAAAGGGGTTCGAGAGACTTATGCGAGGGAAGTGAAAAGTATTTGAAAAACTGTCACATCTGCTACATAAAAACTGAAAACACGCATTTTTCGCGGGTTAGGCAGTGGCGACGCAGTTGTGAGACAGTTGAGAGAAGAACACCTAATGCACAAAACTTTCGCGAGAAGCTTTAAGTCGCGAAACAGTAGTGAGATAGTCGCATAGCTTCTGTCTGATTTTGAAAAAAGTTTAGTTTTAGCCAAACAGCATTTCGCAAGAAGCTGTTAGTCGCAAGACAGTCGCGAGAGTCTCTGTGTGAAATGACGAAAAATTTATTTCCCTCAAGCTCATTTCGCGGGAAGCTCTAAGTCGCGAGCTTCTCGTGAAACACCCTCTGAACCAGTTTTTGAAGAAAAAACACAAAAATGCATTTTGAACAAAAACTAAAAGCACGAAAGTATAAAACACTCAAAAAAAATTATTTGGGTTTGATCATCAAGTATTTGATCATACACATCACATTCAAACATGTACAATCACACAAATGAGATAAGTATTCATTGAATCAAAGTCTTGTGTGGTGTGGGTGAGTATCAAGTGTGAAATAGTCCTTAGACCAGCGTGAAGTTTCAATGATCAATTTAATCAAGTCATACACAACTGATACTAGGTCAAGTGGTCTATCTCAATTATAGAAATTATTAGGTTCTAAAGATTTAGGATTTTATGTATTTAGAACTCTAATGTGTAATATTGGCAAACCATGATCAAAACAATATGTTTAGTCTTGTTTAGGCTTACTCAAAGTTGATTAATTATTGTAAAGTTGGAATCGAGTGGCTGCAGATGCATTGGGGCATTTCGGCCTGGCTCGATCGATCGAAGGATAGACTCGATCGATCGAATCTCGGGTCAAATGCATTTTCTGCAGAATTTCCAACTCAACTCTAACTCATTAAACGTTTATGGTTTTATGTTTTTGCCGTAGGTATATAAGGCAAAACCCTAGCCACTGTTGTATTGTTGCTCATACTTTTTTGTTTTGTGTAAATCTCTTGTGAGATCTAGAGGAGCTTTCCTTTACACAAAGCTTAGGGTTTTCAAGGTAGAGATTATTTCAATATCTTGATGATCAACTCGGTTGCTGCCATTGGAGCTTAAAGAATAACAAGCGTGGGTGCTTGTATCTTGTGGAGAATCCAAGAAAGAAGGAGTCCGTGGATTCGGAGTTTGCACGTGGTCGTGTCAGTAAGTTCTACTGGTGGGTAGCATTAGGAAGTCAAGCGGGGAGCTTGTAAGTCCTTCTGTATGAACTTCGATTCTTTCATAGTAGATTCAGGTTTCCCTTGAGGATCGGGGGGTCAAATCCTCTCCAGGTTTTTACCGTGTGGTTTCCTGAGTGATCATATTATTGTGTTCTTTATTATTCCGCTGCTTTATATTATTGATATGATTGTTTGATTTTTTTAACCTATAATTGCATAATTTGACTAAGTAACAACTTGGCTAATTAACTAGGCTAATCAATCTGGTTGGTTTAAAGGGTCTAAAACCGTTCAGAAATGAACATATATGACCTCCCACAAATTGATTACACATCTTAGAAGCTTTTCATTTGGCTTCTGCATATATCATAACATTTGATCCTTTTTGGATAAACCATCTCTTTTTGAGATCGATGCTTGAAATTTTTGATATTTCAACATTGAGAATTAGCCTTTGGTTTTTTGAGCACCATACATTTCAAAACAAAATCACTTTCCCTTTTTCCTAGTCAAATACTAATATGTGCAACAAGCTTTTGCAGCTCGATATCTCTTTTCATTTGGAGATTTACATTTGGTGAGCTCTTTTGCAAAAACATAAAAATAAAGTGGGAAGAGATATAGACACAAGTCTATGCAAGTATCAAGACCATCAAGACTATTGACCAATCATTCATGACAAGCTTGAAGATCTATTTACAACAATCACACATAGTTTTCAAGATTTCTCCCACAAAGATAAATGTGCATACAAAACAAGCTAAACTCGTAAATGCACTTCGCCATTAGTACGAAGGTACTAGGCCAAACTCACATGTGATATACACAAAACAAGCGATCAAACTTTTTGGAGATTTTTCAACTTTTTATGGGTTTTTGAATTTTTTGAACACACCCAAAAACAAAACAAAAACAAAAACAAAGCAAAAGCTTGTAAAAGAAACATGCTAAAACCAGAAGCAAATGATACAAATCAAATCAAGCATGTAGATATGCATGAGCAAATGTCCCTAAACATCGAAAGTGTTAGGACATATGTGTTTTCACTTGTTAAGAACATATGTCACTTATTTATGTAAATTGGCTAATCCTTTTGACAAAACGCACTTTATTTGTATTTGGGTAGATCTAGGATGTATTTAATACTTCAAGAAACATGTTGTTCAAGTCTAGTATTAAAGCCATGAAGATTGGACCAAGAAACAAGTGAAGAAAAGGTGTTCAATAAAGCTGGACAAATAGCTCGACACCTGCGGATAGATATCTCGATAGCTTCTCGACACCTCCTTGACACCTAACTATCTATCGAGCTCTTCAATTGATTGTTATCGCAATCTCAACACCTTTTCGATACCTGGTGGATCAATCGAGAAAGTTTCTGTCCCCTCGACACCTTCTCGACACCTCCTCGATAGCTGTATCTGTCTAGCCTCATTAAACCTCGACACTTGCTCGACACCTGCTATCTGTCGAGGTTACGAAAATTCAGCTTTTTGATTTTTGGGCCAGGCTTATGTATTTGTGTAGGGTTTCTTTTCTCACAACTCTAGACCTATATAAGGCTTATTTTAGAGGCCGTCACATAAAAGAATACAAGGAGAACATATGCAAAAAGGTGACCGATGCATTATTCTCCCGAAAAGAAGCTACTGCGTCTTTACACCTTAGGGTTTTGTAACCAAGTGCTTCTTAACCTTCATTGTTGATGAAGTGAAGAATTTTACAGCCAACATCTTCTTCTAGTTGGTGATTTAAGTCGCGTACTAGGATCCGCGCAATTGGGTAGTCACGTATTGGGATTCATTCATCAAAGGGTGGCATTCATATATTGAAGAGTTCAGAGGTTTTGAAGCGGTAGAAGGTTTCTGCTGTGAGTTCATTTATGAGGATTGTAGAGTCTAGGGACAAAGGTTTTGTACTAGATCTGAAACTTCTCTTTACTATAGTGGATTGCTTTTTGGGAAGGTTTCCCCCCAGGTTTTTTACTGTGAAACTGGTTGGTTTCATTGGTTTTCCTGGGTCATCATATCTTGTATTATCTATTTTTTTTCGCTGCATGATTTTGACATGATATTGATGTTTGTTTGTTTTAACAAGGTTTGTTCATAATAAATCTAATTAACAACTTGAGTTTAAAACTTGTTAATTCTATCAACCGGGGTCTAAATTTCCCAACAGGAAGTATTAAAACATGGACATGTTAAAATGCTTATGCATAAGTACCCCTTCTCACCCACACGGTACGTGCGTTTAGGGTGATATCCTTAAAGGATTGGGTACGAGAGTTAGGACTTTCAAACCGTCTAGTGAAGTTCTCCAGGCAAGTGGTGAAGGCACCAATCATTTTCATCACGTCCATCATGCCGGAGTCACCATTTCGACCTTTTGATTGCTCACTAACCCAATTTCTTTTGTCATGTTTAGGGCTTTTTGACCTCTAAACACTTGCATTCTTCAAGGCCTTTAGCTTATGGCAATTTGGTCTGATGTGTCCTTGAAATCCATAGAAATGACAGAAATATTGAATTCTTGGACCTCTTTGCAAGTTTAGAGGTGATTTCCCTTGAACCTTAGGCTTGACCACAGTTTGATTACGGGGCTTATTCAACACCCGTTGGTTAGCTACATTCTTCTTCTTTTCATCCTTTATTTTCTCAGGGACAACTACAACCGGCTTTCTAGCTTTCACAAATCTCACATCTTTGGTGACATTGGCCGATGAGCTACTCCCTTCAGTATATCCTAACCCGGACTTGTGTAAGAAATGTTTTTGAGATGAAATAACATCATCTAACTTCTTTGTGGATACCCTCTCTATCTTGGCATTGGCTTGCACTACTTCTAGCTCAAGAAATCTGATTTTTGAATAGGTTTCAATCAATTCACCATTCAGCGTCTCAATCTCACACTTGGCCTCTTTATAACGCACTAGAAGACTTTTATAGTCCTCCTCTGCCTTTTTCATCTTCTTTACGGCTACCTTGGCCACCCTTGTATATTCTCCTGACTTTTCAAGTAGGGAATTGTAGTTTTCTTGTAGACTGGTTAAATCTTCTGTTAGGTTCTAAAGACTTAGGAATTTATGTATTTAGAACTCTAATTTGTAATGTTGGCAAACCATAATCAAAATAGGTTTTTTAGTCTTGCTTAGGCTTGCTCAAAGTTGTGCGTTAATGTAAAGTTGGAATCAAGTGGCTGCAGAAAGTATTAGTGACTTTCGGCCTGGCTCGATCGATCGAAGCTTAGGCTTGACCGATCGAATCTCGGGCAAAATTTTTTTTTCTGCAAATTTCCAACTCAGCCCTAGCCTATTTTAAAACGTTTTAGGGTTTTATGTTTTACCAAGCTATATAAGGCAAACCCTAGCCACGTTTTAGAGGTTGCTCATGTTACTCATATTATTGTTTTGTGTAAATTTCTTGTGAGATCTAGAGGAGCTTTCCTTTACACAAAGTTTAGGGTTTTCAAGGAGGAGATGTTATCTACACCTTGATGATCAACTTAGTTGCTGCCATTGAAACTTAAAGAAACACAAGCAGGTGTGCTTGTATCTGGTGGAGAATCCAAGAAAGAAGGAGTCCGTAGTCTCGGAGCTTGCACATGGTCATGTCAGTTAGTTCTACTGGTGGGTAGCAATAAGAAGTTGAGCGTGGGGGCTTGTAAGTCTTATTGTATGAACTTCGATTCTTTCATATAGTGGATTCAAGTTTACCTTGAGGATAGTTAGGTTAAATCCTCCCCAGGTTTTTACCGTGTGGTTTCTTAGGTCATCATATCATTGTGTTATTTACTTTTCCGCTGCTTTATACTTGATATGATTGTTTGATTGTGATAACCTAGATTTGCATAATTTGACTAAGTTAATCACTTGGCTAATTAACTAGGTTAACTAGCTCTCTGTTTGTTGATCTTTTGATCTCTAAGCTGATCCTTGACCCCTGTTGTCATGGAACATGGACACTCTCTAGTTATTCCTCCTCATTTCGATGAGAATAATTATGCTTATTGGAAAGTAAGGATGAAAGCATTCCTGAAATCTATTGATAAGAGAGTTTGGAACTCCGTTGAATATGGATGGGAGAAGCCCACTACTCCTGTGAGTGAGTGGTAAACTTCTCAAAAAGAAACAGCTCGGTTCAACAGCAAAGCTATGAATGTCATCTTTAACGCTGTTTCTATGGGGGAATTTAAGAGAATCTCTAATGTTGAGGTTGCTCATACTGCTTGGAAAATCCTCCAGACTGTGCATGAAGGCACAAAGGTAGTTAAAATTAATAAGTTGCAGAAGTTAACGTCTAAATTTGAAAGCATTAGGATGTCTGATGATGAATCTTTTGATGAATTCTATGCTAAACTGAATGATATTGTTAATTCTACTTTTAATCTGGGTGAAATCTATGATCAACCTAAAATTGTTAGGAAGATTCTTAGATCTTTGACTGAGGACTTTAGACCCAAAGTGAGTGCCATCACTGAAAGCAAGGATGTGGACTCCATCCCTATTGATGAACTTGTAGGATCTCTTCAGTCCTATGAGTTAGACCTACCCAAAGCTAACAAATCCAAATCAATGGCTCTTAAGTCAGTTGATGATGTTGATGGATTTGATGATGAGCTCTCTGCTATAGAGATTGCGTACCTTGCCAAAAACTTTAGAAACTTTCTTAGGAACAATAACAAAAAGGCAAGAGGTACAAACACTACTAAACCTAGAAACTTTAGGAAGAATGATCCCACTAGGGTTAATAACAATGAAAAACCTAGAGAAAAAGTTGGTCAATCTTCAAACAAATCTATGGGCCCTTAGTGTTTTGGATGTCAAGGGTATGGTCACATGAAATCTGAATGTTCCACATACTTGAGGTCTAAGGGGAAGGCTATGGCTGTAACCCTTAGTGATAATGAGGTTTCTTATGATGAGTCTGGATGTGATGAGGATAAAAACTTCATTGCTTTCACTGCTATTGCTGTAGTTAATGAAAGTGTATTTGTTGAAGAGAACCCTTCTGATCGGGAACTCTCTGAGGATGCAGAACTTTAGGAAGCCTATAATAAACTTTGCAAAGTTTTTGCAAAGTTGCTGCAAAGGATGCCATGAATGTTGAATTAGGCTTAAAGAAAATTGCATCTCTTGAGCTTGAAAAGAAAAATTTGCTTGTTAAATTGTTTGATGCTAATGATCTTTTGAACAATGTGAAATTTGAGAATATGCTCTTGCTTGATAAAGTTAAAACTTTGGAACATAATTTATCTATTGCTAGATCTACTAGTTCTAAACTTGATCAAATGCTGAGTGTTCAAAAGTCTCCTTCTGATAAATCTGGATTAGGTTTTGTTAAGAGCATCTCTGTGTCTGCACCCCATTTCACAAACTTTGTTCCTTCTTCTTCCATTGAACCCCCTGTGAGTGAGGTTGTGAGTGAGATTGTCAAACCTGTAGAGGTCACACCTCCTAGGAAGATTAGGGTTGATCTGAAAGAGTCTAAACTTAAGGAGTCTACCCTTTCTAAGGACAAGATGCATGGTAAACCTGTTTGGGTTTGTTATTTTTGTGGAAAGTCTGGACACATTCGTCCAAATTGTTATAAGCTGTAAGCAACTAAGCGAGCAAATAAGCCAAAAGTACCTGTGCCTCAAGCACAAGATCCTATGGCACTCATTGGTGAATTGGTAAAGGCTCTAAACCTTTATTCCAATCCTGGAGTTGGAAATCACTCTAATGTGAATAAGAACTCCAATGCTCGTAGTGCATCTAAAAAGTTTTGGATGCAAAAGGCTCGATCTAATTGAGTCGTTCTGACATGGTCCTTGTGCTTCTTTGCTCTATTTTTTGTGACCATTGTTCTTTATGTATGATGTATGCTGTATTGCCTATAAATAGAGACCATGTAAGCTTGAGAAGGCAAGAGAGAAAGAAGAAAGCCTTCATAGTTAGACTAAATGTCCTCTAAGTCTCATGTGTCTGATGTAAAAAAGGTTCTCAATCTAATAATATCTGTTGGTTTTTTGTATCTTGTTCTGTGTTTTATTCCTTATGCACATAGTATCTTTTATACTTTATTAGTGGCCTACGTTATTTACCAGTTTCTATAATTTCTTAGTTCCATAATCTTCTTACACTCCCTGTTTCTGTTTCTCTTGTGTCTTCTTAGACCATAGTTGGTATCAGAGCCAGATGATTTGTTTCTCACTCCTTTGATTAGTATACTTTGATTATTGTCCTGATTAGTATGCTCTGTGATTTACAGTTGCCACAATATGTGGATCCTCTGTATAAGTCACAACAAAACACTAGATTTGATAATCAAGTAGAACACTAAGGAGTTTGTTCTTAGAAGTTCCAAAGAACCTTGTTTTCCATAGTAACCTTGTGGACGTTTGAGCCTATGTTGGTGTTTAGTCCTGTTAGGCCTTTGGTAAAAATTTCTTTCAAAAACAAACTATCATGGCAAATGCATCTTCAAAAATCACTGATACAACTAGTCCTGTCTTTGACCTTTCCTTTCGTAAATCTACTGCAAATAGGTTAGACTACCTGTATGAAATTTCTCATATTCCTGAAGATAGTGAGATCCCTATTACTGATTTCCCTATTGTAAATCCCTATACTGTATTTGATAAACCCCAAACCTCTTTCAAACAATCTATAAAAAAAAAATTGTTAGGTCCTTCTTGTCCTTCTACTGTAAAAGAATATGTCCAAGCCTCTAAGTTTGACCACTTTAATATCCCAGCAAGTGAAACAGAAAATTTCATCACTCTTGCTCTTCCCAGAGCGTTTGTGATTCCATGGGAAAAACAAGGATACACCCATCTTCATTTTGGTGCAGTAAGGCTGGCACTAACTTTTCACGGAAGGAAGGGACTAATTTTAGAATACCAAAATGCAGTCATTGGAACCGTTCAAACTACTCTGAATGTGGGAACAGTTTTTGTAACCCTATTTCCCAACTTTAACATGTCCCTCAAAGATCCTCACCTTTGTGATGCTCTTAAAGTACAAGTTCAGATTACAGGAGCTTCTCAGGTGCAAGATACATTTGCTGCCACACTTCATTATCAACTGGCCTATAGACTCCAGAATCATGCTTTTGACATGGCAGTTTCAGATCTAGCTTAGTCCAATGATGCTTTACTGATTCAAGTTGATCTAGTGATGACACCAACGTGTACATTTGTTCCTAGACAATTGAATAGGGAACAAATGACTTCTATCTTCCTAGAGTCATGGATTACAAAATATGAGATGCTTCACCAATCAACTAAGCCAATTTAGTCAAATGAATCGTTCTTTATCAGAAAAGCAAATGGAGAAGTGGAGACAAGATTTATAACAGCTCCTCTAGAAAAGAAAGATGTAACAGTCTTCCTGACTCAAATTGCAATGCTCCAGCCGGTTTCATATGTTGGTGAAAATGGTCTTAAAATTAAGGCATTTGGGGAAAACGGAAAGCCTTGTTATGAAGGAAAATCACCTTCCGGTCACATCTGGTGGGATGTTTGCAATTGTGCTGACTGCTAAGAGGATGAAGCATTTGAAGAAGATAATTCAAAAAGAAAGAAGAAATCTTCCCAGCGAAAACTCAAAGAAAGATATGAGGCAGGAGATCCAGAAGTTGACCTCCTAGGAGAATCCTTTGGAAAGTTTGATTATTATGTTCTATATCCCAAAACCAAAAACCAATCTCCTCCTTCTCCCTCCCCATGCAAAGAAAAGCATAATCAAAACCAGAAACCTCCATTAATTTCATACTACCAGAAAATCCTTCCCCAGTTATCAAAATGTCAACCCCTCCCTATTAGCCAAAACCATACACAAAAACCTTTACCATGTTACATGTTTGATCAAGCTTCACCTTCTTACTCACAGAATTTTCCCCCACTAGAAAGCTTTGATCATCCCCAAACCAACACCAAACATGTGTGGAAAATCAAAAACCCTGTTGGAGTCAATTCAGATGGAACCAAGAAACAAGTTTCCTCAGCAGAGGCAGCTTTAAACTGGCAAGCAGAAAATGTTGTGGCTCAAAACCAAGTTCTTTCAAGAATTCTAGATAATCAACAAAAGATGGCTGAGGTAGTTACTCATACTTTTTCATCCTCAAACTCCCTTATTGAGGATTTGAAGAAGAAAATCAAAGCAGTTGAACAAGAATTGGCAACTATTACATCTACAGTCAGAGATTTGTCTGTCTCTTTTCCTCTTATTGGGCAAAAAGAAAAAGAAAGAAGACAGTTGTTGATACAACTTCAATCCCTGGAGGGATCACAAAAGGAAACGCCTTAGACTCCTCCGATACATGTTCATATGCCCCTTCAGCCTCGCCAATCATTATATAAAGACTTATCTATACCATTAACCTCTCCATTTTCCCCAATCTCTCCTTATCAAAATCTTTAACCATTAGCCATAACACATCCAGACCATAACCCTTTTAAGCCAAGTGGAATTTTTCCTGCCATAACCTATAATATTCCACCCCAACTAGAGCCCCAAAATAAACCACAAAATGAAGCTCTTTCTACCAAGAAAGACAAAGAACCTTTGTACCAACCTCCCGATCCAATTGTAGGTCCTTATTCAAGGCCTTAAGACATGAACATATTGGCTGTAGACCCTGAGCCCCCAAACCCAATTTCATCATTCCTTCAAACCCTCACCCTTGCTGATTCAAGAGAACCCTTTGTGCTTCCTGTAATTGAGGATTCTGAATTAGACTTGTCTGATCTTGGTCTAGAGGAGGTGTTTATGACAAATGTAGAACCAAAGGTAGAAGAAGAAGATGATGTTCTTCAACCCAAACAACCTCCACCAATATTTCCTCCACCACCCATTATCCCAGAATACCAAACAAGGTTGACTTATTCATCAACCACTGACTCCAAACATCTGTTCACCCTTGACAATATCCCTCATTCTAAATGGCATAAAGAGTTTTTTAACATGTACTCTTGGTATATAGCAGAACTCCAAGCTCCAAATGCCACTATTTCCCAGATTATAGCCAAATTTGTTGCAAGGATCACAGGAAGATTGCGAGAATGGTGGATTAATTTAGGAGAATACAGGCAAAGACAAGCAGCTCAGTGCAATACACTAGAAGATTTTTTCACAATAATCCATAATGAGTTCCTTGGTTCTGTGACTCGTTACACGAAAGTAGCACGAGAAGAATTTCTACTGATGAAATGCTACTCATTTGAAAGGAAAGACTTGGAGAAACATTTTGATAGAATGTCAAGAAGATATTACTCTTTCAATGGTATGGATGATGTTAATTCCAAGCATATTTTTCTTAATTCCCTTCCATAACCATTGGGAGACGAAACTCTTCGCATAATGAATCTCCAAAAGATAACATTGCAGCAAGCCTCCTTGGGAGAAATTTATTAGCATGTGCTTATTGCCTTAGAAAAACTCTGCAACCAGAGAAAATTTCTTTCAGAAATTGACAAGATTCATGGCAAACTCAAGGATAATTGTAAAAGGAAATATTTGTGGATCAAGTGTCATGACAAGAATTGTGCCTGCCCAACAAGAAAAAGAAATCATTTCAAGAAATATTCCTGGAAGAAAAACCACAATGCAAGTCAGAAGAAAAAATCCTTCAGAAGAAAGAAATGGAAATTCCTTAGAAGAAAGCAGTTCAAAGGAAAAACCTCAAAAGTTTGTTTTGTACGCAGAAGACTGGGCCACTTTGCAAAAAATTGTCCAAAACAAGAAAAAGCAGCAAAAATTCTGGAGCAAGCACAGATTCATGTAGATGATACTCCTTTTTCAGATGTAGAATCACTCTTTTCATTGGATGATGAGTACTCCCCTCAAGCCTTGGCAGTTATGGCTTATTCTACTTTTGAGGAAGATTCAGATCTAGACAGTGAAGAAGATTCAGACCCAGAAATCCAAACCATCTTTACATCTCAGCCTATTATAGTCCCCTTAACTAGTCCCACACCTATAGCCCAAGTAAATATCCTCCTGGATACTTATGCCAGACCTGTTCCTGTAATAGCCTTATTTGATACAGGAGCAGCAGCAACAATTCTCCATCCTAAGATATTACCCAAAGAATGTTGGTTATCTCATCATCACATGTTCAGAGCAGCAAATGGAGAAACATTTTTGGCCACTTTGAAAAGCAAGCCAATCCTCATCAGAATTTTTCCAACCCTCGCCATCAAACATCAAGTTCTTGGCTCCCCTTTTACAGGTAGAGACCTTCTTATAAGATTTGATCTCCTTCATCAAATACCTAACCTTAGATGGTCCTCAAAAGGACTCATGCATAAACAGCATCTTCTCACTCGGACCCAAGTTCCTCATTTATTCACCATTGATCCCTTTGATTCGCTAAGATCTCAGATTATCAAGGACTATTGTGCAAACAGCCACTCTAAATTCCTCCTTAAAAATCCAAATCTTTTATGGAAAACCCCAAATTTCTTCATCCATTTACCCTTCAAAAAGAATGAAGATGTTAATCCCACAAAAGCCATTCACAGAGGAATGAATCCAAAACACCTAACCTTGGCCAAGCAAGAACTTTCTATCCTCCTTTCAGAAGGCCTCATTGAACCCACAACCTCCCCATGGGCATGTGAAGCCTTTTATGTCAACAAACATGCGGAGCAAGTATGAGGAAAACTCAGATTGGTAATCAATTACCAAGATCTCAATCATTTCCTTGCAGATGACAAATTTCCTTTGCCAAATAAGAGTGCTCTTTTTCAGCATCTTTCCAATCCCAGAATATTCTCAAAGTTTGATCACAAAGTTGGATTTTGGCAATTAGGAATCCATCCAGAAGAAAGATACAAGACGGCATTCTGTATCCCTGACCATCATTATCAATGGACTGTCATGCCTTTTAGTCTTAAAAATGCTCCATCCCAATTCCAAAAAGCAATGGTAATGCTGTTCCAGCCCCTCCTAACAAATGCATTAATTTATGTGGATGATATCCTCCTGTTCTCAAAGGATGAAGAGTCCCATGAAAAGTTACTCACTGAATTTTACAATTTAGTGAAATTTCAAGGGATAATGCTTTCAGAAAAGAAAATGGTCATAGGATAGTCTTCCATAGACTTTTTGGGAGTAAATATTTCAGATGGAAAGTATACTTTGCAGCCTCACATAGCTGTCTCTCTTGGAGAGTTTCCAGATAAGCTCGCAAATGCCAAGCAAATACAACAGTTCCTCGGGATTGTCAATTATATGTCAGATTTCATCCTAAAGATATCCAAGTATAGGAATTGTTTAGCTCAACTACTGAAGAAATCACCTCCAGCATGGAATTTTGTTCATACAGAAGCACTCCAACAACTGAAAAAATTAGCAGAAAAGCTTCCCCCTTTGCAGATTCCAGGATCAGGTAAACGAATACTGCAGACAGATGCGAGTGATGAATACTGGGCAGCAGCTCTTTTTGAAGAGCTTAATGGCAAAAGAAGCATTTGTGGATATAAAAGTGGTACATTCAAGCCTTTAGAACTTCATTACCACTCCACTTTCAAAGAGATTCTAGCAGTCAAACATAGGATTGAAAAATTTCAGTTCCATCTCCTTGGGCATAATTTTCTAGTAGAAATGGATATGTCTTCCTTTCCCAAAATGCTTCGTTCAAAAGGAAAATGCTTCCACACCCTCAGTTACTCAGATGGTCAAATTGGTTTTCACAATGGTCTTTCCAAGTAAAACAATATTATTCCTCCACCCATGTGTGTATATCCTATCACTAATCTATCCTCATCCTCAGGCCCCCCTCTTGCAGACCCTGATGATATCCTTACCATAATAGAAACCCTCCCTCTAGAAATTAAAGACAAAATAAAAACTTTGACCCTTCAAGGCAGATCCAAAAGAATCATTAGAACCCTTCATGAGTACCATAAAAAACACTAGTGTCACTTCCTAGCTATTTTTCCTGATATAGACCAACCATGGAAAACCCCTTTCGCCTTTTGGATAACCAATTGGAATGTTGCACATTACCTCTACATGTGGTATTTACTTAATGAGTATTACCTATGTCTTCATTTTGAACCTGAATTCTATAGGTATCTTTTCCCACATGGCAATAAATATTTTCACAAATTCTGGTTTGAAATTTTAAAAAATGATGCTCATGATGGTGAATGGACAAATTATCCAAAAACAGAACATCTAAGATTTGATCATAGGGTCACTTCAGTGTGTCTAGTAGCCAAGCTTAATTCCAAAAATGACATCCGGGCAGAAGGAATTCTCCACCCTTTAGAGATGCATTGGGTCACTAATTCATATGGCACTCTCCATACACATGCAGATGTTTATTGGGTATCCTGTTATCATGTTCTTACAATGGCAGAATCTCTTAATAAAGGAATCCTCCCTGAGATAATACCAACTGATCCAGATGTTTGCAGACAACAATGGCCACATGAAGACCATTGGGAAATGCCCAATCCCCTTATGGGACATGATGACCCTCACTATCATAACCATGATCCAGATGACGGTGTTGATGTAGAATGGTTCCAAGGAAGAGATGGATGGGATTAAAAATCTTTAACACTTAAAAAAAAAAAAAAAAAAAAAAAGTCTCCTAGAAACGTCTTCAGACATAACTCCTTATCTTCAACAATCCAATATCCATAACTTTTTCAGAAGCATAATTGGGGTAATCCACTCTTGCACATAGGCCCCTACGTAGCATGACACTTGTTGACCAGCTCCAAGCAGGCCTCAACTCTTCAGAAGCTTATCCTGACATATGAATTAATATGGTGGCAGATCCTTATCTGCTAGAAGACTCTTCAAAGCTAGGCCCCTACTCTTATTATTGACACTTGTAAATCCATAAAGGAGGCCCCTACTTTTCTGATATGTATGATGTATGTTGTATTGCCTATAAATAGAGACCATGTAAGCCTGAGAAGGCAAGAGAGAAAGAAGGAAGCCTTCATAGTTAGACTAAATGTCCTCTAAGTCTCATGTGTCTGATGTAAAAAAGGTTCTCAATCTAATAAAATCTGTTGGTTTATTGTATCTTGTTCTGTGTTCTATTCCTTATGCACATACTATCTTTTATACTTTATTAGTGGCCTACGTTATTTACTAGTTTCTATAATTTCTTAGTTCCATAATCTTCTTACACTCCCTGTTTTTGTTTGAGCTTATTAATTGCACTTGACTAGTTGAAGCTTTGTAGTGCATGTTGTGTGGGAAAGATGTTTATGGTGTTTATCACTTTGTCTTAATCTTGAAGTCACATGTTATTTGACTGTCGAACTTGATCCTTTTGAGAAAGGCAAAAATAACCATCTTACCACTGTTCACTAGCCAATCATGAACACCTTAGTGCATATCTTAAGATTCTGTGCTCGAGAAAGTGTAGTACATGCACAAAAAGAACATAATGTGAAGCCTCGGTTTAATTGCTTAATGCTTAAAATTGGTGTGTACTATTAGGCTTGATGCCAAATCACATAATTAAAATTGGTGTGTATATTATGAGGCAAAATTCAAGAAACGTACATGATTGCAAGCTTATGTTCTAGGAGATGTGGGAGTTATATGATGTAACTCTTTAGGTGATAGTCTCTTTTAAATTATATGTGATGAATTTTGTAGACTTTGTGATTGATTGCTATTCACATATCACCTCACATGTATCTCAAGTTTTTGCTAGTTGCACACACTACACAAGTTACTCTTTGCTAAACATTGTACATGTTATTGTGTGTGTTTTTGGTCTGACCAACCAAGTTTGAAAAATACCTTGAGTTTTATGCACAACTGATTTGTTGCTTCAGAATTTAAAAAGGGAGATTGTTTGAAATCTAAATTTTTGGGAGAATTGGGTTAAAATCTTGGGTTTGTGAAAATCATTTCATCTCATACTCATGCATTTGTTTCATCTTTTTCAATGCTTTAAGGAGAGATTGCATCAAACTCTGTTGATTTTCAAAAATTCATTTTTTTTACAATTTCAATCGATCGAGTCTGTTTTTCGATCAATCGAAATTGCGTTTAAAAATTTATGTGAGCCTCTGTCTGTTTCGATTGATTGAAACTGTTTTTCGATCAATCGAATATCGCGAATCAGGTTTTTTTAAAATCAGTGTTTGAACTGTTCAAAACACCTTTTCAAAAAGTTTTTCAACTCTTCTCTCTCTTTCCGTCTCGGCAAAGCACAATCACCCATTTTTTGTCGTTTTCCTCCCAAAATTTTGTAAGGTTTTTCTCCTCTAGGGCTGGTAAGACCTTTATACCCTTTCTTTTGCATTGTTTCTCATGTTTTCATGCATTTTTCTCATGGTTTTTGGGTAAATTTTCGGACTTTGCATAAATTGGGGTTTTTGTTTAATCAAGCCTTATTTTGTGAAATTGATCAATGGGTTTTGTTGCTATATGGATATATTCATGATATATTTTGGTTAATTTGATCAATTTGGGGTTTTGTGAAAAATTACAATTTCTAGGGCTTGTATTGAATCCGATTTGGGGATTTTGTTCAATTGGGTTAAAATTGATGAAATTGGCATGTTGTTTTGATGTAATTGATCATTCTTCTTTGTTCTCTCTCATGTGTAATGGTCAATTTGTCAATTTATTTCAAAACATTCAAGTGGTTTTATAATTTTTTGGGTTTTATTGTTAGAAACTCTATGCTCAAGCCAATTTTGTGAATTTGGACTTCAATTGAACCTAGTTTCACTGCATTAGAGTATGCATCATGCCATTTTATTGTTCATGCATCATATAGATTTTTGTTCTATATTTGTTTTGTGCTAACTTGCAATCTGCCCTTGGTTTTTCTTTTTTCTTTTTGTGGTTCTTGGTTCTGCTGTGTGTACTTGTCCTTTCCTTAGCACCATGCCTAGGAAAACTAGAGCCCATAGGACCCCCTCCACTTCTTCTGTGTCACCCTCTAGGAGTGAGTTGTTTAAGGATGCCAAGAGTAGAGAAGCTTTTGATAAGCTGAACAGTAAGAGGAAGATCTGGGCTGAGCGTTCTGTTATTCTAGATGAGGTTGATCCAGCCATTAGGGCTAATTTTGAGAGTCGAGGTTGGTTGTCCTTGTTAAAGATAGATCATCCTCCTCCGACCGCCCTCATTAGAGAGTTCTATTCGAACCTCTCTTGTCACGTCTATGATTCCAACACCCTTGTTAGGAGTTGAATACGAGATGTAGAATTCACCATTACTCCTGATGTAGTGGCTGATGCTCTTGGGGTCCCGATCATTAGACAGCTTGACTATCCTTATGAGGAGTCTCCACCCCTTGATGACATTATGTCATACATCACTGGGTCTTTTATCCAGTGGGATTCTGATCCTCGGATCACGTCCGCTGAGCTCCTTGAGACTACCTATCTTTTTCTTAGGATAGCAGGTCATTCTTTGTGGCCTATCTCTCATCTCCACACCATCCCCATTGAGAGATGTGTGTTTTTGTATGCACTTGTGTCTGGTGCTTCTATTTCTTTTCCTCATTTGTTTCTTCGTTATTTGAACGAGATCCATAGGAGTATCGTTGTTGGTCACGCCCTTGTTTATCCTATCTTTATTCATAGGATTTTGTTGTTTTTAGGTCTAGATGGTTTCCCCACTTCTGAGCCCGTCCATATTACTGGTCCCATAGGTGCCTCTTTTCTTCGTTTAAGGGCTGCCCATTTGAGGCCTCCTTGTGTTAGGTCTGTTAGGTTCTAAAGATTTAGGATTTTATGTATTTAGAACTCTAATGTGTAATATTGGCAAACCATGATCAAAGCAATGTGTTTAGTCTTGTTTAGGCTTGCTCAAAGTTGATTATATATTGTAAAGTTGGAATCAAGTGACTGCAGATGCATTGGGGCATTTCGGTCTATCTCGATCAATCGAAGGATAGACTCGATCGATCGAATATCGGGCCAGATGCGTTTTCTGCAGAATTTTCAACTCAGCCCTGACTCATTAAACGTTTAGGGTTTTATGTTTTTGCCCTAGGTATATAAGGCAAAACCCTAGCCATGTTTTTAGAGTGGCTTCCAGTTATATTGTTGCTCATACATTGCTGTTTTGTGTAAATCTCTTATGAGATCTAAAGGAGCTTTCCTTTACACAAAGCTTAGGGTTTTCAAGGTTGAGATATTATCTACATCTTGATGATCAACTCGGTTGCTACCATTGAAACTTAAAGAATATCAAGCGTGGGTGCTTGTAGCTGATTGAAGAATTCAAGAAAGAAGGAGTCCGTGGATTCGGAGCTTGCATGGGGTCGTGTCAGTAAGTTCTACTGGTAGGTAGCATTAGGAAGTCGAGCGGGGAGCTTGTAAGTCCTTTTGTATGAACTTCAATTCTTTCATAGTGAATTCTGTTTTGCCTTGAGGATCGGTGGGTCAAATCCTCCCCAGGTTTTTACCGGTGTGGTTTCCTGGGTGATCATATCTTGTGTTATTTATTATTCCGCTGCATTATATTCTTGATATGATTGTTTGATTGTTTTAACCTAGAATTGCTTATTTTGACTAAGTAAAAACTTGGCTAATTAACTAGGCTACTCAATCTGGTTGTGTTTTAAGGGGTCTAAAAACCGTTCAAGTGGTATCAGAGTGGGTAGCTCTCGTGTTAGAGATTTTTTGATCTCTGAGCTGATCCTTGACCCCTGTTGTCATGGAGCACGGTCACTCTCTTATTGTTCCTCCTCACTTTGATGGGAATAACTATGCCTATTGGAAAGTAAGGATTAAAGCATTCCTGAAATCCATTTATGAGAGAGTTTGGAATTCCGTTGAATACGGATGGCAGAAGCCCACTACTCCTGTGAGTGAGTGGCAAACTTCTGAAAAAGAAGCAGCAGGCTTCAATAGCAAAGTTATGAATGCCATCTTCAATGCTGTTTCCATGGAGGAATTTAAGAGGATCTCTAATGTTGAGGTTGCTCATACTACATGGAAAATCCTCCAAACTGTGCATGAAGGCACAAAGGCAGTTAAGATCAATAAACTGCAGCAATTGACTTCTAGATTTGAAAGCATTAGAATGTCTGATGATGAATCTTTTGATGAATTCTATGCTAAATTAAATGATATTGTTAATTTTGCTTTTAATTTGGGTGAAATCTATGATCAACCTAAAATTGTTAGGAAGATACTTAGATCTTTAACTGAGGACTTTAGACCCAAAGTGACTGCCATAACTGAGAGCAAGGATGTGGACTCCATCCCTATTGATGAGCTTATAGGATCTCTTCAGTCCTATGAGTCTGACCTTCCCAAAACAAAAAAATCCAAATCAATGGCTCTTAAGTCTGTTGATGATGTTGAGGTTGGTGGATTTGATGATGAGCTCTCTGCCACAGAGATAGCTTACCTTGCCAAGAATTTTAGAAATTTTCTGAGAAATACTAATAGAAGGGCAAGAGGTACAAACACTGCTGAACCTAGAAACTTTAGGAAGAATGATCCCACTAAGGTTAATAACTTTGAAAAACCTAGAGAAAGAGTAGGTCAATCTTCAAACAATTCTCTGGGTGCTCAGTGTTTTGGTTGTCAAGGGTATGGTCATGTTAAATCTGAATGTCCTACATTCTTGAAGAATAAGGGTAAAGCTATGGTTGTAACCCTTAGTGATAATGAGGTTTCTGATGATGAGTCTGGATGTGACGAAGATGGAAACTTCATTGCTTTCACTGCTACAGCTGTAGTCAATGAAAGCGTGTCTGTTGAGGAGAACCTTTCTGATGAGGAACTCTCTGAGGATGCAGATCTTCAAGAGGCCTATAACAAACTTTGCAAAGTTGCTGCAAAGGATGCTATGAATGTTGAACTTGGCCTGAAGAAAATTGATTCTCTTGAGCTTGAAAAGAAGAATTTGCTTGTTAAACTTTTTGATGCTAATGATCTTTTGAACCATGTGAAATCTGAGAACATGCTTTTGTTAGATAAAGTTAAAACTTTGGAACATGATTTATCTATTGCTAGATCTGCTAGTTCTAAATTTGATCACATGTTGAATGTTCAAAAGTATCCTTCTGATAAATCTGGGTTAGGATATGTTGAAAACATCTTTGTGTCTACTCCTAATTCCACAAACTTTGTTCCTTCATCTTCTTCTGAACCTTCTGTGAGTGAGGTTGTGAGTGAAACTGTCAAACCACCTGTGAGTGAGGTTGTCAAACCTGTAGAAGTTTCACCTCCTAGGAAGATTAGGGTTGATCTAGGAGAGACTAAACCTAAGGAACCTATCCTCCCTAAGGACAAGATGCATGGTAAACCTGCTTGGGTTTGTCATTATTGTGGAAAGTCTGGACACATTCGTCCTAACTATTACAAGCTTCAAGCTGCTAGGAGAGCAACTAAACCAAAAGTGTCTGTGCCTCAAGCACAAGATCCAATGGCACTTATTGGTGAATTGGTAAAGGCGTTGAACCTTTATTCCAATCCTGGAGTTGGACATCACTCGAATGTGAATAAGAACTCCAATGCTCGTGGTGCATCTAAAAGGTTTTGGATGCAAAAGACTCGACCTAATTGAGTCTTTCTAACATGGTCCTTGTGCGTCATTGCTCATTCCGTTGTGACCATTGTTCTTTGGTTTGTGTGTTTCTTTTGCTTTTGTTTCTAGGATTTGCATTGCATTACATTCATGCATTTCATTCTAGGATTTATTTGTTTTCTCTTTTAAAATAAAAAATAAAATAAAAAAAAGAGGAGAAAAGCAAATTGTGTTAAGCACTATTTTTTCTTGGTCTTTGAAAACAAGGTTGGTCAATTTATTTACACATAATATGTCTTATGTACCTTGTTTAGCTTTGATGAGCTTTTATATTACACTTTACTAGTTAAAGCTTTGTAGTGCATGTTGTGTGGGAAAGATGTTTATGATGTTTATCACTTTGTCTTAATCTTGAAGTCACATGTTATTTGACTGTCAGACTTGATCCTTTTGAGAAAGCCATAAATAACCATCTCACCACTGTTCACTAGCCAATCATGAACACCTTAGTGCATATCGTAAGATTTTGTGCTCGAGAAAGTGTAGCACATGCACAAAAAGAACATAAGGTGTAGCCTCTTTTAATTGCTTAATGCTTAAAACTGGTGTGTACTATTAGGCTTGATGTCAATTCACATAATTAAAACTAGTGTGTACTATTAGGCTTAATGCCAACTTTCACCTAATAATGGGGCAAAATTCAAGAAACTTTCATGATTGCAAGCTTATGTTCTAGGAGATGTGGGAGTTATATGATGTAACTCTTTAGGTGATAGTCTCTTTTGAATTCTATGTGATGAATTTTGTAGACTTTGTGATTGATTACTATTCACATATCACCTCACATGTATCTCAAGCTTTTGCTAGTTGCACACACTACACAAGTTACTCTTTGCTAAACTTTGTACATGTTATTGTGTGTGTTTTTGGTCTGACTAACCAAGTTTAAAAATACCTTGAGAATTATGCAAAACATTTTTTTTTTTTTTTTTGCTTGCTTGAGAATTTAAAGGAAGAATGGCTGAAATTTTCTTTGGAGAAACTGGGATTGAAACTTGGGTTTTTGAAAAAGCATTCCATCTCATACTCATGCATTTTGTTTCAATAAGTTTAATGCTTTGAGGAGTTGTTTTCAAAATTTGGTTTGTGATTTTCAAAACTATGTTTTTTCTCAAAAATTTTGTGAGCCTCTGCCCAGTTCGATCGATCCATTCTGATTTTCGATCGATTGAAAAAGTGCTTTAATTTGTTTCAAAATGACTGATTGATTCAATCGATCGAATGTGATTTTCGATCAATCGAAAGTCGCGAATCAGGTTTTTTAAAACAGTGTTCTTGACTGATTCAAACACTTTTTCAAAAAGTTTTTCAAACTTTTCTTTCTCTCTCCGACTTGGCAAGGCTCCACAGTGAAATTTTTGTCGTTTTCCTCCAAAATTTTTGCAAAATTTCTCTTTCCTCAAGCCGGTAAGTCTGTTTTGTCCTTCCTTTTTGAGTTTATTTACATGTTTCATGCATTTTTGCTCAAAATTTCGGACCTTTTTCTTTTTGGGATTTGTGTTGATTCAAACCCTATTTTGTGAAATTGATCAATGAGTTTTTGTGGGGACATGCTATAAACATGATCTTGATAGTTTAATTTGATCAATTTTGGGTTTTGTGAAAAATTCAAATTCTAGGGCTTGTAATTGATTTGAATTTGGGATTTTTGTTCAATTAGGTTTAATTGATGAAATTGGCTTGTTGTATTGATGAAATTGGTTATTCTTATTTGTTTTCAACCTTGTGTAATGGTCAATTCATCAATTTGTTTCAAAATTAACAAGTGGTTTTTCAAATTTTTAGGGTTTTTGTTAGAAACTCTATGTTCAAGCCAATTTTGTGTAATTGAACTTAATTTTGAACTTTATTTATTGCATTAGTTCATGCATAACAACATTGTTATTGTTCATGCATCATATAGAATTTTGTTCTATATTTTTTTTGTGTTCACTTGTAGTCTGCCCTTGGTTCTGTTTTTTTTTTTTGTTCTTTTGGTTTTCTCTGTGGGTCTTTGTCCTTTCCTTAGCACTATGCCTAGGAAGACTAGAGCCCGTAGGACTGTTTCCTCACCTTCTCCACCCCCTCTGTCCTTTGACAGTGAGAGGTTTCCGAGTGAGAAAAACTAAGAGATTTTTTAGAAGCTTAACCTTAAGAGAAAGATTTGGGCTGAGTGTTCTGTTCTCTTAGATGAACTTGATCCTGCCATTAGGGCAAACTTTGAGCGTAGGGGCTAGTTATCCTTGGTGGATATTTCTGACCCTCCTCCACCTTTTGCCTTGATCAGAGAGTTCTTTTCGAACATCTCTATCCGCATCTATGATTCCAACACTTTTGTAAAGAGTTGGATATGAGGCGTAGAGTACACCATTACTCCCAAGGTAGTGGCTAATGCTCTAGAGGTACCTTTGGTCCAGAATCCTGTCTATCCTTATGATGTATCTCCCGAGATTAGTGATGTCTTGTCTTACACCACTGGATCATCTATCCAGTGGGGTTCTGATCCTAGGATCACCTCTGCTGAGCTTTTTGGGTTGCACTATCTTTTCTTTAGGATAGCTTGTCATTCTATCTGGCCCATATCCCATGTTCACACCATTCCTCTCGAGAGGTGTGTATTTTTGTACGCTTTGGTTACTGATACTCCTATCAGTTTTCCTCATCTATGTCTTCGTTCTTTGAACGATGTTTATAGAAGTTCATCTTCTGCTCATGCTCTTGTTCATCCTATTTTCATTCATAGGATTTTGCTTTATCTTGATCTTTCTGGTTTTCCTTCCTCTAAGCCTGTTCATGTGATTGCTCCCATCGGTGCGTCTTTTCTTAGACAAAAGGCTGCTCATCTTAAAGCTGGTTCTAAACACCCTAGGTCTGAGCCCTCTAGTAGCGCACCTCCTCCTCCCTCTTCTTCTACAGGTCCTGCTGGTGAGGATGTTTCTGATCCTGTTGATGCTGATGCTGCTGCTGATGTTCCTCCACCTCCTTCGGATGACTTTGATATTCGTTGTACCTTAGAGACTGTTATGACTGTTCAGGCGGCTCATAGTCAAATTTTGGTGGACTTCCTTGATGAGATTCGTGCTCTGCGAGCCGACTTTGCGCATCTTCATTCTCCCTCACCACCTCCTTTTGATGATGATTTGTGATTTCCCTTTGGCATTCCGTCACAAAAAGGGGGAGTAGAGTTTTGACTTGTAGAGGGGTTTTTGTAGTTAGGGGGAGACTTTTTGTTTTTGAGGTGAGGAGCTTGTGGAGTTTATAGATTGTATCTAGGTGCTTCACTTTGTATATCATTTTTTTTGGGATATTCATGTTAGGGGGAGTAACATTGATTGATATACATGATATATACTTGATTCTTGTTGCTTTATGATTCACTGCTTATTGATTTATATTCATGAGTTGTTCATTGATATATGTCTTTATTATGTGTTGTGTGAATCTTACAAGAATGTTATACCTGTTTATATACTCTTTTCTGTCACACATGCGTTTATGCGTTTGTTGAGTATTTCAGGAATATACAGGTTGATTCAATTGAGCTGCTGTCTACACTTGCAACTGATGGATAGTAGTTAGGATTGAATTTTAAGTTTATGAGCATTACTTTTGTAAAGGGCTTTTTACTTGTAAATTTTGAGCTTTTAATTTGTGTTTTGTCACGGATTGTCAAAGGGGGAGTTTGTTAGGTTCTAAAGATTTAGGATTTTATGTATTTAGAAATCTAATGTGTAATATTGGCAAACCATGATCAAAACAATGTGTTTAGTCTTGTTTAGGCTTGCTCAAAGTTGATTATATATTGTAAAGTTGGAATCAAGTGACTGCAGATGCATTGGAGCATTTCGGTCTATCTCGATCGATCGAAGGATAGACTCGATCGATCGAATATCGGGCCAGATGCGTTTTCTGCAGAATTTCCAACTCAGCCCTAACTCATTAAACGTTTAGGATTTTATGTTTTTGCCCTAGGTATATAAGGCAAAACCCTAGCCACGTTTTTAGAGTGGCTTCCAGTTGTATTGTTGCTCATACATTGCTGTTTTGTGTAAATCTCTTGTGAGATCTAGAGGAGCTTTCCTTTACACAAAGCTTAGGGTTTCAAGGTAGAGATATTATCTACATCTTGATGATCAACTCGGTTTCTACCATTGAAGCTTAAAGAATATCAAGCGTGGGTGCTTGTAGCTGATTGAAGAATTCAAGAAAGAAGGAGTCCGTGGATTCGGAGCTTGCACGGGGTCGTGTCAGTAAGTTCTACTGGTAGGTAGCATTAGGAAGTTGAGCGGGGAGCTTGTAAGTCCTTTTGTATGAACTTCAATTCTTTCATAGTGAATTTTTTTTTGCCTTGAGGATCGGTGGGTCAAATCCTCCCCAGGCTTTTATCGGTGTGGTTTCCTGGGTGATCATATCTTGTGTTATTTATTATTCCGCTGCATTATATTCTTGATATGATTGTTTGATTGTTTTAACCTAGAATTGCTTATTTTGACTAAGTAACAACTTGGCTAATTAACTAGGCTACTCAATCTGGTTGTGTTTTAAGGGGTCTAAAAACCGTTCAAGGTCTTTTGGTGTTGCACCCCCTCCTCCCTCTTCTACAGGTGATGCACAGGCTGGGACGTCTAGTGCTGCTGCTATTGCTGATGTTCCTCCACCGACTACTTTGGATGATTCAGACATTCGACGTATGTTGGATCATGTCTTGACCGTTCAGGCGGCTCATGGACAGATTTTGGTGGACTTGCTCGACGAGGTTCGTGCTTTGCATGCAGAGTTGGCGCTTTCTCGACGTTCTCCTTCGCCACCTCCTTTTGATGATGGGTTATGACTGCCCTTTGGCATTCCGTCACAAAAAGGAGAGTAGATTTTGTTGAGCCTGTAGAGTTTTTTGTTGTTTAGGGAGAGTTTGTGTTTTTTTGGAGCCTATGGTGATTAGATTGTATCTAGGAGCTGCATCTTGTATTTACATTATTTTGGCTCTAGATGTATTGTTGGTGGGTTTTTCATGTTACTTCCAGTTACATTTATTGGTTTATATGATTCTTGTGTTCACTGCTTGTTGATTTATATTTATGAGTTATTTATTGATATATGTCTTTATTTTGTGTTGTGTGGAAAATACAAGAATGCTTTGTTTAAAAGGGAGTTAACATTGTTTTTTATGTATCTAACTTAGGTGGAGAGTTAGTTTACATATTTGTTGTTGTTTTACTGTTTTTCTGTCACACATGTGTTTATGTGTTTGTTGAGTATTTCAAGAAATATAGGTTGATTCAATTGAGCTGCTGTCTACACTTGTAACTGATGGATAGTAGTTAGGATTGATTTTGTTGTTATGAGCATTTTTTTGTAAAGGGCTTTATTTTGTAAACTTTGAGCTTTTAGTTGTGTTTTGTCACGGATTGCCAAAAGGGGAGTTTATTAGGTTCTAAATACTTAGGAATTTATGTATTTAGAACTCTAATTTGTATTGTTGGTAAACCATGATCAAAACAGGTTGTTTAGTCTTGTTTAGGTTTGCTCAAAGTTGTGCATTTATGTAAAGTTGGAATCGAGTGGCTACAGAAAGCATTAGTGACTTTCGGCCTGGCTCGATCGATTGAAGCTTAGGCTCGATCGATCGAATCTCAGGCAGAATGTTTTTTTCTGCAGATTTCCAACTGAGCCCTAGCCTATTTTAAAACGTTTTAGGGTTTTATGTTTTGCCAAGGTATATAAGGCAAACCCTAGCCACATTTTAGAGGTTGCTTATGTTGCTCATATTGCTATTTTGTGTAAATCTCTTGTGAGATCTAGAGGAGCTTTCCTTTACACAAAGCTTAGGGTTTTCAAGCGGAGATGTTATCTACACCTTGATGACCAACTCAGTTGCTGCCATTGAAACTTAAAGAAACACAAGCAAGTGTGCTTGTATATGGTGGAGAATCCAAGAAAGAAGGAGTCTATGATCTCGGAGCTTGCACGTGGTCGTGTCAGTTAGTTCTACTGGTGGGTAGTAATAAGAAGTCGAGCGTGGGGGCTTGTAAGTCTTATTGTATGAACTTCGATTCTTTCATATAGTGGATTCAAGTTTACCTTAAGGATAGCTAGGTCAAATCCTCCCCAGGTTTTTACCGTATGGTTTCTTGGGTCATCATATCATTGTGTTATTTACTTTTCCGTTGCTTTATACTTGATATGATTGTTTGATTGTGATAACCTAGATTTGCATAATTTGACTAAGTTAATCACTTGGCTAATTAACTAGGTTAATCTAGTTGGGTTAAGAGGTCTAAAAATCGTTCATCTTCATCTTCTTCAGCATCTGATTCTTCTACAATTCCCATGGATTCCTCATCACTATGCTCCCCATGTTCTTGCACTAGTAAACTTAGGTCCTCCGAGGACTTAGCATGAGCAATAGTCATAAAGGCGGAGTATTTTCCTTCTCTATCACAGCTCTCTTCAAAATCAGAATTTGAAGAATCCGAATCACTAAGCATTGTGGCATACGCCTTGCCCTTTCCTCGTAGATAGTTGGGACACTCCTTCTTGAGATGTTCATGGCCATTGCATTCATAACACACAATGCCTTGAGGAGACTGAGAATCCTTTCCATATTTCTTCTTAAATTCCTTTCTATCCCCTTTGGAGGATGAGAACTTCCCTCTGCTGAACGGTTTCCCACTGTTCTTCATTTTCAGAAATTTCTGAAAGTTCTTTGCAAGGAATGCTACATCCTTTTCCACTCCATCTTCTTCGGAGGAATCATCCATTCTTTCGGTGATGGTTTTAAGAGCAAGAGATTTACTTGTCTTATGAGAAGGCAGTCCAAGCTCATACGTTTGAAGAGAGCCAATGAGCTCTTGGATCTTAATTTCATCCAAATCTTTACTTTCCTCTATAGCTGTGACTTTCGCTTGAAAGCTCTCCGGTAAGGACCTCAAAATTTTTCTCACCACCTTAGCATCCTTAATCTTTTCACCAAGATTGAGCTACGCAATCACAATTTCGTTGAGCTTTCCGTAGAATTAATCAAAGGACTCATCATCTCCCATCTTAAGCTTTTCGAATTTGGTGGTAAGCATCTGAAGCTTTGTGTCCTTCACTTTCTTTGTTCCTTCATAAGTGGTCTCCAATATCTCCCAAGCTTCCTTGGCTACTGTCATGTGAGAGATCTTGTGAAATTCTTCTAGAGAGACACCACAAAAAATAGCATTCAAGGCTTTACTATTAGCATTAGCTTCCGCAAGAGTTACCTTATCCTAAGTGGATTTGGCAGCATCTGGCCTAGTCCAACTTACTTCAATTGCATCCCACACAGCATCATCAATAGAACACAAAAATGCCCTCATTTGGACTTTCCAAAATGCATAATTATTACCATAAAAAAATGGTGGAATATTTAAAGATTGAGATCGGTTCGTCTCAATATGGGGTCAAGAAACACACTCAGGTATTTAAACCACAGTGAGTGTATCCGCTCTGATACTAATTGAAAGCTCGGAAATGTGTCGAAAACACAAGAGCTGTTTGACCCCCCCAAATTAAAAGTTACGGCTTGGTTGATTTTACACTAACTTAATACTAAGTGCGGAATAGTGTAAACACAAGCGTATAAGCAAGAGAACTACTCTAATCCATATTTAAAGCAACATAGCAATAAAGATGAAATTAATAAGAGTAGGGAAGAGAGATGCAAACAGAGAAAACACCGAGACATGTTATCGAAGAGAAATTGAAGAACTCGGCGAAAAACCTCTCCGCCGCCCTCCAAGCGGAAATCGATTCACTAGACAATCAGTTGGGATACATGGGTGAGCAAGAGACCCTCCAAGCCTAATCTACCCTCTGTACCTAAGCCCTCCAAGCTCCTACTCCAACGAGGCTTCTCGGAATCGTGTCTTGTCTAGCTCTCCAGATCCCGCAACAAGCTCCATGTTGCATCTGCCATCTTTGACTTCTTCCAATACTTCCTAGCAGCACCAAAACTCCACTTGACACTCTCAAAGGGTGTGATAAGTGTTTAGGCTATCAAACTCTCAATGGTATGGAAATGGAAAGGTAGGAGATGAGGAAATTCCCAAAACAAATGTGTAGAGGATTGTGGGTATAACAATCTCTAACTCTCAAGGCGTTTGGTTAGGGTTTTCTCTCAGAAGCTTTCTCTTACATTTGTGGATAATGTGGGTATAAATAGTGTAGGCACAGAAAGTGTGTATCAAACTGGACAGGCTGGCAAAACAGAATGCCTTGCGAGTGTCTCGCAGGAAGGCCTTACCCGCGAGATACTCGCGAGACACAGCTGTCTCTATCTGGCCTGACTCTTCGCATTCCAGCATGTGCAGGGCACATGATATACTTCACGGGATGCTAAGTCACGAGATACCCGCGAAACCTTCTTCAGTCTTCAAATGCTTGAGTCTTCACACCACTCTCTCTATCACACAAACCTTACAATGAAATTCCACAATAAATACAGGGTACAACAGATTGAATAAAATTACAATCAAATTTGACACAGAATAAAAGCCAACAAAACATATAGTTGTAAATAACAACTTTACAACTTGAATGTTTAATGCCAAAATTCCACAATGACATACGTAAACACTTCAACCGAATCAAATGTCTAATCTGAATTGGAAAATGATTAAGCCCAGTGTCTCGAATATCAAGCACCTCAAGATGCTCAAGTCCATTTAAGTGGAGTTCCATTAAAAAGATGCAAGAATGCAAATATAGCGCTCTAAGACACTTCAAGACGGATATAGTTGGTGGTAATAACGTAATTCCAGTGCCATGTAAATCTAGAACTCTTAGATTTTGCATGTATTGAAAGAATAAATCAAGAATCTCTTTTAGTTCCCAATTTCTCTGTAATAACAGTGTGGAAAGCTTATTGCAATCTGGCATTTCCGGCAAGGTGTCCAATTTACTATCCATCAAGGAAATTCGATTTGCTTGTTGCCATTCTACTTCATCAGGAACCTTTTGCAACCCTCTATGGGGTTTCACCAAAATATTAAAATTACATCTTCGAGAAGAAATGTTAAGTGCGATAGTTCGTATTACTTTGTTCATCCTCACATGATTCATCTTTTCACTCTTCTCTAGCAAAGACACGTTGATAAGTTCCTTCAATATTGAATGCCCTGTCCCACGTGCAGCTCTAAACTCACTTGCATCATGAATGAAACCTTCAACTGTCCAGCATTCCAATAGAGGATCTGTATGAATTTCATAGTCTTTAGTATATAATGCACAATAGAGAAAGCAATCCTTTTGACCCTCATCTTTCAAATTTTCATAACAAAACTCCCAAGTATTCAATCAATTCACCAATGCCTAGGATGTTGATACTAGGCCATCTCCGCAAACTTCTTAATCCATCCCTCCAAAAGTGAATGTTATCCCTTCTTCTAAAATTACTTGCTACCTTGTCTATCAAGATTGGCAAACCAGCACATTCAATAACAACTTCCTTGGCTATTGGTTCAACATTTAGAATATTGAAATGTCGACCCACCTTTACCTTGAACATATTGCATGCATCAGCTTCAGACAATCGTGGCACTTCTAATTCCCAGTGAGTATCCATATCAGAACAAACATGAAGATATCTAGTTGCCACTACCACCTTGCTATCCATTTCACTTTCATACATTCCTATCAGAGACAGATCAAGAATGTCCCAAACTTCATCCAAAAGAAGTAGATCCCTTTAGCTTTTTAACTCTCTCCATATTTGTTGTGCAATTTCAGGCTCAGTGATGCCTTCCATATTCAATTTTAGTCGATCTGCAATTTTGTGTTGCAATTTTTCTAAACTTAAATCCTTTGATACAGTTACCCAAATAACAATACCAAACATTTTAGCAATATCTTCATAGTTATTTAAGCTCTTCATTATGGTTGTTTTTCCAATTCCCGGCATTCCCCAAACTCCAAATCTTTTTTCATTCTTATCTCTTAGATGGCCCAGTATTTTTTCAACAATTGAGTGGAGAAATGGCTGGTCTTCTGGTTTGGGTCCATGCATAATTATCACACGCTCTGGCAATTTCTCAACTAGTATTCCTATCTTAGATTTTTCCTCTAACCAAAGATTATGCAGTTCATCACACTTCTCTGCCGTGATTTTGCTAAGATCTGTGCGTGACTCGCTTGACCCATGTTGACTCCGTCTCTTTTTATTACTTTTTTCATCACCGTACTTGATTTCTAGTTCTCGCACCTCTTCTTCACTCTTCATGACCCTAGAAATCCAAGCTTCGCATACTTGATTAACTAGCTTTGTAATGGCCCCGCCCCAATTGTGTAGATATTGTCCGCTTTGGGGCTCATATCCCTCACAGTTTTGTTCTCTCCCAAAGCACACAGCAGTGGGGGAAAAGGCCTCTACACATTGAAGGAAGGTCATTCCTTATAAACAAATTCTCATGTGCTTCCCTAGGCGATGTAGGATTCCATGGAATGCAAGACCCCTCTTTTTGGGTCACTACAATATCTGTAACGGCTCCATCCCAATTGTGTAGATATTGTCCGCTTTGGGCCAATTATGTAGATATTGTTCGCTTTGGGGCCCATACCCCTCACGGTTTTGTACTCCCCCAAAGCACACAGTAGTGGGGGAAAAGGCCTCTGCACGTTGAAGGGAGGTCATTCCTTATAAACACATTCTCATGTACTTCCCTAGGCAATGTGGGATTCCATGGAATGCAAGACCCCCTTTTTGGGTCACTACAATCCACCCCCCTTACAGGCACACGCGTCCTTGCGTGTGGGGCCCACACTTCCGGCTAGGACATGACTCTGATACCATCTATAACGACCCCGCCCCAACTGTGTAGATATTGTTCGCTTTAGGGCCCATACCCCTCACAGTTTTGTTCTCCCTTAAAGCACACAACAGTGGGGGAAAAGGCATCTCCACATTGAAGGGAGGTCATTCCTTATAAACACATTACCATGTACTTCCCTAGGCAATGTGGGATTCCATGGGATGCAAGACCCCACTTTTTGGGTCACTACAAGCTTTGTCTTTGTTTGAGCCAATATATCATCCCTTCTGGCATACAGCTTCTTTGCTTTCTCTTTTAACCTTTTATTATTGTCTTCTAGATCATTATCAGCATCATTATCAGGTTTGCGCCTCATGTTATTGACAATATTTCTCCCATAGTTGTAGGCCTCCTCCCCTACTGCAGTACCCACAGCAGAAGCTGCAGCCAAACCTAAACCAGAAGTTGCTACCTCAAACATATCTGTGTTACAACAAAAAGCAATGCAAGATGCTAACAAAACTCAAAATGCAGGATGAAGACTTTTCAATTTAGAAAAGTAATAAATAAAATATACAACAGCACAAACAGGGATGTGGTTAGTCAAAAGATGCTCAGTGGATTTAGCAATCATGTTAGTAGATGACTCTCACATGGCTAAATTATAGAATCAAAGCACAGTTCTCACATTCTCATGAAGCATCTTTAGACATGGAGCCTATTTTTAATCATTGACAACCAAGTCTTACTCCCAAATTTTTGGGGTTAGCCACATGTATTTTTTTCGCCATTTTATTCTATTCAAAATCATATTTATTATTACTTAATTGACAAGTTATTTTTTACCACATACTTCTATTTATATTATTTTAGCATTCCTTTACCTTTTATATTATCAAAAAAACATTCCTTTACTCTCTTTGTTTTTTTTTTTTTTTCATCATACTTGAATCAACTCACTCTTTCTCATTAGTGCATTAATCACTCTCCTCTAATCATAACCAAACATTCTCAAGTAACCATTTTAATCAATGAAGAATTATTCATTCATGGGCTCTTTATTTTTTATTTAATCTTCTCTTTTTATTTTTTTGAAAACTTCTCCACAAGAGGAGAAATGGGGTGATTTAGGTGAGATCTAATGTAGATTCAACTTTTTATTCAATTGTGGGATCGGGGCAGTTGGGGGGGACCACCATGGCTTCTCTCTTCTTGAGAATCCATACATCAAATAAATTTCTTGTTAAGTTATGGACTTATTTAAAAATGAATAAACCAGCAATTCCAAGAAATCATATCTTCTACAAAGTCTAACATTAAAATACATACTTCGCTCATGGAGCATTTTCAATCATAATTTATTTTTGTGCTAATGTTTTAAATATTAAGGCCTTTTTTTTCGAGAAATTATAAGGTACTCATGGTGGACAAATGAGATGGTCCACCATTCTACTAAAAGACTCCCACCTATTTAAAATTGTTGAATCGAAATTTATTTTTAAACAGAAACTGATTACTGACTAACCAATTTTAAACAAGTAAGAGTTTTTTAGTGGAATGATGGACCAGTGATGTGGTCTACCATGAGAACTGTATAATTTCTCCTTTTTTTTCCTATGGATTTAATTGGCTCAAGCACATATGCATTCCACATCAAGTTGGCATATAAATCAATAACCCATTAGAAATATATATATATATATATATATATATATTATACGTCACTGTATGTTTTTGACATCAGGTCACCATGCAAAAGACCCTAAAAAAAAAGGTCACCATGCAAAAATTAATCTCTTTTACTATAAGCAAGAGTTTTTTTTATAGAAAGAGTAACATAAGCAACAGGGGCATTATAGAAAGGGTTTTTGATTGTTTCACATCTAAGAGTTTCCACATTCTTTCACATCCTGTCCAAAGAATTTCATATCATGTGAAAAATGTGGACAATTGGTAGGAAAGTGTGAACATTATGCGAAACATTTTATATCCAGGAGTGCAAAACAATAATTAGCCTATGCGTGGTGTCGGGTACCACCAATTTTACTGAAAATTTTCACAAATAGAGGTAGCATTAGCAATCTATGTGGAATGTGCCACATCAAACACTATGTTCTTAATTTATTTTTCTTTACAGTCCTAGAGATATAAAGAAGGTACTCCAACATGCCACAGCATATTTCTTGGACAGGCATGCAACTGTTAAGAAGCTATCCAATTTTGAATCCCTATCATATGGGATTATAGATGAAGCAGATGGTTATGAAGAAGATGATAGTGATGAAATAGTATCTGAATCATATGGTACTGAAAAAATTGTTCTTGGTTCACTTGAATACATGTATGTATATTATATGGAGAGTTTAAGGAGCATGTGGGAGGGGCCCGGGCCACTACAGCCGGAGTCTTTAGTTTGTCTCAAGTCCTTGACATTGTGCACGTGTCCCCAATTGGCCACTATTTTCAAACCAGGGTTGCTTGCTAACCTGTGCAACTTAGAAGAGCTTAAAGTGGATGACTGCCCCTCCATCAAAAGCATAGTAAGCCATGATATAACTGTTGAGCATAAAATCTCTTATTTTCTCCCAGAATTGAAGAAGATTTCATTTTGTTAGAAATATTGAAATCTGTAGTATTGTATTTCATGATCAAAGAATATATATGAGTGTCTTTATATAGGAGGCATATGAGTGCAGTACAAGTAAATATATGTGCAGTACAAGTAAGAGTGTAGTACAAGAATGTGTGCTATACAAGTAATCTAGCTGGGCCTGAAGCCTACAACATTATACATGTTAACAGTGGATGTGAGACCAGCTTGAGGTTGTTAACCAAATCTCGAAGGCGTCCCTTAGGATGTGACTTGGTGAAAATATCTGTAAATTGATCTTTGGAGGAGATTGAGAAGAGCTTGAGAGCACCATGGACAAGATGATAATGGATAAAATGACAATCAATCTCGATGTGTTTAGTCCGTTCATGGAAGACATCATTGTGAGCAATATGAATGATACTCTGGTTGTCACAATAAAGAGGAGTAGCAGAGGATGTGAACACACCTAAATCATTAAGAAGTCATCGTAGCCAAAGGAGCTCAAATGTGGTATCAGCAAGGGCACAATATTCTGCTTCAGTACTAGAGCGGGCCACAAAAGTTTGTTTCTTACTTCACCAAGAAATCAAAGAAGAACCAAGGAGAAAGCAATAACCCGTAGTGGACCTGCGATCAGTGAGATCTCCTGCCCAATCAGCATCAGAGAATGCACAGAGTACAAGAAGAGATTGAGCTGAGTAGAAAAGGCCATAGAAGAGAGTGCCCTTCAAGAATCGAAGAATGCGCAGAATAGCAACATAGTGAGTTGATCGTGGAGCAAACAAATACTGGCTCACTTGATGAGCAGCATAAGAAATGTCTGGACGAGTAACTATGAGATAAACTAGGCTACCAACCAATCGTTTGTAAAGAGAGGGATTAGACAATGGTTTCCCACCCCCGCCCCCCCGAGGGTGTCAGATGCGTCTTAAGTTCAACTAGAGTGTCAATAGTCTTGCTGTTGTTAGGGTTTGTGCCCTAAAATCCAATTTATTGGCATGTTATGAATAATTAAATTGTTTAATTGTATGAGACCATTTATGAACTAATAGGACATTATCTTAGTCCATGAGATGCATAGTATGTGATTTATGTGAAAAGTTACAAAAAGATATAAATCACAAGTTCTTTGTAAACTCAGAATTTTAGTTCGTAGTCAGTGATGAAATTGGGCGTTTCATCTGCGAAGACTATAACATATCAACTAAGATGATTTGTCTTGATCATGGAAGTGGAGACTTCTAGTTGGTATGTTGATATGTTTTAAGAGTTAAGACATATTGAACTGGACCGCTGTGAGATTTATTATCCTCCTAAAGACTGTCAAATGAATAATAAAGCTCACGACTTCTATTTACATCAACTCTAAATCCTGAGAGAATAATGGACCTGATCATGAGATGTAGGTTGCTTTGATATATCAGGAGTGAGATCTATAAGTTATGGTCAGAACCTCAGTATGTTGGGCAACTGCATTTAGTGTTGATGAAACATATATTCTCAAGATGGAATTCATAATCTCTTAACGGAGATATAAAATATTCGCTTGAGATAAGTTTAATGGGTTTGGTTATTCAGAGTATTGGGCCCAACCACTTTAGTAAAGAGTTACTAAGGTATATATTTATGGAATTGGATTTCATAAATATATAATGAATAACATAAAGGATTAAATCGGATACTCAAGGATTAAGATGTAGTAATCTTCAAAGTGACAGTCAATATTAATGACTTTGTATTACTACGAATATTTTAGAAGGGATTGAATGTATAATAAAGTCTTGAGATATAATTTATAGATAAGGTCTAGAGTGCAATTATATTCTTATAGTGGTATTGAATATAATTAATGGTAACTTTGGACTTGTCAAGAGTTGACGGAAAAGCCCAAGGCCCATTGGAGCTAGTGTCTTATTGGTCTCTTTGGTCCCATCTCAAGCCACAAACTAAAGCCCAATTGGGTAGGCCCAAAAGGCTAACCCAATTAGAAATCAGTCATTATTTAATAAGTGTTATTAAATAAAGAAACAATGAGAATGGTTTTATCGTACCATGGGAATAGAGAGGTTAGAGGTCGAAATAAAACCTAGGCTATTCCCATGCATGGTGGAACCATTAGCTATATGAATATTAAAAGGATGTGGTGCAGGGTCAAGTTTGGAGAATAAGGACGAGTGAGGTGTCATGTGATTGCAACAGGCAGAATCAGTAAGCCAAGTTTGAGACTTACCAAGTAGAACTGAGAGAGCAGTGGAAAGAGATGCATTACCAGCCATACGAACAGCCTGAGCTATGATATCTTGTAGTTCAGTGGGGGAGAGGTTGATAGTGAATCCAGAAGACTGGGACTCTGCTGAAATGGAAGGCGTCGGCAGAGTAGGCTCAGTATTAGCAACAGCAACAATAGATTTGTTGCGACGGTAACAAGTCTCAATGGTGTGGCCAAGATGCTTGCAATAATTGTAGAACTTTTTGTTAGTCTGCTTGCGACGATTGCTAGAGCCAGAGGAATCACTTGATTGCTGAGGTTACTCTATGGATGGAGCAGAAGGAGTAATAGCCAAAACATTGAGCTTATACTAGGCTTGAAGGGTTGCAAGATGAGCTTCTTCTCTAACCAACTCGTTTACAACAGTATCAAGAGAGGGATGATGACTACGATTAAGAAGCTGACCTTGGATGGGCTCAAAGTCCTTGTGAAGTGACATCAGGAATTCATAGAGACGAAATTCATCTCTAATGGCAGCATATTGCTGAGCATCCTTTGAGCATGCCCAAGTTGGATCAAAAAGGTCAATTTGGTCTCAAATGAAGCGAAGTTGATCATAGTAGTCATTGATGGATTGCCCTGGTTCTTGTCTGAGTTGATGCAATTCAACCACTAACTGATATTTCATAGATCCATGAGTAGTGGAGTACCTTTTGGCAAACATATCCCATGCTGATTTTGCATCATCAAAGTTACCCAACAGATTGGAGATGGAGGGAATGGAAGTGTTCCGAATCCATGTGAGGATCATGTGGTTGTGACTATCCCATTCAATCACGCGACTAAGGAAGGCAGCATCTTCTTCACTTACCCCCTTGATAGGAATAATGATTGCACCAGTACAATATTGCCAGAGTATGCAACCCTTAAGAAAACTGCGCATAGCTTGAGACTAAGAAAAGTAATTCTTATTCCCCTCCAATATAGTATTGATGAGGCGAGGAAGAAAAATATCATTTTATCCGTTTAGAGACACAATATGCAAAAACAAACTGTAAAAATGAAATCTACGCGAAAAACTGGGTAAAGAGAACTTGGACTACAAAAGTCAACCCCCAAAAAAAGTCAACAGCTAGTCAAAGTTAATGGTCAAAGTCAACAGCCTGGTCAACGGTTAGCGGAGATGACGTTAGCAAGATGACGTGGAGCTAACGTCAGTAGATGACTGGATGCTGACGTAAGGTAGGGCTAACGTGGCACTAATGATGTCACGGGTGACGTCAGCCTGGAGTTGATGACAGCGCGTGGGGCGCGTGAGCTTTGACACAAAAACTTTGGGCGGCACGTGAGGGCGCGTGCAGTCTCCGATGGCTGCAAGGCTTCCACCAACGTGTAGATCAGTGCAAGATGATCTCAATGATACCTGCAGAAACATGATTGAAGCAATATTCACGGCGGTGATAACACATGTAGTGGTCTATGCGATGTGGGATTCCTCAATGACAGCGGCTGCAGGTTCGGAACCCAAAGACAATGGCTGGAAGACGTCGAAGGTTGAACGACAAGAGGCTGTGACAACTGTTGTGACGGCAGAGGCGATGTTGAGAATGGAGTAACACCAATAAACACAGGACTGCTAAGAAAATGTCAAAGCAGTGACTCTGATACCATGTTAGAAATACTGAAATCTGTAGTATTGTATTTCATGATCAAAGAATATATATGAGTACCTTTATATAGGAGGCATATGAGTGCAGTACAAGTAAATATGTGTGCAGTACAAGTAAAAGTGTAGTACAAGAATGTGTGTTATACAAGTAATCTAGCTGGGCCTAAAGCTTGTTAGAGATATATATTAGACATATACACTCATGTACTAGTAGTCTAGAGTTTAGTCGCCTATATATACTCATGTTAGGCTTCATTGTAACACAAGTTATTATATTACACTCTTATATAATAAAGATGTAACCCTTAAGGGATTCCTCCGTGGATGTAGGCCATCAAGGCTGAACCACGTAACCCTCGTGTTCTCAGTGTTCCTATTCTATGCTTCCCTTCCGCATCCACTCTAGCATACACAACATGGTATAACACATCACGTTGCTAATAATAATAATGATATTTAACATGGTATCAGAGCCAAACTTCGTTCTTGGCATCAAACAAAACATCTCTAGCAAGCAAAGAAGAATATCACATATACACCACCACCAGAAGTCACGCATGCTTATCTGCTGGATTTAGACTCCACGGCATCTCGCAGCCACCGTGGCTTAGTGCTGAGTCCAAGATCCACAAACTCAAGCATACCCGTGACATCAATATCAGATCTGTACAAATCGAGGATTCACCTGATGAAACCAACCATACAGACGTGCTCCATGGCCTCTTGCGATCAAAACCCAGGAAGCTGGTCTCCCCAAAACACCTCACGCGCCTCCACGCATCGTGGATTTCTCTGGAAAATATCCCACGCGCCGTCATAGGTTCTTGACTTCCAAATGGTCTTCTGGGCACACGTTCCGCCTTGTCGGCCTCCTCGTCCGCCGCTCTACGAAGCCTGCGATTCTGGTCCTCATCTGAAGTCACACGCATTTACACGCGCCTCCAGGGTATCTGTCTCGCCACCACGCGCCAGTACACGCAGACACGCACCTTCCACGCACCGAAGAAGACCTGATGATGTCATCTGACATCATCTGATGACGTCATCACTCCACGTCAACAGCCACGCAAGCACGTCCACGTTAGCCCTAGACACGTCATCAGCCACGTCGCTAGCCACATCAGCAGTGTCGCCTCATCAGCACCACGTCACCTAGCTGACCGTTGACCCAGACCGACCCAACCCGGACCACCCAGATCTGACCCGTGAAGCACTGACCGTTGACTTTGACCCTGGACAGTTGACTTTGACTTTTGCGTTGACTTTTGACCAAAGTCAAAATTTCCAAAAAAGCTTATCTTGCTCAGTTTTTCACGTAGATTCCAATTTTGGACTCCCTTTCTTCATTTGAAGCTCTGAAATTGGTCAATTGGCATATTCTTCATTGTGGTTTCTTCAAAGGCATTTTTCAAGGTATTTCCAAGTGATCTTCTCATACTTATCCAAACTCAAGCCTTCATCGAGCTTTCGCCTTGAGTTTGAGGGAGGGTGTTAGAGATATATATTAGACATATTAGCCCAATATAATAGGCCCAAGCTTATTCCTACTTGTACTAGTAGTCTAGAGTTTAGTCGCCTATATATACTCATGTTAGGCTTCATTGTAACACAGATTATTGTACTACACTCTTATACAATAAAGATGTAACCCTTAAGGGATTCCTCCGTGGATGTAGGCCGTCAAGGCTGAACCACGTAACCCTCGTGTTCTCAGTGTTCCTATTCTGTACTTCCCTTCCGCATCCACTCTAACATACACAACATGGTATAACACATTGCGTTTAATCATAATAATCTATTTTAACAAAGCCCACAACATTATACACGTTAACACACTTCATTACATGCCTGAATTAGTTAGCATCTCTAATGGTTTACACATTGCTCCAAAGTTGGAATGGTTGAGTTTTTATAATTTCCCAAATCTTAAGAACCCTTTAGTTGGGGAAGTATCTAGTTAATGTTTGAAGAAGATCAACGGTGAGACGAGTTGGTGGGAAGCGCTGGAGTGGAGCAATGGTCGTCCAGGTTATTTGGATGAAATTTTTGTTCCGATTGACATATGGGATTGCTGAGCACCTGAAATGTTCCCTAATAAAAAATTAGTCTGTGTATTGCCTTAGGCAAACTCAATGTTTCAATGTCAATGATAATGTGTGAAAACTGAGGCATCCTTAAACCACTTTCTGTTTGCTATTCTTATACCCTTGTAGCTGCTATGGCGATGAGACCTTACTTTCATTGAATATAGCCCTTCTAGCCTGATGTATCTTTCTCATGCTGCTGTTGGGGCTTTTTTTCCAACAGACATTTGTAAAAAAGAAAAAAAGAAAAAAGAAAAAAGAGTAATGTGTTTTTAGATTTCTGATACTCCAAACACAAAATGCTTATGAAATCCGAGCTCGTGAACATGTAGGGAAAGTCTATTCTGGAATCCTACAAAGTTGGATACGTAAAGCTCTAGACTAATGTAGTCCATTAGTGTTGGTTGTCTGTCTGTAATTGTGAGCCCTTCTTTTTTTATTGGAATCAGAATTCTATTACATGGTCAAAACTGTTGTATACTTGTATGTACTAAAGTAATGATAATGACCTAACACGAGTAATCTTTTCCGATCAATTTATTTAATGGATTATAAATGATTCTGTTGTTTTGTTTCACGGATGTTAGTTTCTTGGATGTTACAGGCCTTTTACCAAGACTTGTCTTTGAATTCTATTGTTACATTTCTTTAGCTAGGCTGAAAGTCTATGCTGAGCTCAGAGAATTCCCATCAGCCTAGCTAAAGTAACATTTAATCAACAAAAAAAATGCTAAACTCATCCAAAATTTCAATTCATCAATCTCAATATTTTGTCTCAAAAACTTAATAAACAATGTCCTCAACACATCTATGTGAAGCACTGTTTACTCAGTACACCAAATAAAAATCTTAATTCACTTTGGGCATGATGGGTTAAAAAAAAAAATTTAAGGAGAAAGAAATAATATTAAAATAGAATAGTGATAGAGTATTAAGGTCGATGTAATTGTCTGTAAATAATAGATTAGTTAAACTAATAATAGTGAGCTTTTTAGACTAAATTTGGCTGTCTATAGTAAATTAGCTAAACTAATAAAAGTGAGCTTTTTATACTAGATTTGGCTAAAAACCTACAGAGGCTGATGTGAATACTTTGAGAGAGAGAGAGACAGACAGACAGACAGACAAAGAGAGAGAGAAATTTTTGCTATGATTCTCAAATTTTTATGGTTGATTTCATTTAATCATTTTGCTTCTTAACAAATTAGTAGTCCCAATTTAATTATTGACTTTTTTAGCACGTTTAATTGTTTAAATGTTACATTTTTTCTTATTAAAAAAAAAAAAATCACCTTCTGCTATCATATGATGCATAAAAATTGCTGCCCCATGTACTGGAATGTTTATGAGTCATTTCATCAGAATAAAAAATACTTTACATAAAATGGTCACATTAGAGCAATTACATCAGCTGGTGGATAGTTTTGCAAAATAGAAAAAGCTAGTCCTTTTACACATTTTGGCCCAAAAAACACCCACATCAGTGGGTGTAAAATTGTGCATTTATGCACAATTGCTACAGTAACTGTGCATATATGCACGGTTACTGTAGCACTTCCATATATGCTCTCGCTCTCACTCTCACCTCACTCTCACTGCCACCGATCATCAGAGAACGCCACACATGCATCAACAGAGAACGCCACATTAAAAATTTTCTTCCAAAATCAAGTAAAACAAGAAATTAGTATTACACAGGATTTGTTTGGTTGCTAAGAAAAACACAGAGAAAACAAGAAATAAAGAAAATTAACCAAACACAGAGAAAATCAACAGATCTTTGGTTGCCGATCGTCTTTCCTTCTATTTCTACTCTTTTCCACCACTTTCTCACCAACCAAACAAGAAATAAAGAAAATTAACAACAAAAAAGGCTAGGTCTAGGTCGATGAACCAAATAAGAAGACCGATCCAAGAAGCGAGCCATTTCGATCATCGGACGCTGACGACAACAACGGAGCTCGCACACCGACGAAAACAACTGCCACTTTTCTTTGCGTGTTGGGTCTGGGTCTGTGAGAGAGTGTTGGGTCTGGGTCTGTGAAGGAGTGTTGGTCTGTGAGAGAGAGGGGCGGTGAGGGAGAGTAATAAAAAATTGTAAAAAAATGAATATTTTATTGAATAAATATGTAGAATAAATAAACTGATGTGGGTGTTTTGTAAAAATGAGTGTGTAAAATAGAAAAAGTAGATTTTAAGTGTAAAATAGACGGAATCTTATACACAAGCTGATGAAATTGCTCTTAGTAGCTTTTCTATTTTTTAGAAGAACCTCAGTAGCTTAGTGGCCATTTATATGTCATGTTATTATTTCATTTTTTTTTTTCATTCTTTTCTATCTCTCATTTTTCCCATTTTAATTTCGCTTTCCAATTCTTGGTAACCAAACAGACAACAAAATTAGAAAAAAAAAAAAAAAAAAAAAAAAAAAACCACTCACAGAAATTGTCACCCATCCATCTAGTTGTACGTATGGGCACCTAGTTCTTCCTCTTTAACCAACAAGGTTGTTGTGACCACACTTGCGAAAATCTCTCTCTCTCTCTCTCTCTCTCTCTCAGTATTCACATTAGCCTAAGTAGGTTTTTAGCTGAATTTAGTCTAAAAAACTCACTTTTTTTTAGTTGAGCTAATCTATTATTTACAGATAATTACATCAATCTTAGTTCTCTATCTCTATTATGTTTTAATATTATTTCTTTTCCTTAAATATATATTTTTTAACCCATCCTTCCCAATGTGCGAATAAAATATGATTTTATTTGGTGTATTGAGTGAATAGCGCTCAATAGATGTATTGAGGATATTAGTTATTGTTAAGTTTTTTAGACAAAACAGGTCAGCAGCATTTTTTATAGAACTTGAGTTTTTGAAACTCGAGTTACATGTAAAACTCAAGTTTTAAAAAGGTGGTAAAACACTAATTATTTCTCAAACAGTGGTAGAATACTAATAATTTCAGCCAAAGATGGTATTTGGTCATTTTTGCACTTTGATCAATACCAAATATTTTGGAAATTCTTGGAATTTTGGAGACTCTTGTTTATCTTATGCATTTTGAAGGAATTGTGGAGACTTTAGTCAATCCTATGAAGGAATTGTGGAGACTCTAGTCAATCCATTACCAGAATGATATGAAGCAGCCAAAAAAATGTGAGTGCCCTGCAAGCTGCAATCAAACTAAAGCTATAGCTGTTTTCAATAAAGGGCATGTTAACGCTTTACCAGTAACATGAAAAGGCTTTTCTAGCTTCCTCTTGTATCTATTGATATCTATTGATTTTGAAGGAATTGTGGAGATTTTGGTCAATCCTACTGCATCTGTTGATTTTGAAGGGATTGCGGAGACTCTAGTCGATCTAATAGTATCTATTTATCAGCCAGAGTTGTGAATTACGTTTTTAAGAGTAAATTTATGAACTTCAGAGGATCCTTATTCCATGAAGTCTCACCTTATTAAGCAAATACAGAGAAATATTAACATAATAAAACTCCAACATAAATTTCTTAAAATCTTTACATTTCAATGTTAAATAAGAGATTTAATTTTTGGTCTTAATCATTCAATTATAGGTCTTGACCATTTATTTTATTGTTGATAAGATGATCTTCGTAAATTCTTAAATGGAACTCAAGATTGATCATATATATGTTAAAGCAATATAACCCCAGTTTAATAATAAGGGAGAGAGACCGTCGGCCCAGTTAAATCAAGCCTAGCACCAACTATTTCAATTTTCAAACAAAAAACTAATGGCTCTACACTAGACAACCTGAGGAGAGTTGGTAGTGGCAACTGTTAGGATTAGTGCCCTTAAATCCTATTGTATGATGCTATGTATGATATTAAGTTTGGCATTGTGTATGGCATTATGTATGACTTAATATTGTGTTTAATGAATTTGTTTTATTATTATCTGAAATAATGGTAACATGAATATTCGGACATTATCATTTAGTCCATAAGATGCATAGTATGTGATTTATGTGAAAAGTCACAGAAGATATAAATCACAGGTTCTTTGTAAACTCAAAATTATAGTTCGTAGTCGGTGATGAAATTGGGCATTTCATCTGCGAAGACTATAACATATCAATCATGATGATTTGTCTTGATCATGGAAGTGGATACTTCTGGTTGATGTGTTAATATGTTTTAAGAGTTAAGACATATTGAACAGGACCGCAGTGAGATTTATTATTTTCCTAAGAACTGTCAAATGAATAATAAATCTCACGACTTGTATTTGCATGAACTCTTAATCCTGAGAGAATAATGAACTTGATCATGAGGTGTAAGTTGCTTTGATATATCAGGAGTGAGATCTATAGTAATGGTCAAAACCTCAGTATGTTGGGCAGCTACATTTAGTGTTGATGGAACATGTATTCTCAAGATGGAATTCATAGTCTCTTAACGGAGATATAAAGTATTCCCTTGAGATAAGTTTAATGAGTTTGTTATTCAGAGAGTTAGGCCTAATCACTTTAGTGAGACTAAAGTATATATTTATGGAATTGGATTTCATAAATATATAATGAATAACATTAAAGGATTGAACCGGGTACTCAAGGATTAAGATGTAGTAATTTACAAAGTGGCAGTCTACATTAATGACTTTGTATTACTACGAATATTTTATGAAGGGGTTGCATGTATAATAAAATTTTAGGATATAATTTATAGATAAGGCCTAGAGTGCAACTATATTTTTATAGTGGTATTAAATATAGTTAATGGTAACTTTGGACTTGTTAAGAGTTGACAGAAAAGCCCAAAGCCCATTGGAGCTAGTGTCTTATTGGTCCCTTTTGGTCCCACTCCAAGCCACACACTTAAACCCAATTGGAAAGGCCCAAAAGGCCAGCCCAATTAGATAACTGGTTAGATACAAAGGGAAAAACGTACAGAAATGTAAGAGTGGGAAAAACATCATGGTAATGGTGTAGAAGTGAGTGTATGTCACTTTCTTATCATCCCTTTGTTACCAATTGAGAGTCCACACTTTTTGGGCGTTAGTGGAATTGGAGTGAAGATTAAAAGTATTCCTAAGTGCTTCAATCTTCGGTTTTGAAATTCACCGCTTCAAGGTACTCTCTCTTGTTCTCTAATTCTGAAATTTACTTAGTGAATGTTATCAATATTGAATGAAATAGATCCATTTTAAACTTATTTTTCCGCTGCGTTCATCTTTGATTTCCAACAACGAGTCCAAGATTTTTTTCTAGGGAGTTCAACAATAATAGTGCAAGAAATTTGTCATGGGAGTAAATAAAAAATAAAATGATATTTTGCTTTTCTATACATACAACTTTCATATTATATATAATAATCTAAAATAGTATTCTAAATACAATGGTTTACACATTGCTCCACACCACGAGAAAGTATATGTTGTTTCTGGAATACCAAGTCAACATCTAGTTGGTGTTTCATGGTCCAATTAAAACTTGACACCTGTATAAAAGATAGGTCAGGATACTTAGCTCACTTAAATGAAAAGTACATAAATGCCCTCGAAAATTTTCAAACTCCTGCCCCTTTAACACACTTTACACTTTTGTAAAATCAAAAGATTATCTTCTCCTTCTTTCTCTGTTTCTCTCTAGCACAACAGCAAACACCAGCCCCTTGCACCTCCATGTACTCTCTCTCTCAACTCCAAAGCTTGATAGCCTCTACTTAGCATCGCCGCCGAAGATAGAGATACACCGCTAAACATTACTAGTTCCTACGAGACCGGCCTTTGTCTCGTCGGAAAACGCCCAAAACCGTCTCTTCTTCTCATTGTTTCCAAATTCCAACCTCCAACGCCGGTAGTTTTCTCGCGCTTCCAACAACTGACGTTGCAAGAAGGTCTTCTCTCTCTCTCTCTCTCTATTTTTTTTTTTTTGTATAATTTTTCTGTTTATAGAGAAATGTTTTGTTTTAAAAAAAAAATTGAATCATACATGTTTGATAAAATGCTTCAATGAGGATGGCTACACTAATAGTTCAGTAATAATTTTTTATTATTATTATAAATCGTTTCCAGGTTGTCCATTATTACCAATCTTTGTTTTTCTCTCCAAAAAAATGTCTTTGTTCAATGTACACGATGACTAGAGAGTTGATAATCCAAAAGACTTGGGAGTCAGGCCTAGCAGCTTTTGCCGTCAGTGCCGTAAGAATTGCCCATCACCATCACCATCACCATCTTTCTCTTTCTTTTTCTTTTTTGGGCTTGTTAATTTGATTCATGAGTACTGCTCATCTACTAATTATATATAGTTTTCCAATTGGGTTAGTATGTTTTTCTTGAATTCTAATATACTTAATTAGGGCTAGATTCTTTTCTTTGATAAATTTTGACCACCAAGTTTGAGAATTTGGTGTTTATTTATTTGGTCAAGTTGTTTTTATGTTGTTGGACATATTCAATTGCAACCACAAAAAGAGGAAGGGAATTTGCTAAATTCAATTGGGTAGGATAGTTTACCTAGTTATCTCTATTTGACTAATTGCACATAATTTTGATGGCTATGAATGCTTGATTTAACCCTTTTGTTTGATTTAAATGAATCATTAGAGCAATACAACCTTTTCTTGGCATCTTTTGTTCATTTATTTGATACTATATTTGTTGGGTATCTTGTTCATATTATTCACAAGAAACACCCTTAAAGCATGGCAACATAGCAGCCCCAAAGTCTCAAATAGTTTGTAATCACAACAAAAACTTAATTCAAACCAGCTAAAATGCACAATATAACCCTTCTACTCTCCACACTAGCTAGTGAATATATCTATATATATATATATATATATATTCTTGCGATGATTAGTTTCAACACAACACAATCCCATACTTGAATTGAACTCTTCTTCAAACATTAGTTTAAGCACAACTTTAATGTGTGCTATTGTTTATTGTTTTTTTTTCCCCTAATATTTTTCTTTTTTTAGGGCTCTGCAAAAAAAGTCTGAAGTATGATGGATAGCTTTTTGGATGGTATTTGGGACAACATATTGCACAGCCTATAGACAGCATTTTGGACTATTTTGGAACGCATATTGCATAGTGGAGGAACATTTTGGACACTATCTTTTATTTGACAATTTTTTAGATAGCAAAATTTGGACAATTAATTGTATAGCTAAACACTAATTATAACCATCAATTTGGAAAATTTTTGTAACTAATGAAGTTACTCAAACATCATAGATTTTCATTTTGTGTATGTTTGAGTAGCTTCTAGTTAAAAACTAATTATATGCAAATGATGAAATTTTTGAATGCAATAGTACAATTTATTCTTATATCTTAGATTTTATATGTGCATGGTATGGTTATTCAAGGTGAATGATAGTTATGTATGGTGGATGAATTGCAATGCTAGATTGTTTGAGCTGAAATGGAGTGGAGGAATGCTAGATTCTTCAAAGACCAAGAAAACTTTAAATCCATCTCCAATACCACTAATCCATTATGCTAATATGAATACTCATCAAGGATTTTTTTCTAATCCCTTAACTTGGTATTATTATGAACCAAACGTGACATTAAGTATATCAAAGAAGAACAATTTGCACATCTTTTAATTGGATCAATTATAAATTATAGATGCTCATTACAAGTTTCTTCCTTTTCTTTCAAGGGTAGATAACAATAAAATTGCACACTACAACTACATACATTATAACTTAGATTGTTCAAACACATACATTCATCAATCACAAAACTGATCAAAATTGAACTCAAACTCTTCAACATCAATATTAACCGAAGTCTCATGTGTATTATAACAAATTTCTTCCATTAACTCTGTGTCAACCTCGTCATGCTTATTAATTAACTCTTCAAAACTGCTTCATAGGTCTATGGTATTGTCTCTTCATCGCCTACAATATTTTTCAATGAGCTCTATTCTGCAACCAAACCATTTGAATAGTATTAAATTGTAATTACTCAAGACAAAAAATCTTTTTGGATGGGAACAAATAAGATTATTGAAAGAAAGCTATTATCCATTTATCCTAATGTAGATAGTATACCCTATAATAACAATTCATAATCCTCAATCTTGCGCATAATCCCATGGGCTAAAAATGTATCTTAATTTGTATCAAGATACTCTGGTGACAACCTAACATAACCCAGAGGGGTTGAGGTTCCAACTACAATTTGGTGGACAACCCAAGAAATACTTGGACCAAAGGCCAAGAGTTGCAAATATGATATTTCAAAATTTCTAGCTAGCTTAGCTTGAATTCCACAAGCTATAAGGCTTAGATTTGAAGCACTAAACAATAAATATAATGAAAGCTGAGAAAAAGAAGAAGATATAGATCTGAAATTTTATTTCCATGTGAAACAACATAAACTCTTAGTTACACCACATTTGAATAAATTCCTTAAGCACTTTGTCTTGTGTTAATTGGTATTTAACTTGAAAAACAAAAAATGAGTTTAAACCACCATAACATTCAAGCGAGGAAAAAATACCAACAAGAATTAAAAGAGGAAAAAAGACTATTGAGGCAATGCTCAATAAATCTCATAAGGCAATGACAAAAGAATTACAAATGGTGGACCCAAAGATATTGATGCTTGAAGGTTGCATCTAGCTATTCACCATAAGATAGATGTATAGTTCAGATTGTTTACCATCTCATTAGAAAAATTTAAAAGGCCATAAGAGATACCAAATAGGTCTTTTTGTATTCTGCCATTTGGCTATTCACCATAAAACAAATTTGTAGTTCAGATCATGTAACAACTCAACTAATAAACAAAGAAAAAGCTTTATTTCTCTACCGGTGAAACTGCAACATACTAACCACTTTTAATCTAATCTAAAAGAACAATGAAATAAAATAAAATAAACCTTTTACTATATTATTAGTGCAGCAATCTTCACTGAAGCATTTTATACAAAACACATCTTTATAAACAGAAAATTAAAAAAAAAAAAAAAAAAAACAGAGAGAGAAGACCTTCTTGCAACGTCAGTTGTTGGAAGCGCAAGAAAACTACCAGAGTCAGAGGTTGGAATTTGGAAACAATGAGAAGAAGACACGGTTTTGGGCGTTTTTCGACCAGACAAAGGCCAGTCTCGTAGGAACTGGTAATGTTTAGCGGTGTATCTCTATCTCCGGTGCGATGCTAAGCAGTGGCTGTCAAACATTGGAGTTGAGAGAGAGAGTACATGGAGGTGCAAGGAGCTGGTGTGTGCTGTTGTGCTAGAGAGAAACAGAGAAAGAAGGAGAAGATAATCTTTTGATTTTACGAAAGTGTAAAGCGTGTTAAAGGAGCGGGAGTTTGAAAATTCTGTGTTTTTCATTTAAGTGAGCTAAGTATCCAGACCTGTCTTTTTATACAGGTGTCAAGTTTTAATTTGACCATGAAACACCAACTAGATGCTGGCTTGGTATTCCAAAAACAACATATACTTTCTCCCACGACACAGTGTCTCCCCTCTCTCACACAATCTCACTCTCAAGAGTCTCAACTCTCAACTCACTCACACTCTGCTCTCTGTCTCCCTTCAGGTATCAATCTCAAGCTTTCAATCTTAGTTTTTCATAGCTCTCACATGCTTTGACTTTTTTCATAGCTCTCACACTCTTAGTTTTTCAATCTTAGGTCTCTGTGATTTGATTTTTTTTTTTTTTTTTTTTTTTTTTATATAAGCTGTAATGTAATAATGTTGTGACTTGGGTTGGATTTTTTTATTTAGTTAATAGTTATTACTCATTGTGATTTGCGATTGTGAATCTGTGAACACTGAACTGTGATCTGATTTTTTTAATTTTTTATATAAGCTGTCTGTAATTTGTGACTTGTGAGTCTTGTGACACTGGGGTTTGATTTTTTATTTAGTTAATAGTTATCATATATTTGTCAAATTTGGTGTATGTTTATATAATGTGAAAAAGTATGCTTAGCAATATATTAAAAATATAAATAAATATATTTTTAATAATTTTTTAATCGCCGCACCCGCACCCTACTTTTTCAAAAATTGCCGAGTCCCACATCCGCACCCGAATCCAGAAACATACCTTTACTTCATAGTACTCATATGAGTTAGTCAATTGGAGAAAGATTAGGGGAAATTCTGATTAAAACCAAAAAAATTTTAAAAAAATTTAAAAAAAAAAAAAAAAAAAAAAAAAAAGGAAGAAGAAGAAGAAGAAGAAGGAAAAAATTACACCTACTTCCCCAAGGTTTAAGGAAATTATAAAGAAAATTAGATGTAGGGGTGTTAGGCCCAGAAGCCCATATTTATGTACATATTGGGACAGGGGCCCAATCTGAGGACGTTAAATAATCTGAGGACGGGTAAATACTTTCATAAGGAACCTTGTTAGTAGGTGAAGAGGTGAAATCTAGTTAAGGTCATCCAGAAGGGTGGTCTGAGGAGGAATCCCCCTCCGCTGAGCAAAACTGAGGTCAGAGGGTGTGGTTTGCCATCAAGAGTAACATTCTGGATCATTCCATGAATAAGGATAAGTATCAAGAAGGAATAGGATAGAAAAAGATTATAAAAAATTTCAAGGGAAAGCTGCTACCACCATATTAAATACTTTGCAGTTAACTCTCTAACCACATTGATGAGGAAGTGATACCTGAACAGTAACTTTTAGCCTTACAGCTACTTCCTAAACACCTTAGGAAGGTGCTGATGGGATAAGGATCAACGCCTACAATCTGATTTGCATGTGGAAGGTGGAGATGAGAGAGGAAGATAGTATAAAATGGAAGAGAGACTTTGAGAGTGGGGATCGGAAGATCAGAAGAAAAACATTATAGCAATTAAGAGCTGAACTTGTAATCAAACTTGAAAGAAATATATAAGAACTAATCTCCTCGGATTGTGCCGAGGATGATTTTCCTCTAGTTTAAACCAATTTACTTACATTTTCTTGTCATCTAGGTCCTTTTTACTGGTTGTCCAATTCACTAAAACCCGGTTTTCGAACTCACTTTCTACAAATTCATTGTATTGGGCTTTTTGGGCCTAAGCCTAAGTTCATTCATCCTTTGCGCTGTGAGCTCAAATCTAGTCCTTACATTAGATTTTTACAAAAAGAGAATACAAAAAAATAATAATAATAATAAAAATAAATAAATAAATAAATTTGCTCAACTTTTTTAATAATATTAATTTAAATAAATCTTAGGAAGCAAGTAAAGAAAGCTGAAAAATATACAAGGTTCGACATGATTTATATGTCGGACAAAATTGCTTTTTGCCCCTTTCAAAAAAAAAATCCAGCATTTTGCCATCTTTCTCAAACTAATTAGGAAAATGCCTCTCTTTTGAAAATCAAGTTTCTGAAAATCAATTTAGGCCCTATAGTGGCGTTTTTAAGGACCCTATAGTGACGTTTTAAGGACCTATAGTGACGTTTTGTAACTCGATTTTCATAAAGTCAAGTTACATGCAATTTTTTTTTTCTTTTTTTTTTTTACCTATAACTCGACTTTATGAAAATCGAGTTACAAAACGTCACTATAGGTCCTTAAAACGTCACTATAGGGTCCTTAAAAACACCGCTATAGAGCCTAAATCGATTTTTAGAAATTCAATTTTTAAAAGAGGGGCATTTCCCTAATTAGTTTGAGAAAGATGACAAAATGTTGGATTTTTTTTTTTTGAAAGGGGCAAAAAGCAACTTTCTCCTTTATATGTCTAAATGATCATATTTACTATGCTCAACTTCTTAACTCAATTTCTCACTATTGAGAACTCTCTATTCTGTGTTTTCCAGTGTGACACATTCATAGGGTTTCGCACAAGAGAAAAATATACTCTTTAAGGCTTATAATGTGTTCTCTAAGTATTGAAAACATTTCTATCTCTCCAAAAAAAAAAAGTATTGAAAACATATTTGACAAGATAAGTTAATTCATGGGTCTTGATCATTCAATGAGACAAATAAATTTATAGGTCTTGACCATTTATTTTATTGTTGGTAAGATGATCTTTGTAAATCTTAAATGGAACTCAAGTTTAATCATATGTGATAATGTGAAAGCAATATAATACGAGTTATAATATGAGGGTAGATATCTTTGGGTCAGTTGGATCGAGCCCAGCACAACTATTTTAAACAGAACACTAATGATTCTTCCTTAGACAACATGAGAAAGCGGCATATTAGGAACCACAATGGTGACTGGGTCAGTGGTTTTTCCCAATCAATTGATATTATTTTACAAAAGGAGAATACAAAACAAAAGAACCGTTCACCATATGTTAAAGTCATTCTAAATATTGAAGTTATCAATTGATTTGACGAACAACTTTTTTTAATAATATTAATTTAAATAAATCTTAAAAAAATAATTCCAAATTCTAATTCACCTAAAATTAAACGGTTCCTTGATTTGAATTTTCTCCTTTTTGTAATTTATCTTAATTTCGTCATTTATTATTATCTTCATTATCAAAAACTTGATTACAATGTCTTCTTTAAAAATAAATAAATAAATAAAAAAACCTTGATTGTCTTTTAAATTTCCAGCATGAATTCACTGTTTTCATAATACGTTATCCTTTTTCAATTAAACTGTTATTTTAAATTCTCCAAGTTACACTTTCTTCTTAAATTAAAGCTCAATTTTCATCATTTTCATTACTCTCTCTCCACCCCCCTCTTCATTTTTCTCGCAATTTATCTATGTTCTCATCTTTCATTTTGGTATATATTTTTTTCAAAAACTTTCAAGTTCATGAACAATTTGATTAGATATTTGATGCACGAAATCTGTATGGTTTTCATAGTATTCTATGTAAGTCAACTTGTTATTTCATTCTCACATTTCGATACATTCCAATATCTTAAATTTTTTGTGTCATTGCAAAATTTGCATGCTCTAATAGTGCTTTCACATTCTAATTTGTTCAGGTATAAAAGAAAAAAATAAATAAAGAGAGATTTTACCATCTTGATTATACTATTGCTTAATTTAAAGATCATATCACCATGTTTAAGGTTTGCAAAATCTTCACCAAGAAAAATGTTGTAAAATATAAAAATACATGCTAACGGGGATTCCATAAACAAATGCGGTATTGATGATGCAATACTGGAATTAGTAGGGAAATAATTAAAAATGATATTTTAGAAATTTTTTCTTTTATAAAAAAAATAAAAAAAAATTAGACTTATACAGAAATGGTTTGGTAAAAAAAATCGAAGAGGATTAAAAAATATATATATATGTGTGTGTGTGTGTGTGTATATCCTAAAAGAATAAACTCAAAGAATTGAAAACCTTGACACTAGAATCAAGAAAGAGAGTGTATGACAACATAGTTTAACTTTCTATTCTTCGTATCGATGAAGAAGAGATGAGGTTGTTTACTTTTGTTTACCAAAAAAAAAGTTGTTTACTTTTAGATCTTGAAAATAGCTAAGATGCTTTTATTATTAAGTCGATCATATAAATTATCCAAAATACCCGATCCCAAAAAGAGGTGATGCTACGGTAATAGTGGTAGTGGTGGCTACAAGTGTGTTAATTCCGTACTGAAAGCCATATTGATTTGGCTAAAAAAACGATATATTTTGGTACTAATCAATAAACATGGCAATCTTGAAAAATACCTGACCCAAACCCCATTTTTTTTATCTGAAGCAAAAACAGGTTGACTCGTGACCCAACCCGATTTTTTACGGTCAACCCAACCCGACCCAGGTAACCTGTGACCCAACCCGTTAAAAAAATTCGCTAAAAAAATATTTTAATTACGTCCTGATACTAAGTGCATAAAGCACAAAGTACCAAAACTAATAATAAATATATTATAGAGAATGACTACTTAATTCATCAAAACCGTTTCTCAAAAAAAAAAAAAAAAAAAAAAAAAATCATCAAAACCAATATGAGCTAGCTAGCCTAGCTTTAGTGCTTGCCAATTGACTACAACACGTTACACAAGGGCCAAGGCTGTCAAGAGTCATCAGTCAAGACAGCCATTAATAAAAATAAATAAATAAATAAAAAATAAAAAATAAAATCTCATTTAGCTGAGCTGTAGTCCGTTGTTCAAACTCCAAAGGACCAAATATCTCATTCAGTTTGGTATATGTTGTGCTATGTTTTTTTAATAATAAAGATTGTAATGTTGTGTGGTATTATTTTTCATTGCAATTTTTTTTAATGATTAGGAATTTAATCATTATGAAAGTGGTCGTGGTGCTAAAACAAAAAAACTCAGTTGGACTTGTATTTAGAAGAGCCTAGACTTAACAAAAAGCAAAATTCAAAGTTGGAAGTTCTCTTTTAATGGAAAGAGCATTACAATTGGTTTCCAGTGCTCTCTTTGATGGCACGGGATCTCATGAGCATTTCAATAACCACTGTTGCTTCTGAATCAAGTTTTAGCACTAGGAAAAAAATTCTTACTCCGTATCGATCACGTCTTTTACCTGAGAATGTGGAAGCTACGTTGTGTACTAAAAGTTGGCTATATAGATTTGAAGGTAATTTAATTTTTTTATAGTCATAATTATACAATTTTAATTCTTTATTGATTTGCTTTCATGGTACATTAAGTTATATTAAAATATTGTATTGTAGATGAAGATGTTGATGAAATTGGCCAACTTGAGCTACAATTTGCAAGTATGAATATTTGCAGTGCTGAATCTGCTACCAATATTGAGTAGATTGAGATTGAGGTGTAATTCTTATAAAATATTTACTTATTCTTCTTTACTTAATATGTTATGTTTATTTTTAAATCTTTTTTTTTTTTTTTTTTTTTAGTTTATCTTTCTAAGTAATCTAACTTTACTATTATTTTAAATGCAACAGGAACATGTGCATTTAAGAAGACCGATAACTTGCTACTTTGCTGGCTTACTTGTTTTGTTTGTTTTAAGATCTATCTCTTTTTGAAGATGTAAACTTGTAATTATATGCATTTTGACAGTGAACTATTAACATTGAAGACTTTTTCCATCATGAATTTATGACTATAAATAATTTTTGTCATACTCAAAACTATCAGAATTGGAATGATATTAACAAGTGGCATTAAGTGCAATTCATTTGCTTAATTGATTTTATTCATTCTCTCTAAACAGGTTGTCATTGATTTGTTTTTGTAATTGAAAAAAAAAAAAAAAAAACTTGTTTGAAAAATATGAGTAAACCCGATCCAACCCGACCCGCAACCCGATTGACCCAACCTGACCCGCCCGTTTTGCCACACCTAGACTAATCAATACATGTGTATCGTTTCAGCTTACTACTAATTCTATAGTAATAATAATAACAGTAAGGACAAAACTTAGGTATAGTACCTTAGATGCTGTTCTTTAGATTCCCCTCTTAAGATTTAGCCATGTAGCTATTTAATTAAAAAATACACTTTCATCTCATTAGAAAAAATTCATATAGCATCAATATATATAAAAGCAGAGACCTCATGCGAGAGTGCATGAGGTCGTACCACGTGGCACTCTAATATTGCATTTAACATTTTTTATCTTTTTCTATTAATTTTTTTTTTTACTGTTACCCAATAAGTCATAGTAACTTATTTTTACTATTATATAAATTTAGCATTTTTACCTCTTTTTATTAAGTTTTTTTTTTTTTTACTGTTACCCAATAGATCATAGTAAATCATTGCATTAAACATTTTTTACCTTTTTTCATTAAGTTTTTTTTTACTGTTACCCAATAAATCATAGTAACTTTTTTTTTTTTTTTTGATAAGATAGTAACTTATTTTTACTATTATATAAATTTAGTATTTTTTTACCTCTTTTTATTAAGCTTTTTTTACTGTTACCCAATAGATCATAATAATTTATTTTTACTATTATATTGATATGAACTGTTTTTGATAATTAGACCAAAAGTTATTCACTGTAAAATGGATTATCTTTTAAAAGTAGACCAAACCTTATGAAAAACTCAAGTCCAGTTCTTACCTTACATATTATGACCCAAGTTTGACCATTCCCACGTGTAAATCAAAGCAAAAACTCTTACTCTCTTACAAACTCTCTTCTTCCTCCCCCACATATAGATAATACTTCTAGAAAATCTCATTCTCATAAAATATCTCTTCATTTTTCCCCAATTTCAATTCAATATGCTTTTGTCTATTAATAATATTATATGCAATTTATGTAGACAAATTCTCTGTCATCGACCAGTGCAACAAAAATATATATAAATCTTGAGATCCCTCAGGTTGTTGAAATAATTGACAAGTGCATATTTCTAAAATTTATAATATCAAAAAAGTCTAATAAATAGCATATACTATCTCACAAAATGCCATTAACTTAATATTTTCTTTAAAAAAAATTAATGATAGGAATTGTCAAAAACATGATCCTATACAAGAAATACCAAAAATACATGCAAAACAATTTTCATAGGAGGATTTATCTTTAAATAATATGAAGATAATAGTAAAGATAAAATGCATTGAATGAGATCCTACAAAACAGGTTCGTTAATTATTTCAAATTATACTCATCATTTATGTAAAAAAAATAATAATACATCATATTATTTACATTAAAAAAATAATACATATTAATTTCAAAGTTCATTAATGCAAGATGTGAATTCCTAGGGTATTGCAATAATAAGTAACATTGATACAACAATGGGTTGGTATTACATTTTATGCGTACTTTGTGAAAGGAATGTCAAATTACAAGCATGATCATTTTGGTGTGCAAAATGTAAAACAAAAATAAATCTTTCTATCCCAAAGTTAGAGGCACTCACATTAACTACATACTCTACAAATATCTATAATATATTTATCTCACTATAACTACTATATATATATACAATTGCAAACTACTTCAAATACAAGATTCAAATTGAAGTTTTTAATGCAATTAACAAAACAAAGTTTGTGATATTTGATCGAGGTGCCGAGAAAATCCTAAATAAATCTACAAGATCAAGATCTTGCTGAAAAATAAACTAAGGTACAACTTATTTAAATTATTGTAAAAATATTGATATTGGAGAAGGAATCCCACGTGATTTGAAAAAAAAAATTAGGATAAAAAATGGATTTATCTACTTCATTTGAATGAATTCAATATAAAAGATGGTTTTGAAAATTACATAGTTGCTAAGATTTTTGATGCGCCTTCAAATGATAAAAAGGTATGGAAGAAAGGGAAAAAAAAAACACAATTCAACATGCTATATTAATTCTTTTTGCTGCACTATTCCAAAATTAACAAAAATATAAAAAAATATAAAAAATTGTCACATCATTTGAAATTTAATATAAATACAAATACCTATGAAAAATCTTAGCGACAAAGTCCAAACTTTGTAAGATCTAATCATGAATCTCTCGTTGCCAAGTCATTAGTAATTAACACAAATGATGCAACAAAAGGAAAAAAATTATGAAAGCTCAAAAATTGAACAAATATGGACGGACTAAATTTCAAATGATGAAGATGGAGAAACTGATGATGACAACAAGCGTCACCATACCGCAATAACAAAGCATTGATGAAAAAAAAATTCGTAATGAAGTTTTTTATTACATCACATAATAAAAATCAATAATATAGAATGAATTAATATGCTTTTATCAACTTTTATTATACAATATTACTCCAAGTTGTTTTCATTATTGCTCATTACTTGAACAAAATAATTATAATAGATATATGTGTGCAATTTATAATTGTTAGTTTTTATGATGAACTCATTACTAACAAAGTTTTATAATAAATATGCTATAATATATGTATAATATTTTCCAAAAAAAAATTTACATAAAACATTATAATATTATCCGTGCATCGCACGGGAAACTTACTAGTAATCTTAAAAGGAGAACTTAAAGAATAACACCTAAATATTGTACTTAAGTCTTGCCCCTAACAATAATTACTAATTAGTATACAAATATTTTTTTAAAAAAAATTAATACTATCTAACTAATGTACAATATATATAGTTTATTATAATATATTGTATTTATATATATACACTAATGTACTTTTTTTTGAGTTAAAGATCCGAATTGTACTATTACCAAGTTAAAGGAAAAAAAAATACACCACAGGTCACGTGAGTGAGACGTGACCATTTGGATGGGTAAGAGTGAGCATAAAAGCTTTGCCTTTTTCACTTCCCATCACCGACCACAAGTTTCAAAATTTTGCACTGAGATTCACAGGCGGGAAAAACAAGAAAAAGAGGGTGAAGTGCCAAAAGTGTGGTAGAAAAACATAAAGAAGAAAGAAGTAAAAAAGTAGGAGAAGATGGCCACATCAGAGAACTGAGAAAGAAGCAGAATCTGCAGGTAAAGAAAATTTTCAAAGATTTACAAAAGCCTCAACTACTTCTTCTATTTTTATTCTTATTCAAAGACCTTCAATTTCTCAGAAATCTACAAAACAATGGAGGTTTTTATTTCGGCCCGGTATCCATTCACAGGCCGAAATTCGGTATATGCTCCGAAGTCAATTCGATATCTCTTGTGGTTTACACATTGCGCCAAAGTTAGAATGGTTGAGTTTTTATAATTGCCCAAATCTTAAGAACCCATTGGTTGAGGGATTATCTAGTCAATATTTGAAGACGATCAAGGGTGAGAGGAGTTGGTGGGAAGCATTGGAGTGGAGCAAGAGTGGTCCAGGTTATTTGGATGAAATTTTTGTTCCAATTGGTATATTGGATTGCTGAGCACTTGTAATGTTTCCTAATCAAAACTAGTCTGTGCGTTGCCTTATGCAAGATCATTGGTTCAATGTCAATTGATAGTATATAATTGTAAGCTGAGGCATCCCTAGACCACTTTCTGTTTGATATGCTTATACTCTTGTAACTGCTTCGTTTCAGATTTTAGATATTATATAGATGACAATTCATACAAAGTATATCTTTGAATGGAATAATCACCATTCATAGCAATAGTAATTTGCAATTGGAAGTTGTCAATAAGGAAAAATATGAATTTCTTTACATTTTTCAAATTTGTTCTTTAAAGAAAGGAATTATTACTGTTTGCGTAATACCCCAGAAAGGCATAAAATTATTGAAGAGTTTACATTGTTTGTACATATATTTCTATGATTAAAGGCATTTTTCCAAGCATCCTCCCTTTTCTCCAAAAGAGTCATTAGCACTACTTCTGGGGGTGTTATTCAACTTATATAAAGAACTTTAATCTCTTGATAGGTTTATATAAAGAACTTTCTTCTAAATAGATGGGGGATATTTTCAATTTATGAATACTACACTCTGCATTTATAGTGAGATGATTCCCTATTATTCATTCTTCACAAGTTGGTTTCTATCTTTGGTAGTCCATTCACCATGCTTATTTTTTTTCTTTAGTAGCTTCAGCTCATGAAAATTAAGATGACAAAATCTTTTGTGCCAGAACTGCGTATCCATCAAAACTTCAGCTTGACATTAGTAATCACAAGATCTAGTTCCTGTTATCATCGTAGATAGTGCAGCCACCATCTTCAGCTACCTTTTGTTTCAGATCAGGGACAAAAACATATCACAAACATTTTTTTTTTCCTTTCTTTGTCTATACAGAAACACTTCCTCTTCCTTTGGCTATTGCAATTTTTCCATTACCCATGTATACCTTTGGCTAAATAGCTATTTTTAGCACCACCATATACAAAAAATGTGATACATCAGTGGTGGTATAGGTAAAATTTTTACCTACTCATCTACAGTGCACAGCTATTTAATTTAAGTGTCCATATCAAGAAATCTTCTTTCATTTCCTGAGATGTGATAACTACAGCCACTATCAAGGTGCCAAATTTTGTCTTCTTCTTCGATGGATGAATGACAAGCAAAAAAGAGTTTTCCTTCTTCAGCATCCTTGTTCTTTGCGAAATTTTCTAGGTTATTAGCCTTGAACCTGCAAAATTTCTCAATATGGCCAAACTTTTTGTAGTGATGATGATGCAGGAGACACAAGAAGATTATTATTTAGTATTATTTATGTTTGCAAGCCCATTATATTTTTATGTTTTAGGTCCTATTAGTTTATTGGGCTTTTAGTTATTGGGCTTTTAGTATTTTAATTTAGAAGTAAGGTTATTTTTGTAATAAGGCAATTAGGGTTTCCTAGCCGATTAGAACTAGGGTTTAGCAATCCTTTATAAGTAACCTATTGTACTCCTTGAGGAGTTAGTTGATATTTTGATGAATGAAAATAATGATCGTTTGGTCTTTTTTTTGGTCTGGTGCTGACTCCAGGTCTACCCTAGGTGTTGACTCCTAGTAGTTTCCCCGCTTGGTGCTGATTCCAAGCAAGGCCTAGGTGCTGATTTCTAGGTCATATCCCTTTATTTTTCTATTATTTAGTTTTTTTTCTAGTTGTCCTGCATCAGTTTTGGTATCAAAGCAAACACCGATCCGTTAAAGAATTACTGCAGGAAAGAATCAGAAAAAAAAAATCACATACCCAAAAAAAAAAAAAAAAAAAACACTTACCCATACATTCAATGGGCTGGCACTGTAACAATAAATTTTTTTTTCCTTTTTTTTTTTTCTTTTCTTTTCTCTAATGATGCGGGAGACACAAGAAGATTATTATTTAGTATTATTTATGTTAGCAAGCCCATTATATTTTTATGTTTTAGGTCCTATTAGTTTATTGGGCTTTTAGTTATTGGGCTTTTAGTATTTTAATTTAGAAGTAAGGTTATTTTTGTAATTAGGCAATTAGAGTTTCCTAGCCAATTAGAACTAGGGTTTAGCAATCCTTTATAAGCAACCTATTGTACTCCTTGAGGAGTTAGTTGATATTTTGATGAATGAAAATAATGATCGTTTGGTCTTTCTTTTGGTCTGGTGCTGACTCCAGGTCTACCCTAGGTGCTGACTCCTAGTGGTTTCCTCGCTTGGTGTTGACTCCTAGGTTATATCCCTTTATTTTTCTATTGTTTAGTTTTTGTTCTAGTTATCCTGCGTCAGATGACATTGGGGCTTTCCACTGAACCAACACTTTGAAGTTGCATGATTTGTCTTACAAATTTTACAAGGAGGTTTGGAGTCAGAGGCAGTACTTTTCTCAATTTTGTCATCTTCCTTCTTGCTGGAATCAATTTTCTTTTATCTTCTTTGATTGTCATCTTTTGCTCCTCTCTTGAATTGCCCTTCTTGAATGATCTCTGCGATTGGTCAGCATGCCTGAATCTTCCTTGCTCATGAGACTCTATAGGGCCCATCAATTGTTCAACAGTATAGTAGCAAGATCCTTGGATTCTTCAATTGCAAGCTTATTTTTCTGGCAAGCTTATTAAGATTTTCTCAACAATTTTCTGATCTGAAATTTCTTCTCCATAGTTTTCATATGATTAACAATCTCAATTACTCTAGAAAAATAATCTTTTATGGATTCAGATTCCTTCATCTTCAGATTTTCAAATTCCCCAAGGATTGAAATTTTACCGTTATTGCCTTGCTATTACCTTGAAACTCTCACGGCAGACTTTCCCTCCCAAGCTTGCTTTGCTGTTGTGGCTCTAATAATTCTTGGAAAAACAGTGGAAGAGACTCCATTTTGCAGCTTTGAGAGAGCTTTGGCATACATCATTCTATTCACTTCAAGTTTCTCCTTTTCTGCCTCTGAAAGTTGATTCTCATCGGCAGGTTTGTTGAAACCTTTGTCAACAATGTTCCACAGCCCTTCTGACAAGAGCAATGCCTCCATTTTAACCTTCGAAAATTTGTAAATTTCTCCTTCAAAGATTGGAATATCAGAGAGTGAAACACTGGAACTTTGTCCAGTAAAAGATGTCATCTTCTAGTTTGAATTGTCCTTCTATGACTGCTGAAATTGCCCAAATAAGATTGTCGAACGTGGCTTTGATACCACTTGTTGTTTTGGAATAAATGTTATGTTGGAGTTGGTTTTGATAAGTTTTAGGAAAATATATTTTTGGCTGAGTTGTTACTGCAGAGCTCAATAATTGGAAATGCAGATAATTCACTGTGAATCCTTTTTCTATTTAGCTGCTCTGGGATCGTAATTTTACGTTGGTTTGTCTTTGACCTTAGTTGTCCAATTTATGAGATTGGAATTGCCTGTGTGAAAGATGAAATGCTAAGCATTATGCAGGTTGAGGAAATTTAGTTAGCACCTTAGTGATGAAAAAAATTGGCTTAAACTGAAATTTATCTGTTGGTGGTATTTTCCACTGCGTGGATTTTATTTTCTTTTAAAATAAAATTTTATGTGTTTTTTTGGCGATTGTTTTGTTCTCTTGGAGGAGGATAATTACTTTATTTGACTTCTATTTATCAAATTCCATTATTTTTATTTTATAAATTGAAAATAATCAATTTAGGTTTACTTGGTGAACTTCACATTTACTCACTATATATCTTTGTGAATCTTAATTAATTTTTTATTGCAAAATCTGTGACAGATCTGGATTTGACTGGCCCACCTCGAGGAATGGTGTTTGACACTGAAGCAGTTGAGATGACATCTAACTCAAGTAAACAAACAAAATCTGAGATTGAAGTTATTGAGGATGAAGCTTCACAAAGATGGCCAGAGGGTTTACAGGTTGAGGAAATGCAACAAGAAGCAATAAGTACTTTGAAACCTCAAGGAGTGTTTGATGTTGAAGCAATTAAGATGCCTGAATCTAGTGGACAAATGAAATTTCAGATTGCAGACAAAGAGATGGAGCCTGAAGCAGATCGACCTCAGGAAGCTCAACAATTTCTGATGCAGGTCGGTTTAAGATTAACTGAGCCACCAAAGGATGAGGATTGGGAAAATGCCAATGAGATTTACTTGATGGACAATGAGTTGTCTGTTTTACCAGAGAATCCAAGGTGTCCCAAGTTGTCAGCACTGTTCCTTCAAAGAAACTACAAATTGCGATTGATTCCTCCCTCATTTTTTGATAACATGCCTGCTCTTCAAACCCTGAACTTATCTGGGACTAATATCAAGTCTTTGCCCAGTTCCATTATCAGATTGGTCAGCCTAAAAAGACTCTTTCTAAATGATTGTCATTGTTTCATGGTGTTGTCGCCCAAAATTGGAGAACTCAAGCGGCTGGAGGTTCTTAGTCTTGAAGGGACAGAGATTATGGATTTACCTCTGGATATTAAGAAGTTAACTAATTTGACATGCTTGGAAGTTTCATTTTGTGAATTTCAGAGTAACTGTAGGCAAGTCATGCAATTAAATGCAGTGGTGCCTTGTGGGGTAATTTCTGTCCTTTCTCAGTTAGAGGAGTTGAGCATTGATGTGGATCCAGGTGATGAGCGGTGGGATGCGTGTGTGGAAGATATTGTTAATGAAGTATGCACCTTAAAGAGCTTGTACTCCCTTAAATTATATTTCCAAAGGGTGGAACTTTTAAGTCACATTCAGTGGAATATCCCATCGCTGTTATATTTCAGATTTACCGTTGGCCGTCATGTCAAGCGCATTATGTCTGGAGTCCCCCGTGATGTTGAGTTTGAATTGGAACGATGGGATAGATGCTTGAAATACATAAATTGTGTGGATGTCCCTAGAGATATAAAGAAGGTACTCCAACATGCCACAGCATTTTTCTTGGACAGGCATGCAACTGTTAAGAAGCTATCCAATTTTGGGATTCAAAATATGGAGAAACTAAAATGCTTAGTCATGGGGGAATGTAGTGAGGTTCAAGTGATTATAGATGAAGCAGATGGTTATGAAGAAGATGATAGCGATGAAATGGTATCTGTATCATATGGTACTGAAAAAATTGTTCTTGGTTCACTTGAATACTTGTATGTATATTATATGGAGAGTTTAAGGAGCATGTGGGAGGGGCCCGGGCCACTACAGCCGGAGTCTTTATTTTGTCTCAAGTCCTTGACATTGTGCACGTGTCCCCAATTGACCACTATTTTCACACCAGGGTTGCTTGCTAACCTGTGCAACTTAGAAGAGCTTAAAGTTGATGACTGTCCCTCCATCAAAAGCATAGTAAGCCATGATATAACTGCTGAGCATAAAATCTCTTATTTTCTCCCAGAATTGAAGAAGATTTCACTTCATTACATGCCTGAATTAGTTAGCATCTCTAATGGTTTACACATTGCTCCAAAATTGGAATGGTTGAATTTTTATGCTTGCCCAAATCTTAAGAACCCTTTAGTTGGGGAAGTATCTAGTCAATGTTTGAAGAAGATCAAGGGTGAGACGAGTTGGTGGGAAGCGCTGGAGTGGAGCAATGGTCGTCCAGGTTATTTGGATGAAATTTTTGTTCCAATTGACATATGGGATTGCTGAGCACCTGAAATGTTCCCTAGTAAAAAATTAGTCTGTGTATTGCCTTAGGCAAACTCAATGTTTCAATGTCAATGATAATGTGTGAAATCTGAGGCATCCTTAGACCACTTTCTGTTTGCTATTCTTATACCCTTGTAGCTGCTATGGCGATGAGACCTTACTTTCATTGAATATAGCCCTTCTAGCCTGATGTATCTTTCTCATGCTGCTGTTGGGGCTTTTTTTTCCAACAGACATTTGTAAAAAAGAAAAAAAGGAAAAAAGATTAATGTGTTTTTAGATTTCTGATACTCCTTATGAAATCCGAGCTTGTGAACATGTGGGGAAAGTCTATTCTGGAATCCTACAAAGTTGGATACGTAAAGCCCTAGACTAATGTAGTCCATTAGTGTTGGTTGTCTGTCTGTAATTGTGAGCCCTTCTTTTTTTATTGGAACCAGAATTCTATTACATGGTCAAAACTGTTGTATACTTGTATGTACTAAAGTAATGATAATGACCTAAAACGAGTAATCTTTTCCGATCAATTTATTTAATGGATTATAAATGATTCTGTTGTTTTGTTTCACGGATGTTAGTTTCTTGGATGTTACAGGCCTTTTACCAAGACTTATCTTTGAATTCTATTGTTACATTTCTTTAGCTAGGCTGAAAGTCTATGCTGAGCTCAGAGCATTCCCATCAGCCTAGCTAAAGTAAAATTTAATCAACAAAAAAAAGCTAAACTCATCCAAAATTTCAATACATCAATCTCAATATTTTGTCTCAAAAACTTAATAAACAATGTCCTCAACACATCTATGTGAAGCACTGTTTACTCAATACACCAAATAAAAATCTTAATTCACTTTGGGAATGATGGGTTAAAAAAATATATTTAAGGAGAAAGAAATAATATTAAAACAGAATAGTGATAGAGTATTAAGGTCGATGTAATTGTCTGTAAATAGTAGATTAGTTAAACTAATAATAGTGAGCTTTTTAGACTAAATTTGGCTGTATATAGTAAATTAGCTAAACTAATAAAAGTGAGTTTTTTATACTAGATTTGGCTAAAAACCTACAGAGGCTGATGTGAATACTTTGAGAGAGAGAGAGAGAGAGAGAAATTTTTGCTATGATTCTCAACTTTTTATGGTTGATTTCATTTAATCATTTTGCTTCTTAACAAATTAGTAGTCCCAATTTAATTATTGACTTTTTTAGCACGTTTAATTGTTTAAATGTTACATTTTTTCTTATTTAAAAAAATTCACCTTCTGCTATCATATGATGCATAAAAATTGCTGCCCTGTGTAATGGAATGTTTATGAGTCATATCATCAGAATAAAAAATACTTTACATAAAATGGCCACCTTAGTAGGTTTTTTTTTTAGAAGAACCTCAGTATCTTAGTGGCCATTTATATGTCATTTTAGTATTTCATTTTTTTTTTTTTCATTCTTTTCTATCTCTCATTTTTCCCATTTTAATTTGACTATCCAATTCTTGGAAACCAAACAGACAACAAAATCAGAAATAAACCACTCGCAGAAATTGTCACCCATCCATCTAGTTGTACGTATGGGCTCTTAGTTCTTCCACTTTAACCAACAAGGTTGTTGTGACCATACTTGCGAAAATTTCTCTCTCTCTCTCTCTCTCTCTCTCTCTCTCTCTCTCTCAAAGCATTCACATCAGCCTAAGTAGGTTTTTAGCTGAATTTAGTCTAAAAAACTCACTTTTTTTAGTTGAGCTAATCTATTATTTACAGATAATTACATCAATCTCAGTACTCTATCTCTATTATGTTTTAATATTATTTCTTTTTCCTTAAATATATATTTTTTAACCCATCCTTCCCAATGTGTGAATAAAATATAATTTTTATTTGGTGTATTGAGTGAATAGTGCTCAATAGATGTATTGACTATTGAGGATATTGTTTATTGTTAAGTTTTTTTGACAAAATAGGTTAGCAGCATTTTTTATGGAACTTGAGTTTTTGAAACTCGAGTTACATGTAAAACTCGAGTTTTAAAAAGGTGGTAAATCACTAACTATTTCACAAACAATGGTAAAACAATAATAATTCAGCCAAAGATGGTATTTGGTCATTTTTGCCCTTTGATCAATACCAGGGATTTTGGAAATTCTTGGAATTTTGGAGACTCTTGTTTATCTTATGCATTTTGAGGGAATTGTTGAGACTTTAGTCAATCCTATGGAGGAACTGTGGAGACTAGTCAATCCATTACCAGAATGATATGAAGCAACCAAAAAATGTGAGTGCCCCTGTGCAAGCTGCAATCAAACTAAAACTCGTTAGCTAGGCTGTTTTCAATAAAGGGCATGTTACCACTTTGCTAATAACATGAAAAGGCTTTTCTAGCTTCCTTTTGTATCTATTGATATCTATTGAATTTGAAGGAATTGTGGAGATTTTGGTCAATCCTACTACATCTGTTGATTTTGAAGGGATTGTGGAGACTCTAGTCGATCTAATAGTATCTATTTATCAGTGCCAGAGTTTTGATTTACGTTTTTAAGAGTAAATTTATGAACTTCAGAGGATCCTTATTCCATGGAGTCTCACCTTATTAAGCAAATACAGAGAAATATTAACATAATGTAACTCCAACATAAATTTCTTAAAATCTTTACATTTCAATGTTAAATAAGTGGTTTAATTTTTGGTCTTGATCATTCAATGAGACAAACATTCATGGTAAACCCCATATATTATTTGAGACAAATAAATTTATAGGTCTTGACCATTTATTTTATTGTTGATAAGATGATCTTCGTTAATTCTTAAATGGAACTCAAGATTGATCATATATATGTTAAAGCAATATAATCCCAGTTTAATAATATGGTGGGGAGACCTTCGGGCCAGTTAAATCAAGCCTAGCACCAACTGTTTCAATTTTCAAACAAAACACTAATGGCTCTACGCTAGGCAACTTGAGGAGAGTTGGAGGAGGGAGCATTATTAGGAACCACAATGGTGACTGGTTCAGTGGTTTTGCCCAATCAATTGGTATTGCCACTAGCATGGTTGCAGAACTGTGGGTGCTTAGAGATGGCCTAAATCTTTGCATTCAACTTCACCTCTCCTCAGTTGAAATTGAAATGGATGCTTCCTTGATTGTTAATTAGATAAATAGAGGAACCAACACCTCTAGATCCTTATCTCCTATGGTTGATTATTGCAGGGCCCTTCTGAGTAGGAATGTAGGATCCCCCAAATACCAACTAAAGCATTACAGCTACAGGGAAGCAAATGGTGTGGTTGATGCTCTAGCAAGGAATGTCACTAATCTTGGAGAAGATTTTGTTATTTTTGATGCCTCTCCTTTTAATATTTTGTTGTTACTTAAAAAAGTTGCTTTAGGTTATGTATATTTATGGCGTTGAATTTGTTGTTTTTCCTCTTTATCGATGCCATAAAACATTACCCCAAAAAAATAACAATTTTTTTTTTAAATTCTTTGTGTTGTATGATAAATAAAATGTTATGTCCATAACATTTTCATAACAAATTTTAAATAGAATATTATTATTAACTGTTATTAAATGATAAAAAGTAATTTTAACGATGAGTTCAAATTAGAACCGAGAATAAATATAAAAATTAAAAACTGGATGGGAAGTTCCTCACATTATTAATAGAGTAACTGAGTGAGCAACGGTACAATTCTCGAAATCAACCTTGGAGCAGCTCAACTGGTTAAGAAAATATCCAACAAAGACATCTAGATCTGAGAGAAGAAAAGCAACAGAGAGGACATTACCTTTTTACCTACAAATAATAATCTGCCACATCAATAGGTGTGTAACGGTTTTGTCAATATTTTTGTCTACATCCCTTCTCTTTTCTCCCTATTTGGGGAAATCAGTGTTTGGTGAGTCCGAATGGAAAAGAAACCACCCATTTTCGTCTTGTAAACGAAAAAAGTGAAAGTTTTTACTTGAGCTTTCCATCTCATTGTTGTCCCCAATGATGATAGTTCGGGCTTAGCACTTGATAGAGCAGCAACAACAGTAGTGGCCACAAAATCTGACGGAGGAAATCAAAACTTCTGAATTAATCAATTTCAAACATTTCAACAAAACAGGTGAAAATTTTGAATGGAAAATAAACGTAAGGGTTTCAACTTTTCAAGGAAGAAGAAATTGGAGTTGAATGAGACATCGGTTGTAGAGAGGACCCATATAGTACCCATCTCTCACGCTTACAGCTTCCTCGCTTGTTGTCGGTGTCATTGTCATGCCGCCTTCTATTGATGTCGGCTATTGTTGTCCTTGATTTGTTGACTTGTTGTTAACCCAGATCAACAGTTGTCTAAATCAATTGATAAATTTTTTTAATTGTTGCATAAGAGTATGGAATGCATTCCCGCATTTAACAGAGAAAACTGAGAGAATTGTCTCTCATTGTATAGGCTATAGATGAAAAAGGAGAAAAAAAAAAAAAATTTCTACCAAATTTTTTAACCTATTTTATGGCAAATCATTTGGTCATTCACATGTATACTCATATTGGGATGCACGGACGCGGCAAAACGGCCGCCGTACCCACGTCCGATGCGGCGACGCGCGATCAACACTGCTGCCTGCACGTTGGTGCCGCGTCCATTTTTTTTTTTTTTTTTCGTTTCCCAATTCGAGCCGACTCGGCGAAGACTCGGGCTGATTCGCGACTTGGGTTGTATCGGTCCATATCAGCCACAACCACTGATACTAGCATCAAACTAGCCGATTCAGGCCAAAATTCTCAAAAAAAAAAAAAAAAAAAGGTGCAAAACGCATCGTTTAGACAAAAACCCTATATCTCAGTATCTCAGTTCACTTCTCATCTTCAGACTTTAGCTCTCTCTCACTCTCTGGTCTCTGTGCTCCACGCCTCCATGCCACGATGTCTCCCCTCTCTTCGACTCCCCTCTCTCACTCAATCTCACTCTCACACTCACACAATCTCACTCTCAAGAGTCTCAACTCTCAACTCACTCACACTCTACTCTTCGTCTCCCCTCAGGTATCAATCTCAAGCTTTCCATCTTAGTTTTTCATAGCTTTCACACTCTTAGTTTTTCAATCTTAGGTCTCTGTGTTCTGATTTTTTTTTTTTTTTAATTTTTTATATAAGCTGTAATGTAATAATGTTGTGACTTGGGTTTGATTTTTTATTTAGTTAATAGTTATTACTCATTGTGATTTGTGATTGTGAATCTTTGAACACTAAATTGTGATATGATTTTTTTAATTTTTTATATAAGCTGTCTGTAATGTTGTGACTTGTGAGTCTTGTGACACTGGGGTTTGATTTTTTATTTAGTTAATAGTTATCATATATTTGTCAAATTTGGTATATGTTTAAATTTGGTATATGTTTTATATAATGTGAAAAAGTATGCTTAGCAATATATTAAAAATATAAATAAAAATATTTTTAATAATTTTTTAATCGCTGTAACCCGCCGCACCCGCACCCTACTTTTTCAAAAATTGCCGAGTCTCGCACCTGCACCAGAATCCGGAAATGCACCTTTGCTTCATAGTACTCATATGAGTAAGTCAATTGGAGGAAGATTAGGGGAAAATTCTGATTAAAACCTTAAAAAAAAAAAAAAAAAAAAAAAAAAAAGAAGAAGAAGAAGAAGAAGGAAAAAATTAGACCTACTTCCCCCAAGGTTTAAGGAAATTATAAAGAAAATTAGAGTTTTACAAAAAGAGAACACCAAAAAAAAAAAAAAAAATTGCACAACTTTTTTAATAATATTAGTTTAAATAAATCTTAGAAGGCAAGTAAAGAAAGCCGAAGAATATACAAGGTTCGACATGATTTATATGTCTAAATGATCATATTTACTATGCTCAATTTCTTTACTCAATTTCTCACTATTGAGAACTCTCTATTCTGTGTTTTCCAGTGTGACACATTCATTGGGTTTCGCACAAGAGAAAAATATACTCTTTTAAGGCTTATAATGTGTTCTCTAAGTATTGAAAACATTTCTCTCTCTCAAAAAAAAAAAAAAAAAAGTATTGAAAACATATTTGACAAAATAGGACAAAATTGGGAAATGCCCTGTTTGAGCCAAAAAAGCAGCATTATGCTCTCTTTTTCAAACTAAATAGGGAAATGCCCCTCTTTTGAAAATCGAGTTTCTGAAAATCGATTTAGGCCCTATAGCGGCGTTTTTTAGGAGCCTATAGTGACATTTTTAGGACCTATAGTGGCGTTTTTTAACTCGATTTATATGAAATCGAGTTATAGGTAAAAAAAAATTTAAAAAATTGCCTATAACTCGATTTTATGGAAGTCGAGTTACAAAACGTCACTATAAGTCCTGAAAATGTCACTATAGGTCCTTAAAAACGCCGCAATAGGGCTCCAGAATTTTTTTTTTTTAATAACTCAATTTTGAGAAAATCGAGTTACAAAAGAGGGGCATTTCCTTATTTAGTTTGAAAAAGAGGGCATAATGCTGCTTTTTTTGCTCAAATGGGGCATTTCCCAATTTTGTCCGACAAAATAAGTTAATTCATGGGTCTTGATCGTTCAATGAGACAAATAAATTTATAGGTCTTGACCATTTATTTTATTGTTGGTAAGATGATCTTTGTAAATCTTAAATGGAACTCAAGTTTAATCATATGGTGTAATGTGAAAGCAATATAACACAAGTTATAATATGGGGGTAGATATCTTTGGGCCAGTTGGATCGAGCCCAGCACCAACTATTTTAAGCAGAACACTAATGATTCTTCCTTAGACAACATGAGAAAGCGGCATTATTAGGAACCACAATGGCGACTGGGTCAGTGGTTTTGCCCAATCAATTGATATTATTTTACAAAAGCAGAATACAAAACAAAAGAACCGTTCACCATATGTTAAAGTCATTATAAATATTGAAGTTATCAATTGATTTGACGGACAACTTTTTTTTTAATAATATTTGTAGGGGTGTTAAGCCTGAAAATTTGTTATGTATTTGGGTTTTGGGCCTATGGCCCAATCCGAGGACATCATCTTGTCCGAGGAAGAAGAATCTTTGTTTAAAGAAAGTGTGATGGTAAGTAGAAAAGTTATCTTCGTCCACAATGACTCAGCGGGATGAGCCAAGGACAAATACATCCACAACAAACCAAGGCTGAAGTCCGAAAAGGTAATTTGCCAACTAAAGGTAATGTTCCAGGTAGGTCTGTTGGTGCAGGTTAGTATGGCAAGGACATCCGATAGAAAAGCACTCAAGAATATCTAAGGAGAAAGCTGCTACCTCCGTATTAAATGTACTGCACCTAACTCCCTGGCTACATTAATGTGGAGGTGATACCTGAACAGTATATTTCAGCCTTATAGCTACCAAATGGAGATGAGTGAAAATGTGCTGATGGGACAAGTATCAAGACCAACCATCTGGCATGCACGTGGAAGATAGAGATTAAAAAGAAAAGGAGTATAAAAGGAGAGGGAGGTAACGCCAAAAAGGAGAGGAGGGGATGGTGAAACATTGGAGCAATCTAGAACCAAACTTGTAACCCCATCTAAGATCATTATATAAGAACCAGTATCCTCGGATATTGCCGAGGATATTTATTACTCATCCTACTATTGTCCATCTTCATTCTTTCACCATCAACCTACTTAATTTGTTGTTTGATTAACTAAAGCCCAGTTTTCTAACTCATTTCTCTACAAATTCATTGTTTTGGGCTTTTTGGGCCTAAGTCCATTTATATCTTTGGGCTAGGAATTCAAATCTAGTCCTTACAATATTAATTTAAATAAATCTTAAAAATAATTCCAAATTCTAATTCATCTAAAATTAAACGGTTCCTTGATTTGAATTTTCTCCTTTTTGTAATTTATCTTAATTTTGTCATTTATTATATTATCTTCATTATCAAAAACTCGATTACAATGTCTTCTTAAAAAAAGAAAAGAAAAAAAAAAGAAAAAGAAAACTTGATTGTCTTTTAAATTTCCAGCATGAATTCACCGTTTTCTTAATACGTTATCCTTTTTCAATTAAACTGTTATTTTAAATTCTCCAAGTTACACTTTCTTCTTAAATTAAAACTCAATTTTCATTATTTTCATTACTCTCTCTCCACCCCCCTCTTCATTTTTCTAGCAACTTATCTATGTTCTCATCTTTCATTTTGGTATATATTTTTTCAAAAACTTTCAAGTTCATGAACAATTTGATTAGATATTTGATGCACGAAATCTGTATGGTTTTCATAGTATTCTTTGTAAGTCAACTTGTTATTTCATTCTCACATTTCGATACATTCCAATATCTTAAATTTTTTGTGTCATTGCAAAATTTGCATGCTCTAATAGTGCTTACACAGAAATGGTTTGGTAAAAAAAAATCGAAGAGGACTAATATATATATATATATATATATATATATCCTAAAAAAATAAACTCAAAGAATTGAAAACCTTGACACTAGAATCAAGAAAGAGAGTGCAGGAAAAAATAGTTTAGCTTTCTATTCTTCATATTGATGAAGAAGAGATTGAAGTTGTTTACTTTTGTTTACTAAAAAAAGTTTTTTTTTTTAATTTTATATATATATATATATATGAAAAAAAAAGTTGTTTACTTTTAGATCTTTAAAATAGCTAAGATGCTTTTATTATTAAGTCAATCATATAAATTATCCAAATTATCCGATCCCAAAAAGAGGTGATGTTGCGGAAGTAGTGGTACTGGTAGTGATGGCGACAAGAGAGTTAATTTCATACTGGAGGCCATATCAATTTGGCCAAGAAAACGATATATTTTGATACTAGTCAATACATGTGTATCGTTTCAAGTTACCACTAATTCTATAGTAATAATAATACCAATAATAAGTATACAATTATTTCTAAAAAAAAAAATTAATACTATTTAACTAATGTACAATATATTTCTATATATTAAGAGAATTTAGAAATTTTGTTATTGTCTTTTTCATTGTAAAAAATACTTCTAATTTAATTAACTTATCTTTATTTCATGGGGGTTAAAAAAGTAAATTGACAAAAAAAATTAAAAATAATCCTATAAAAGAAAAACTATCCCACGTCCCTTACTCCTACATAAAAAATAAAAAATTCTGTTAAAAATTTCCTTCCTACTTCCGCTACCTCACGATCTTATAACTTAAAAATTTTTATAAAAAAAAAACCTACCCATCGTTCCTATCAAAAAACAAAAACTATCCATTCTCATGTTATATAAAAAAAATCAAAAAAAATCAAAAAAAAAAAAACTTTATCGTGAAATGCGTGTAATAAAGCTAGTATAGCTTATTATAATATATAGTATATATAGCTGATTATAACATGTAGTATATAGATATATATACACACTAATGTACTTTTTTTTGAGTTAAAGATCTGAATTGTACTATTACCGAGTTAAAGGAAAAAACCACATACACCACAGGTCACGTGAGTGAGACGTGACCATTTAGATGGGTAAAAGTGAGCATAAAAAGCCTTGTCTTTTTCACTTCCCATCACTGACCACAAGTTTCAAAATTTTGCACGGAGATTCACAGGCGGTTTAAACAAGAAAAAGAGGGTGAAATGCCAAAAGTGTGGTAGAAAAACATAAATAAGAAAGAAGTAAAAAAGGAGAAGAAGGCCACATCAGAGAACTGAGAAAGAAGCAGAATCTGCAGGTAAAGAAAATTTTCAAAGATTTTACAAAAGCCTCAACTGCTTCTTCTATTCTTATTCTTGTTCAAAGACCTTTAATTTCTCAGAAATCTACAAAACAATGGAGGTTTTTATTTCGGCCCAGTATCCATTCACCGGCCAAAATTCGGTATACGCTCCGAAGTCAATTCGATATCTCTTGTGGTTTACACATTGCGCCAAAGTTAGAATGGTTGAGTTTTTATAATTGCCCAAATCTTAAGAACCCATTGGTTGAGGAATTATCTAGTCAATATTTGAAGACGATCAAGAGCGAGAGGAGTTGGTGGGAAGCATTGGAGTGGAGCAAGAGTGGTCCAGGTTATTTGGATGAAATTTTTGTTCCAATTGGTATATTGGATTGCTGAGCACTTGTAAATGTTTCCTAATCAAAACTAGTCTGTGCGTTGCCTTATGCAAGATCATTGGTTCAATGTCAATTGATGGTATATAATTGTAAGCTGAGGCATCTTTAGACCACTTTCTGTTCGATATGCTTATACTCTTGTAACTGCTTCGTTTCAGATTTTAGATATTATATGGATGGCAATTCATACAAAGTACATCTTTGAATGGAATAATCACCATTCATAGTAATAGTAATTTGCAATTGGAAGTTGTCAATGAGGAAAAATATGAATTTCTTTGCATTTTTCAAATTTATTCTTTAAAGAAAGGAATTATTACTGTTTGCGTAATACCCCAGAAAGCCAGAAAATTATTGAAGAGTTTACATTGTTTGTACATACATTTCTATGATTGAAGGCATTTGTCCAAGCACCCTCCCTTTTCTCCAAAAGAGTCATCAGCACTACTTCTGGGGGTGTTATTCAACTTATATAAAGAACTTTAATTTCTTGATAGGCTTATATAAAAAACTTTCTTCTAAATAGATGAGGGATATTTTCAATTTATGAATAATACTGTCTGCATTTATAGTGAGATGATTCCCTCTAGACATTTACAGGAGTTTTTATAGGTATCAGGGCATGATTTAAATGGGTTTAAACTAGTCTAGAGCCAGCATTTGGTATCTCAGCTAGCTGGTTGTCTACTGAAGAGAAATATGATACAATGATCCACTAATGATTGCTGTCACATGTGCCTATTTACATAATCTTGATTCTTGAAGAAAAAAATCATAACTATTGTTAGAGATATATATTAAACATATTAGCCTAATGTAATAGGCCCAAGCTCATTCCTACTTGTACTAGTAGTCTAGGGTTTAATCGTCTATATATACTCATGTTAGGGTTCATTGTAACACAGGTTATTGTATTACTCTTACATAATAAAGATGTAGCCTTTAAGGGATTTCTCTGTGGACGTAGGCTGTCAAGGCTGAACCACGTAATTCTCGTGTTCTCGGTTTCCTATTCTATGCTTTTTCTTCTGCATCCACTCTAACATATACAACATGGTATAACACATTGCGTTGCTAATTATTTGTTCAACAACTATGATCATCCCAAAATGATGAAAAAGACAATTCACAGGTATAAAAACACAAAATTTTTCCTTCAAGTTAAGGCCTCGTTCTCCTGTGTCTGCTGTATACCTTCCTTAAAGGGACCAGACTCATGCAAGAGTTTCATAACAAACCTGACCTGCAAACAGAATAACTAATTAGATACTGTAAAATCACGCAAGGCATGTATGTAAGAATACTAAATCTTCTCTTTCAGCAAAAAGAGTACTTAATCTATGTAGACAAATATTATCAGCATTAAGGGACAATTAATTATACACTGAAATTTCACTGCTCAGAAGAGAGAGAGAGAGAGAGAGAGAGGGGAAAGAGGTAGAGGTTGAAGGGGCATTGGAAGAGTATAAGAGATTAGAGTAAAAATGAAATTAAATAGCTTCCTATAGAGAAGAAGGTTTACTTGGAATATTATGCACGTGAAGGAAGAAACTACACCACTCATGCGCAAAAACTATGCTATATGTATATGTAGTCGTACATCCACTATAACACTGGTTGCCAATTTGTATTATGTGTATTCGTGTACTCAATTTCCTGATATTCAACCCTCCTTTACATACTGTCATGATTTTGCAGGTAAGCTCGAGCTTTTTGATAAAGTGGGAGAACAATCACCCTGGGCTCAAGGGTTCTAAAGTGCACTATCACATTCGTAGCTATTTTTCATTTTTTGACAAGTAATTAATTATATTGAAACAAGAGCAAAGAGGAGTGCAGCCCTAATACACAGGATGTGTATGTACTATCATGTTCATAGTTATAGTCCAACATTATCATAGATATAGCTGTTTTTTCATAACATGGAAAATTTTCGAGATTGTTCTGCCGGTTCTAGAACTGAAGGTAAGGAGTTGAGAATTGTAGATTATTTAGTTTCAACAATCAGATACAAACCTGGTAATAGCATGCTTCAAAATGCAAACTTGGATAGTAAGCTCGTGGCTGACATCCCCATAGCTGCCCAAATAAAGTATCTCCTCCAATAAGATTAAGAGCTCCAGCAACAAGTTCTTCCCTTCTTCAGCAACAAGTAGTACCTGATCCCCATCTTTGATCCCATATTGTGGAAGAACTCCCTTGTTAGATAAAGACTACCCCACCTATGGATGAATCAACGGCATATCTAAGATGCAGCATCTCAAGTTTTTCGTATAATTAAACAAATCTTTGACAAAGTAAGGTACAAAAAAAGCATATAGAAAATGGTTTTGGAAATTATATACTTTCACTAAAAAACCAAAAAAAAAAAAAGAAAAAATCCATTGGTTGAGGAAGTATCTTGTCAGTATTTGAGGAAGATCAAGAGTGAGAGGAGTTGGTGGAAAGCATTGGATTGGAGCAAGAGTCGTCCAGCTTATTTGGATGAAATTTTTGTTCCAATTGACATATGTGATTGCTGAGCACTTGCGATGTTTCCTAATCAAAGTAGTCTACGCATTGCCTTATGCAGGCTCATTGGTTCTTGTCAATTGATTGTATATGATTGTAACTTGTAAGCTGAGGCATTCTTAGACCACTTTCTGTTTGCTATGCTTATACGCTTGTAGCAACAATGGCGTTGAGACCCTAAGTTGAAGAATCCTAAGGAATTGTAATGCAGATATTTTGTATGTTAATCTTTTCAACATATCTAAATCGCATATAGTGTAACTCATTCACTATTTATCAAATGAATGCATAATGTCTAAATTTTGTACAACCTCATTATATAAAATACTTTTATTAATTAAAATCATCATACAAAATAGATTTTAAAGAACAAATCCCATCAATTATAACCTTGAAGGGTGTAATCCCGGGTGAATTATAACTACGAAGTGTATGATTGAGGTGAATTAGAAGCTAGAACTGTGAGGGGTCTTATAACCAAGTAGGGTGTGATTTGAATGTATTGTTAAGAAAAATTTTACATGTTGAAACATCCAAGATTTTGGAAGTGGAAACTTGTGCTGGGATAATTTTATGTGTTGAAACAACCTAAGCTTCAGAAAAGAAATGTTTTGCTATGGAAGATTTTACCTGTTGAAAGTTGAAACTACCTAAACTTTAGAAATGAAATGTCGTGTGTGATAAAGGAATAGTGGAGGCTCTGATCACTACCAAGGATTTTGGAAATTCTTGGAATTGTGGAGACTAGTCAATCCATTACCAGAATGATATGAAGCAATCAAAAAATGTAAGTGCCCCTGTGCAAGTTGCAATCAAACTTAAGGTCGTTAATTAGGCTGTTTTCAACAAAGAGCACGTTACCGCTTTACTAATAACATGGAAATTTAAACAACAAGGCTTTTCTAGCTTCCTCTTGTATCTATTGATATCTATTGATTTTGAAGGAATGGTGGAGACTTTGGTCAATCCTACTGCATCTGTTGATTTTGAAGGGATTGTGGAGACTCTAGTCGATCTAATAGTATTCATATATTTAAGTGCATATGTGATATGTGTGTGATGCTCCCTCTTGGAGACTTGAACTCCGGCCCTTACCCCTCACACCCCCCAAACATTTATACTTGTAGAGTAACTATCGTACCAAGAATGTGTGGTAGTAATATATATTTATTAAAATCTTTACATTTCAATGTTAAATAAGTGGTTTAATTTTTGGTCACATCATTAATTATTTAAATAGTAGATATTAAAAAATGTAGTCATCAATCCACACCCCCCAAACACTTATACTTGTGGAGTGACCATTGTACCAAGGGTGTGCGGTGGTAATATATATATTTCTTAAAATCTTTACATTTCAATGTTAAATAAGTGGTTTAATTTTTGGTCACATCATTAATTATTTAAATAGTAGATATTAAAAAATGTAGTCATCAATGAATATTTAAATGTTGATGATGCGATAAATAGTAAATGGTTATGATTTTGAGAATCTTAGGAACTCTATAAAAAGAAATAGAATAACCTTTTTGATTGGGCAAATTCATTTTGTTTCTTCTTTTCTTATTTTTTTTCGCTTGTATGACATAATCCTCAATTTTTTCCCCTTTTTTTTTTTTTTTTCATGAACATCTAAATGAGTAATGGAGATTTTAAATGTTTTTCTGTCGTACATTTTTCTCATCAAATTAATGAAGACTTTAGTTTTCTTATTAAGAAGTAACGAAAACGCAAGGAAAATATGCTAAACATGAAAAGTAAAAAAAAAAAAAAAAAGTTGCCTCTTTTCTAAAAAGAAAATTAGTACAATTACTTTAAAGTTTTGGCATGGCGAATTAATAATGTCCATCCATAACTACGAGAAATTATAGATGTGGGGCCAGAAAATCAGGTAGCCTTGGCCCACTCCAAGCCAGGCCCAATGGCCCACGCCGAGGATACATGAGGGGTCCGAGGATGAAAGCGCGAGGACCGACCCCCGAGGAACATATCCGAGGAGGGCCCACCCTCGGGCATCCGAGACCTCGGAAGAACACGAGTACCTCCCCACCGAGGGGGACTCCTTGAATATCTGAGGAGGAGAGGGCCCAATGCCACGCGTCGGCGACAGGAGCACGGCGAAGGGGCAAGCCTTAGGCGAGCTGTCACCTCTGCATTGAATGCGCTCACCTAACCCCCCTAGCCACATTAATGGGGATGTAACCCCTTGACAGGGCAACATCGATCATGGTGAGCCACTTGAGCACGGATAAGCCCTCTGATGGGACGAATGGTCAGAGGGAAGGCCAATGGATGATCAACAGAAGGAAGAAGGGGATAGGAGGGAGAGAACTATATAAGAAAGGTGAGCAAAGAGTTTAAGGGGGGATTTTTGGAGGTCATTCAAGAGGAAGGATATAGAATGGCTCCTAGGCGATGTTAGTTTGAGGAGGGAGAACCTCCTCGGACAAGGGCCGAGGAGTTACCCTCAGTTGTAAATTGGGCTTATTATCCTTCAATAAAAGAAAGTGGCTTGTGCTCCGTTGTTAGCTTGTGAATGCCTAACCCTTCGACCCACTCTCTAAAAATGTATTGCTGGGGAACCTTCCTAAATTGATTCCCTACAATTGGCGCCGTCTGTGGGAAGGATTAGTGCACTGGCAGGCGCAACGGGCGATCGTTCCTAAGTTGTCATTTTACGGAAATTTGGTGGCGACGCATCAAAAAAAAAAACAAACAAACAAACAAACATTGCAGAAAAGTAAAAGGTTCGAAATAGAAGATTAAGCAGAAATAGAAGATTGAGCAGAAAAGAAAAGGAACTTCGTATTATTTTATTAAACAGAAAAGTACAAGATATAAACAGAGGCTTAGGCTGGCATGTTTTAAAACTAATTTTACAAGCTAATTCTACAAACAGAAGTCCAGGCGAACCTGTTCTAAAACTAGCTAGAGGGAATGGGGCTGAGGCTAGTATGCTCCAAGGCCACCAACAACTCCTTGTCCGGTGCGGCGGAGTTGGAACAAAGAGAAGAGCCGACGCAGGGGCACCGGGACGCCCTCCCTCATGATGTTCCCTTGATTCTCCCCAACCCTCGCGAGCGTTGGCCGGTGGAGACGGCGATACTCGGGCACCAGCCATGACGTGATCTTGTGCGTCTCCTCCGGCAGGGGTGCGCCCCGGGGAGGAACGTTAGGTACTTCAGGGGTATCCCTCCTGGCCACCACGCAGGGCACAACCAGGGTTACGCCTAGACTCTACCGCGCCGGAAGCCCAGTAGGGACTGCGGTCACAACGGCTCTTGGCCGGGGCGATAGGGCCCTAGGCCCGTATGCCCTCACACCCGCCCAGGGCCGCCCCATATCTTCCAACTCTGGTCACAATCCTGGCAGGGTTATTGAAGGGGCTCGGGGAGCTGAAGGGACGTGTTTCTAGTCGTGGTGGGAAAGTCATGGAGTGTGGAGAAACGTTTCCCCCAGAAAGCCTTATATAGAGGATGAAGACTGGTGGGAGTTAATCCACACAAAGTTCGAAAAGAGAATTATCAGCGGTACTAATCACGAGGATGCCAAATCCCAAGGAGACCGTAAACAGCTGGATTTGTATCAATCCATGAGGATATTAATGAAGGCGCGTCTCGCGCATCGAAGCGTCAAGCGCGGAGCGCGAATGGCCAAGGGGCGTCTTGTAAATGAGGAAGGCGAGAACTGGAATTGAAGGCGAGATCAATGCTACATGTAAGATCAAAGTCCGAACAATCCTTGCCCCAAAGCACCGCAAGGTTAACCGTCCGACCCGAGGAGGAGCCGTCTCCAGTGTAGCAGTCCGAGGACAAACCCCTTCTTATAGAAGAATGGAAGTGTTAGACAAAACCAAGGCATTGCATGGTCCTTGGACTCAAGCTTATGGGGAAACTAACCACTCAGCTATACCTGGGTACTAGACAGAACCAAGGTATTGCATGGTCCTCGGACTCAAACCTATGGGGAAACTAGATACTTACAGAAGAATGGAAGTGTTAGACAGAACTAAGGCATTGCATGGTCTTCGGACTCAAGCCTATGGGGAAACTAACTACTTCGAAATATCCTAAGTGTTAGACAGAACCAAGGCATTGCATGGTCCTCGGACTCAAGCCTATGGGGAAACTAACCACTCAACTATACCTGGGTACTAGACAGAACCAAGGTATTGCATGGTCCTCGGACTCAAACCTATAGGGAAACTAGATACTTACAGAAGAATGGAAGTGTTAGATAGAACCAAGGCATTGCATGGTCCTCGGACTCAAGCCTATGGGGAAACTAACCACTCAGCTATACTTGGATACTAGACAGAACCAAGGTATTACATGGTCCTCGGACTCAAACCTATGGGGAAACTAGATACTTACAGAAGAATGGAAGTGTTAAACAGAACCAAGGCATTGCATGGTCCTCGGACTCAAGCCTATGGGGAAACTAACCACTCAGCTATACCTGGGTACTAGACAGAACCAAGGTATTGCATGGTCCTCGGACTCAAACCTATGGGGAAACTAGATACTTACAGAAGAATGGAAGTGTTAGACAGAACCAAGGCATTGCATGGTCCTCGGACTCAAGCTTATGGGGAAACTAACCACTCAGCTATACCTGGGTACTAGACAGAACCAAGGTGTTGCATGGTCCTCTGACTCAAACCTATGGGGAAACTGGATACTTACAGAAGAATAGAAGTGTTAGACAGAACCAAGACATTGCATGGTCCTCGGACTCAAGCCTATGGGGAAACTAACTGCTTCGAAATATCCTAAGTGTTAGACGGAACCAAGGTGTTGCATGGTCCTCGGACTCAAGCCTATGGAGAAACTAACCACTTCAAAATATCCTAAGTTAGGAAAGGATCAAAACCCTAACTAACCCTTGGGACATAAGGAGACTGCCCACGCATACATTCTTTCCCCTTATCATTATTACTGACGCAATTGGCCGACATATAATTCAAGCTAAATTCATGCAAATAAAAAGAAAAGAGAGGAAGTAGGCAGCGTGTAAACAAATAAGCAACTAAAATAAATAAAAGGGAAATTAAACTCCCATTACAACAGAGTGTCCATAGAGGTCGCGTGGCAAGAGCCACCTTACATAAAAATAAAAGAGAGAAGAATAGCAAAATAAAATAAAATGACATAAAAAGTATAGACAATGGTCAAGCAAGCGGCAAAAGCAGGTTGAACCGAGACGCCGGAGAATCTACTCCTTCTGCTTAGGCTGGACAGGCGCAACCTTTGAGCCCTCCGAGCCCTGGCCTAAGGGGACATCCTGCAGGGGTACGGCGAGAACAGCTGCTTCCTCGGTGGTGGGGATTTGAGCATCGGATGGGACCTCCGCTACCTCTTGGGGCACCTCCTCGCTTGGATTTTCCCTTTGTTCAGCAGCCCCCACCTCCTCAACAATCTCCCTGGCCTTAGCGCCATCAGGGGCGGCCTCGCGGATAGCAAGGGGGTAGTACACGCTCTCCGCCTTCCACAGGTCGGACGTGGCCTCCACCCCAGCTTGTTTGAAGGCCTCAGCCCAGACCTGGGAGCAGTATCGCCTACATACCCCCGGAACTTGAGCTTTATAGAGGGCCTCTACCTCAGCCACCCCATCAGCGTATGCTGCGGTCTCAGCCTCCTCCTTGGCGGTCAGGGCCATCTCCCTGCCAAAATCCGCCTCGTCCTTAGCCTGCCGAGCCTGGTCTCTGGCCCACTCTGCCTCCCTCTAGGCCCCCTCGGCCGCAGTCACCTTAGCCTGCAAATCTGCGATCAGATCCCTCGCGATCTGCAGCTGCTCCTCCGCCTCACCCAGGCGCTTTGTCTGTTCCTTGGCCTGGTTCTGGGCACCCTCAAGACCAGACACTGCACTGTCCCAAGCCCTGGTCATCGCCTTCAAGTCCTCTCGGGCCTTGGCGAGGTCAGCCTCGTAGTTCTTCAGAGCCCGGGTAGCCTGAAAGCGCTAATCACGCTCCTGGTCGAGGTCCTTCCCCTGGTCGTTCGCCGCCCCCTCCAACCTATAGATGGCCTGGACAGCCTGCCGGAATAACCAATGCACTATAAGCCCAACTCAAAAAAAAAAAAAAAAAAAAAAAGGAAAGAAGAAGAGAAAAGGAAGAGAAGGGGAGAGGAGTCGAGATTGTAGTTCTTACCATCCCCATATATCGCTTAAGGCTGAGGAAGACCTGCTTGCTCCTTAAAGAATTCAGCTCGGCCATGTCCGCCGGGAGCAGCAGGCACCTCTCCAGTGCATCAGCCACATGCGCACCTTCGCCCTCATTGAAGTCCCTGAGGGAGGCGTTATCCTTTCAGGGGCTCCCCATGGAGCATCGGGGCTGGGAGCCAGGCTTGAACCTTGGATGGGGTGGTGTCAACGACCTGCCTGTCCTGGCTCCTGCCGCCTATCTTAACCTGCTTGGACGGCCGCAGAGTGTTGTCCTCCTCCTGCGTGGACACTGGCTTATCCTCCAAAGGCCTTTTACCCTTATCCTTCTTCTTCTTGGGGTCGGCCGGCACGGACCCAGAAGGCAGGCTCGTCTGAGAAGGAGGAGGAGGAGGAGGGGGAAGCTTCTGCTGAGCAGAAGTCGACCTAGTCTTCGGAGGAGGAGGGGGAAGCTTTTGTTGGGGCTTCCCCGGCTGGCCTCAATCAGGTCCAACAAACTGGTGGTGGGTTTCCTCTTGTAACCCATTGTTGGCGGAGGAGGGGCTTCTGAAGCGAGGAGGTCTGCTTCGGTCAAACGAGGATCACCCAAGTCCCCGGAAGGGTCCTCGGACTGATCAAGCTGAGCGAAAGCGTCAAATGCGTCCCCTTCCCTCTCTGGATCCTCCTCGGCAGCCTTGGCGAATACTTGGGAAGAAGAGGGGACGGCTAGGGTAACAGCTTCTGGATCGGAGGGCTTCTCGGGGAACGAAAATCCGTCCTCGGTTACAGTAATTCTCTGAAGCCGAGGGTCGTTAGCTCTTATCACGTGCTTCGGAACCGGGAATGACTTCTGGGCAGGAGTATACCCCAAGATCTTGTGGGCGGCCCTAACTTGGTTGTCGTCCTCGTTTATATAAACTGACGCCCTTAGCACCTTCTGCAAATCTTCCCGGTTAACTAGGTGGAAGTGGCACTCTAAAGCATGTGGGTTTGCAAGGGAAAACACCACCACATTAGTAAAAAGAAAAAGGGAAAGGAAAAAGATCAGAGAACTTGAAACCCCTCCTACTCCCACTGCCCCACCTGGTATTCCCTCCATTGTTGGGCAATGAAGGCCATCGTGCCACTCCCCTGACACGATGAGGAAATCCTCGTTTAGCCCTTTGCTGGACTCAGGGAGGCATTGGATGAGCCGCACCCTGTCGTCTCTCGTCTTCAGGTAATAAGACTTGCCCTTAAGGAGCTGAAGGTTGTAGCACCAGTTCACGTCATGGTGGGTCAACCTTAGCTCCATCTTCTCATTCAGGGCGTCCACACAGCCCAAAATCCTAAAGACGTTTATCCCACACTGGGTAGGGGCCAACCGGAAATGCGTGAGGTAGTCCCTCATCACCGGCCCCATGGGGATCGTCATCCCCCCTTCGAGGAAGGCGACAATGGGAATTACCACCTCGCCCTCCTGTTTGTGTAAGCGCCAATCCCCGTCCTCACAATATCTCAGACCTACATTGCCGGGAATTCTGTAGTCGGCGATGAATTTCTCCATCGCCTCCTCAGTGTAGACGTATTTCTTAAACCTACCCATCCCAGTTGACGCCTAAAGGAACTAAGAAAGAACAGGTGAAGGAGAAGAAGGAGTAGAGGGGAAGAAAGCTCAGAGAGGGGTAGAGCGACTTACTGGGAAGAGGAGGAGCTCCTCGGACAGGCTTTTTTGTGTTGGAGATGTAAGTGAGAGTGCGTCTGAACTCAGGAAGGACGCGTGAGAATTCTTTATTGCAAATAAGGAACAGGAAGAAGCGGTTCGTATGGGTATTTATACCCCAAATCGGAGAGCCATGCGGGTTTTTCCGCCCATAAATGCGAAACAAACCTCCACCGTTGGATTGGTAACGCCTCGTTAGACGTGGGGAGCACAGAGCCGCCTGAATTTAATGATGGGCACGTTGTGCGCTTCGAAACGTTAGCAACGCGCCTTAGGCAGATGAAAAGACCCCAGTGCTGACAGGGGGCGTAAGGCTCGACTGGATACGGAGCAGGCCCGAGGATGTCAAAATCCTCCTCCCCGTCCGAGGATGCGTGCAGCAAGATTTTGAGGGGGCTATTGTGGGGCCAGAAAATCAGGTAGCCTCGACCCACTCCAAGCCAGGCCCAAGGGCCCATGCCGAGGATACATGAGGGGTCCGAGGATGAAAGCACGAGGACCGACCCTCGAGGAACATATCCGAGGAGGGCCCACCCTCGGGCATCCGAGACCTCGGAAGAACACGAGTACCTCCCCACCGAGGGGGACTCCTTGGATATCCGAGGAGGAGAGGGCCCAGTGCCACGCGTCGGCGACAGGAGCACGGCGAAGGGGCAAGCCTTAGGCGAGCTGTCACCTCTGCATTGAATGCGCTCACCTAACCCCCCTGGCCGCATTAATGGGGATGTAACCCCTTGACAGGGCAACATCGATCATGGTGAGCCACTTGAGCACGGATAAAGCCTCTGATGGGACGGACGGTTAGAGGGATGGCCAATGGATGATCAACAGAAGGAAGAAGGGGATAGGAGGGAGAGAACTATATAAGAAAGGTGAGCAAAGAGTTTAAGGGGGGATTTTTGGAGGTCATTCAAGAGGAAGGACATAGAATGGCTCCTAGGCGATGTTAGTTTGAGGAGGGAGAACCTCCTCAGACAAGGGCCGAGGAGCTACCCTCAGTTGTAAATTGGGCTTATTATCCTTCAATAAAAGAAAGTGGCTTGTGCTCCGTTGTTAGCCTGTGAACGCCTAACCCTTCGACCCACTCTCTAAAAATGTATTGCTGGGAAACCTTCCTAAATTGAGTCCCTACAATAGAGTTCTCTGATAGACCACGTCATTTGCCCACCATGAGGACCTTATAATTTCTCCATAACTACATGGTGAAAACTTTTTATTGCCATAGCTCAAATTGCTTTGGACATCGAAATTTTAAACTTGTCAGGCATCAGCCATTGCCATTCATATTGATAAATGATATCTCGAAGGAATATTTTATGGAGACAAAAATTCCTGTTATTTAGGATATCATCATACCCAAGGTTTGTTTGTTTGTTTGTGTCTTTCTTTTTCTTTTCTTTTTTACAATGTTTTTATCATTACCAAGCGGGTTAAATCAACAAAACTACATAGCGTGGAATTGTTTATTTCCAATTGTTTATTTGCATAATATTTATCAAAAGATATAATTTTTTGCAACTTTTATTTTAAATATGTTACATAAAGCTAAAAGCTAATTTATTTCAAAATATCTAAAAGCTAGAATATATGCAAAAAAGTAGAGACAAAAAATAAAGAAAAACTTTTTCAACAATTCGCACACGCATACATATAGAAGACCAATAACGTAGTTTGTTTTCAGACCTAAATTTTGGAGACATAAGAGAGTGTTGGGTCGGTCCCAAAACTCACGACCCACATGTACTTTTGCCTCAACTCAAATGTCACCTATTGCATTGGAAAACACTAGTTCTTGAATCATAATCAATTTCCCTTCAATAATAATAATGATGATGATGATGGAAGTCGTGCTCATAGTTTAAATCATATTCATAATATATCAAACACAAAGTTGTGCTTGGCTGCCCTGGTATGGCAGGTGGGGGAGGCATAATTAGAGATTGCCTGGGAAGATGGGTGAAGGGGTTCACTAGAGCTATAGGATGGGCAAACAGTCTTGAAACTGAACTATGGGCAATCAGAGATGGGCTCACCCTCTGTATCCTGCTGCAAATCCAAGCCATTGAAATTGAGATTGACACTGGTTATTTTGCTGTCTAATACCGAAAATAGCTATGCTGAATTTTCACCAATTGTTGATGATTGCAGAACCTGTTGAACCAATTTCCTTTGTGGAAGCTGAGCCACTACTATAGGGAGGCAAACCCGTTTGCTGATGCTCTAGCAAGAAAGGCTATTCAGACACAACATGACTAATGACTTCCTCATTTTGAGTACTCCTGTGGAGTTACAACCTCTTTTGATGGATGACCTGATGGGTTTAGCCGTCTAGGTTGTAACCGTTTATGCACTGATACAGCTTCTATAGCTGCTTCTTATTGTTTTATAATATTCCCATATTACCAAAATAATAATAATAATAAACACAAAGTTGTGGCAAAGATGATCATGATCTAAGCTGGACTCGAACTTTTCCAAACAAACATTTGAAAGTAGGAGGTATATGAAAAAGTTAGTTTTGGCTACTAAAAATCAAGTGAATTAGCAAGATTGCAACTTCTATAGTATAATAGAAAATATAGAAAATCAAACTATAAGGAAGGGTTTCCTTTTTTCTTTTCTTTTTTTCTTTTTTTGAGAAGAGGAAGGGTTTCGGTCTAACATTTTATTTTAATCACAAATACAAAACAATCACACGTCAATATAGTAGACACTAGCATTCATGTCATCTTAAAAAGGGGGAAAAAAAAGAAACATGAAAGTATTAAATCTTACAGACCAAAAGTTCGAGCAAACATTTTACCACTACCTTAAATAGGACTGTTGTGAACAGGAATGAAACCAAATGCACCAGTTGAAGATGCATATATATCATAATTTCTGCTCAATTGTATCTTCTTGCCATGACAATGAACTACACCATGATTAATGGCCTTCAATATATTTCATATTAACTATGTTCTCATTCTTGAAGGGCTATTTTGTCAACACATAAATCATATTACACTCTAAAAATAGCCACTTCAATCAGTCATCAATCCAAATGCATTTCCAAATTCCAACCAAAAGTATCTCTTTGATTTCAAGTCATTGTTCAACTCTAGTCTTAAGTGTTGAAGTTGAAAGAGCTATTCAATCATAGGAGAATATCTTCAACTTCAAACATCTGCATAAAGTTAGAGCTATTAGTTGAGCTAGGCTTCTAGTATGTACATGAAATTTCTAAAATGCTTTTTGGAAGCAATATTTTTTATATAGCAACAAAAATTTCTGTTATTCAAATCAACAGAAATTCATGAAATACCTATGTAAGGTAGGTTTGGCTACCCAAAACTGAAGTGAAGCAAGGTTAATATCTTATATGTTATAACTTAAATGTTCAAAAGTTTTCGTTAAAGACTTAAGATAATCATGACCAAATATGAGGAAGGTTTGAATCCAACATTCATGTAATCACAAATGCTAAACAATCACACACATTCATAAGATATCTTGAAAGATAAAGAAAATGAAAATTTAAAGGAGAAGTAGACATTTCTACCATTACCTCTAGAGAAGAACAACCATTAAGGAGATTGAAACCAAAAAGACCTTAATCTTTGTTCAATAGCATCGTCTTGGCATGCCAATGCACTCCACCATGTCTGATCGGCTTCAATACATCTCAAGTAGATTGCATTCTCATTGTTGAAGGGCAATTTTGTCAACATTTGGCACCTGAAGATTTTAATCATCTTTAAAGATGGCCATTCCAATGAGTCACTTGTCCAAATGCTTTTTACCCTTGGAAGATCAGAAGTTCTAACATCTTTAACTCTGGAAGAGTGTCAGGTTTCAAGTCATTATTTTCAGACTCTGCAATTATCTCTTCAATTTCAAGACACTCTTCAACTTTCAAGTGTTCAAGTCAAGAGAGTTGTTTAATCATGCCACCGGAGAATATCTTCTTCAACTTCAAACATTTGCATAAAGTTAAAGTTGTTAGTTGTGATAGGCTTCCATTATGTACAGGACCTTCCCAAATGCTTTTTAAGTTTGGAACATTATTTATGAACATCTTTTCCAAGCATATTAACACACTTCTCTCTACTCTATTACCATCAACAATCGTTTCAATTTCATTGCATCCTTCAATCAAACAACCTCGCATCTTGTTGATACTTTCGATACCAAAATCTGATAGTCTTGAAGTTCCCTTGTGGCCAATCAATTCAAATGCATCAGTTTCCAAAAGAACGTCAGAAATTATTGGATCTACACCTTCGCCATTTGCAAACTTCAAACATTTCCTAATTTGATATTTGAAGCAATCAAGAATTTTATAAGGAGTCGTGTCATGATAACCAACAGAAAATTGAAATGTGAAGCGGAAATCCTTCCACAATTGACTCGTTGAGATAAAACTCTTAAGACAATCCACTGTAGGGAAGCAAATTGATAGTGAAGTCAAATGCATCAATTTAGCCACTACCTCAGAAATAGCCTTTATAGTCACCTCCCAACTTTGATTATTTGGATCCACATCTATTAGTAGTTCTTCTAATAAAAGAAGACTTGAAAAGACATTTCGACAATATTCTACATTACTTGAATGCCTAATGCCAAAATTCGACAATGACATACGTAAACACTTCAACTGATTCAAACGTCCAATCAGAATTGGAAAATGATTAAGGCTAGTGTCTCGAATATCAAGCACCTCGAGATGCTCAAGTCCTTCTAAGTAACGGAGTTCCATTAAACAGCTGCAAGAATGCAGATATAATGATCAAGCAAGATATTGATGATGGTAATGATGTAATTCCGGTGCCATGTAAATCTAAAACCCGTAGATTTTGCATGCATCCAAAGAATGACTCAGGAATCACTATTAGATCTTGATTTCTCTATAATAACAATGTTGAAAGCTCATTGCAATCTGGCATTTCCGGTAAAGTGCACAATTTATTATCCATCAAGGAGATTCAATTTGCTTGTTGCCATTCTACCTCACTGGGGGCCTCTTGCAACCCTTCACGGGGTTTCACCAAAATCTTTAAATTACGACTTCGGGAAGAAATGTTAAGGGCCATATTTCATATTACTTTGTTCATCCTTACATGATTCATCTTTGCACTCTTCTCTAGTAAAGAAACGCTGATAAGTTCCTCCAATATGGAATGCCCTTTGTCACGTGCAACTCTAAACTCACTTGTATCATGAATGAAACCTTCAGCTCTCCAACATTCCAACAGATAATCTATATATATCTCATAGTCTTCAGGATATATTGCACCATATAGAAAGCAAACCTTTTTAACCTCATCATCTAAATCTTCATAACAAAACTTCAAGCATTCAATCAATTCATTGATGCCTTGGATTTTGATACTTGGCCATCTCCGCAAACTTCTTAATCCATCACTCCACAGGTGAAAGTTATCCTTTCTTCTAAACATACTTGCTACTTTGTCTATCAATAGCGGCAAACCAGCACATTCACTGACAACTAGCTTGGCTATCGGTTCAATACCTGGAAGATTTACATTTCGACCCACCTTTACCTTGAACATTTTCCATGCATCAGCTTCAGATAATTGTTGCACATTAATTTCCGAATCAGTTTCCATATCACAACAAACATGATAATTTCTAGTTGCCACTACCACCTTGCTATCCTTTTCACTTTCACACATTCCTATCAGAGGCAGATCAAGAACTTCCCGAACTTCATCCAAAAGAAGTAGACACCTTCTGCTTTTCAAGTCTCTACATATTAGTTGGGCAATTTCATTAGGGTCAGTGATGCCTTCCATATTCAATTTTAACCGATTAGCAATTTTGTGTTGCAATTTTTCTAAATTCCAATCCTTTGATACAGTTACCCAAATAACAATATCAAACATTTTAGCAGTATCTTCATTGTTATTTAAGCTCTGCATTATGGTTGTTTTCCCAATTCCTGACATTCCCCAAAGTCCGATTCTTTTTACATTTTTATCCCTCAGATGGCCCAGTATTTCTTCGACAGTTGAGTCAAGAAATATCTTGTCTTCTGATTTGGGTCCATGCATATTTATCACACGCTCTGGCAATTTCTCAACCGCTATTCCTATCTCAGACTTTCCTTCTACCCAAAGATTATGCAGTTTCTTGCACTTCTCTGCCATGCTTTGGCTAAGATCTGTGCGTGACTCGCTTGACCCGTGAAAAAACTGACTCCATGTCCTTTTATTACTTTTTTCTTTCTTGTATTTGGTTTCTAGTTCTTGCACCTCTTCTTCACATTTCATGACCCTAGAAATCCAAGCTTCATATACTTGAGTGACCAGCTTTGTCTTTGCTTGAGCCAATATATCATCCCTGCAAGCATACAGCTCCTTTGCTTGCTTTATTAACCTTACATAGTTGTATTCAAGATCATAATCAGCTTCATTATCAACTTTGCAACTCAGGTTATTGATAATCTTTTTTGCATATTTGTAGGTCTCATCCCCTGCTGCAGTACCCACAGCAGAAGCTGCAGCTGAACCTATACCAGAAGCTGCTTCCCTCCACATATCTGTGTCACAACAATAAATTTTTTTTAACATTAACAGAAACTCTAAATGCAAAATGAAGAATGAATTTTCAGTTTATACAAGTAATAAGTATAATATATAAACACACAAAAAAGGATTTTGTTAGTCAAAAGGCGCAAACATGGTTAAATTACAAAAATTAAAGCACAGTTTTCACAATCTCATGAATGGTCTTTAGACATGGAGCTTATTTTTAATCAACAACAACCAAACCTTAATCTCAAATTTGAGGTCATCTATGGATCCTCAAATACTTGTTAGAGTCAGCCATATGTCATTTTTTACAATTTCTATTAATTTGGTATTCCTCTACCTTTTTTCATTCCACTTAAATTAACTCACTCTTTCTTGTTAGTGCATTAATCGCTTTCCTCTAAACATAACTAAACAATCTTAAGGAGCATTTTTAATTAATGAAGATTTATTCATTCATGGGCATATGTCCCTTTTTTGTAATTTTCTTTTCGAAAATCTAATATTAAAACCTGGAAAGCACGGACGCGGCGCTAGAGGCGCCGCACCCACGTCAGACGCGGCCCGACGCGGTGACGCGCGTCGGACGCCGCTGACCGCGCTTCCGTGCCGCGTCGGGCCGCGTCCTGCCACGTGGCGAAGCCGACTCGTGCCGACGCGGCTCAACTCGGGCCGACTCGGGTCGATTTGGGCCGTTTCGGCCGTATCAGCCGAAACCGCCGATATGGCCGGTTCAGGCCGAAACTCATCTCTCTTCTCTGTGCTCTCCCTCTCTGCGAGTCTGCGGTAGTGCAGTATCCTCGGACTGGCTTAAGAAAACAAAAGAAAGGTTAAAAGAAGAAAAGGTATGAACTGGGAAGGGGACAGAGAGGAGAGGCGGAGACGGTTGGGGAAGAAAGAGTGAAAGACTAACGGGAAGAAAAGAAAAAATATGCAGAAGGAAAAGGCTGAGTCTGACTGAGATTTTTTTTAAAATGTGTGGTGTAGATTAAGTTTTGGAAATTGGAAAATAGATGCCTTGGGAAAATAAAATAAAAAATAAATAAAAGGTGAGGTTGATATTCTGATGAGACCAAAAGCCTTGGGGAAATAAAATAAAAAATAAATAAAAGGTAAAGTTGATATTTTGATGAGACTAGATGTGTTGTTGACTTGTTGTGGCAGGTGAATAGAGAGAATAAAAGAAAAAAGATTAATCTTGTGGGTTTTGTTTAATTTAGGAACATCATATTTTAGTTATTATTTACTATTATTTTTAAATTTGGGATATGTGTATATAATATAAAAAAGTATGCTTAGCAATATATTAAAAATATAAATAAAAATATTTTTAATAATTTTTTAATCGCCGAGTCCCGCCGCACCCGCACCCATATTTTTTAAAAATTGCCGAGTCCCGCACCCGCACCCGAGTCCCAAAACGCACCCGTGCTTCTTAGATTAAAACACATAGTCATAATTTATTTGTGTTATTGTTTTAAATATAAAATGGCAATAACACTAAAACTCTTTTTTCTTGTGGATTCAATTTGCTCAAGCACATATGATTTCCATATCAAGTTGGTATATACATCAAAATAACCCAACATTAGAAATATATATCATACCAATACTTCACTGTATGATTATGACATCAGGTCACCATGGCAAAATTAATCTATTCTAACATAAGTTTTTTTTTTTTTTTTTTTTAAGAAAGAGTAACATAGGTTATTATAGAAAGGGGCTTTGCTTGTTTCACATCCAACTGCGTCCACACTCTTTCACATTGTGTCCACATCTTTTTTTATATTATGTGGAAAATGTGGACATCTGGTGTGAAAGTGTGAATATTGTGTGAAACATTTCATATTTGGGAGTGTGAAACAATAATTACCTATATAGAGGGTGGTGTTAGGGGATACAGCCACTTTTCATGAAAATCTTCACATATAGAGGTAGCAATCTATGTGGAATGTTCCACATCAACTACTTTAGCCATGCTATGTTGTTAATTGATTTTTCTTTATTGTGCTTCAAAAAAACACCCATGATTAACAAGAGCTGCAGCAAAAAAGAATAGCCTCTCAAAGAAGACCTCTTTGACAGGGCATCCAACACGATCTAACAAGAAATTGTGAGTAGGAGAAGACTCAATCACAACCTCAACACCTAAACCATACCTTCAACCTATACCAGACAACACCCAAACCTGAGTCACACAGCTCCATTCCCACCACACGTGAGAACAAAGCCAAAACTAAAGCATCAGCAACAAATCCAGCCTGCCCAAAATGACGAAAGACAAAGGGGAACATGCCGAATCAAATCTAGAATTTTTTAAGAATTAGGGTTAGAATTTAGTGGAAAAAAGGCTTGACAATTGTAAGGAATATAGGATTTCTAACGGGTAAAACCTAAGGTTTGGGTTGCTATTACAGGACTGTGAATAGTAACCCTGTGCAAGGTTTCAAATTGTTGAAAATTTAAGGACAGAAAAAAAAAAAAAATTCTAAGCATGACACCTAGCATTTCCTTGCATCACACCTCATAGAAGATTATATCACACAAACCTCAAATTTAGTTTCATAACTTTTGAAAATTTATTCTCCTTTTTTGATTTGGAAAATATTACATCCATATACATAGATGATTAATACCTATTCCTAATTTCTAATCAAACTTGGACTTCTTCAAAACTTAATAAGAGTTTTTTTTTTTTTTAATAATTAGAAAAGAAAAAGGAGGGTCACATACAAATCCCTTTCCAAAGAGTACAATCACAAAGACAAATCTATAAAATTAACAAAAGACAACAAGGGGATGGTACCTAAGGCAGTCATCTAATCATACAAGAACTCCCAAAAAAAAAAAAAACACTATTTAATTACAAAATTAGATTACTCCACACCATAAAAAAATCCTCATGTTTACTTCACGCCAAAGATTTCACATAACAGTTGTGGCTTGCTAGGCAATGGAATCATCCTTGCCAACCTTCCAAGAGCTCAATCACAGATTTTGGCATCACCCAAACAATGCAGAAACAAATGACCAAATATTTGTTGTAAAAAAGAAATGGAATGGAAAATGATTAATTGATTCCCCACTCCTTTTAACCGGACAACACTAATCAACTTATCAATAAGTGCAGCTTATGGAGATTATCAATTGACAAAATTTTTCCTAAAACTGTGGTCCACACAAAACACATGCTGCCTTTCGAGGGAACCTGGCACCCTAAATGCTCTTCCATGGAAAAGAGTGGCATGTGAAACCCCTAAAGGCATTATAATAGGAACGAATCTTAAATATCCCACTCTTTGTTGGAATCCATAAAACTCAATCTCCACCAAGAGATGAAGGCAAGCGCTTATAGAGCAACTCAAAAAAATTTATCACTGATTCTAGTTCTCAATCTTGAAAAGGCTGAACAAACGGAGGATTCCAATGCCTAACCTCACCCTTAGATGGGTTGGCTAGGTAAGAAGCTACTGAAGCTTCCCTGTCAGCAACTAAGGCATACGAAGCTGGGAAAAAATCTTTAACCCATTCTAGATATTTGTCCAAAACCTCACTCTAGATCCTTCTCGTACATCAAATTTTAAGAAGTTGAAGGAATCTCATCCCCCACTTATACTCTTTCACAAACTAACACCATAAAGTCCCTTAATCCACTTCATTGTCCATCCTCCCTGTTCTTCTCCATTTTTCACCTAAATGACTCTTCTCCAAATATGATTATTTTCCACTACAAAACTCCAAAGCTACTTTTCTGATAGGACTTGATTAAAAGAACTAAGTTTTTGAATACCCAAACCACCCTCATGGGGTTTTGGTATTTGTAACTTGTTTAGGTGAAATATGGACAACAAACCACCCAAATAGGGTTGATTTTGTGATGGAGGACCACGATAACAACCATAAGCTCCCACAATGAAAACTAGTTACATACATCTGATGCAAAGCATTTGAAGCAAGAAAATTCATATGGCTGAGTATGTCTTGATGAAGCCAAGTGAACAAGTTCCAACTCCAGGCAACACTATCTTTATAACATGTGATCAAACAATTAGGCATATTCTTAATTGATTTAGAAGTTAGTTAGACACGTGGAATAAATATTGTGTTAGATGCAGTTTGTGATTATTTTAACATGTAACCAATTCAATTACACACTTGCTTAGGTGTAGTTAGTTAGTTATGATGATGTCATCATAACTTACTCTTTGTGGCATTGTAAAGATAGCTATTGATAATTGAATGAAGAAATTAGTCTTTGTAAATTGTGCTTTGGGTTGAGAAATACCTCCCCGTCACCCGCCTCTCATAGAATTCCTGACTTCCTTTGCATGCAACTTTGATTGTTCTGCATCAGTATCAACATTCATAAGCAACTGTAAGACATTTGGATAATGTTTCAGAAAAAAATTAATAAATAAAACATGTATATTATCATGCTATGAATCAACAACATTTTCCTCCACAAAGGCATTATCACTAAGTAGTTTTGAATATACATTATCAAAGAGAATACACACCTCCATTTGCTCTTGTAGCTTTACTTGAACTAGACTTCTTTAACAATCTTCTATATCCTTTTTTCTTCCTTTCATTCTCCTCTGATATTAAATAGTCGCCATTCTCCACTAACCTTTAGGAAGAACCTGCTTAGATAAATAAAAACTATTAATTTATCAAAACATAACCCAAATCAAGTTTGGGGAAAAACAAACAGACAAAAACAGACCTTGTTGTCTAAATCAATTGGGAAATTCAATGTGTTGGGCTAGGGTTTGTTCGGGCCGTATAAGTACGTCGAAAACCCTTATTTTTTTTTTTATATAGTGGAATTCTAGAAAGTACAGACATGGTACGTCATGGCAACACAAGCAATTTTTGAAAAATTATAATATGGCAGATATGACACCGGTATTACACAGGTACGGCACTGGTACGACAGCACAAATGAAGTGTTTGTGCCGTACCAGTGTGGTACCTGCGGATGTAGGCACAGGACCAAGCCACATAAATTGTTCTGCTCTTTTTTCTTCCCATTTCCACTAAAATTTCTTAGATTAGAAATCTTCAACATACAGTCTAATCATTTTCCCCAATCAAAAAGAAGCAATTGTAAATACTGTATAACAAGCTCAAGCACTTCCTTCCAAACGCCAAAGAGGTAACTTCACCATTAATGAGTGTATACTATTACTATAGATGGATGAGAAGACTAATCTAACCATTTATGAGAGAGTACTATACATGGATAAGAAGACTAACCTTATACAATTAGAGTAATGATCAGCAGTCTAAAAGATATTGAACTTCCAGCTACCACTACCAAGCGTTGACTTCAATTAAAAAAAAAAAAAAAAAAAGAAGAAGAAGTAAAGATGAGCAACCAAATTTAATTTTACTTACATAATCAGAATTGAATTCCCAAGTTTGTAATACAGAGTTAAGAAACCATTTCAGCTAGCTAACCTTAAAATAGGAGTAGAGTTTGTGCTGTACAGAGTGATAAGAAGACTAACCTTAAACAGAGTATTCGGTATAGCAGTGTGAAGCAACCACCCAGATGGAGATGGCGATCTTGAACTTCTTGCTCAGAGACTCAGAGTGAAAGAAGATTATAAGTTTCATTGGATTTTCCAACATCTAAGCTACTAGGACACCCCGTATATTTGTGCACAAGAGAGGGAGAGTTGGAGCAAAAAAAGGAAAAAAAAGAAAAGAAAACTTGGATACTTAAATTTATATATATATATATATATGTATGTATGGATGATCTCATTGCCCACTCGATGAATGATGAGCATACCTTTAATGAAAGAGATTAATAAATCAGCACTAACATTTCACATCTCTTTATGCCAAAAAATCACAAACGCAGGTCAGTTAATGACTTATATGTAGGGAAATTCTCTAGAAATCCTCATTGGTGTAGTCGTTGGTCATCCATGCAAATGGACAATCAGTCTAAATCGAATTTCTTGTCTTGCCCCGAGTCCAATGTACCTCCGCTTCTAGTTCTAAATGCTTGAACCCAATAGGTGCTAATATGCTGTAATACTGCCACTGGCCATGACAGCAAGTGCTGCAACTATAACCATGTTTGCATGGGAAATCATGGCAAAAACTGCAGATTCAGTAATTAGTGTGGTCTGTAGACCCCTTGTGACCAATTCTTTTGCAAGAAGATGTCCCTGATGATACCTTGGAGCACCCTCTGCAACAAACATCCGAGATGATTTCTTTTTCACCTTTGTGACGCAAAGAAATTCCAAGACTGTTCTTGAACTTCCTAAAGTTAATATTACCTCAATTTGATGAATGTGCTCTACTTCTTGCTCAGTAATCTCTTCAAGGCAAGTGGCAATATCATGAATGAGTTCATTTACCTCCAGAGTTACATCATGCTTCAGCTTCCTACTTCTGGAACTTTTATCAGAATCCCCAACTAAGGCACATCCTCCAGAAGAGTTTGCAAGGAAGGTGGACGCAAAGTGCTTCTTGCAGCAGCAACAACAACAGCAGCTAATAGAACTGGATGATTATCCCGCTCAGCATTGGTAATTTAGCAGCGAAAGCTTCCAGAAGAATCAGAGGATCAAATAGATCTCTTGATGGTTTAAAGTTAAGCATTACCAATAATCAAGACAAGAACATTTTCCCTCCTTGAAATGATGAAATCTGCTATAATCTCTCACTATAATTTCTCTCTCAAACACCTTGGAAATCATCTTGCTCGCCTCATGACAATCCTCACAAACCCTCAAATTCTTCACAATTCGAATGCAATCCCCAACCTTTGTTACTAACATACCATAAGCAATTGCCAGCCTCTCACTATGCTCTTTAACTACATTCTCTTTTTCTTCTTCCCCAATATCATGCAATACAGATGAAATCTTTGGAGAGTAACCAGCTTCTGCTATTCGAGTTCCAATTGTTTCAAGCATTTTGTAGATCTCCAAAGAACGCTCATGCTCTCTATCCCCTGCCACAAATTGATGAACTCTGCCCTGTGCTTCAATCAAACTCCAACCTGCAACTTTATTAGTGTTTTGCTCCACCATTAATCTCCGAACTCGAACCACATCTTCCCATTTCCTTGCTTTGGCATATATACTGGCTAATTGTACATAATGTCCGTCATAGGTTGGATCCAATTGTATTAACTTATTTCCAATCTTTTCACCCAGTTCTACTGATCCATGAATCTTACAAGCACCAAGCAATGTTGCCCACAATACCGGATCTGGCGGAGCTTGCATCTTCTCAATCAATTCTACAGCTTCATCAACAAATCCAGCACGGCTCAATAGATCAACCATACACCCGTAATGCTCCATCTCCAGCTCAATATCATACTTTTCTGTCATGAGCTTGAAATAATGCCTGCCCTCACTGACCAAACCTGCCCTGCTACAGGCATTCAAGACCCCAATGAAAGTCACACTCACTGGATGAAAACCTTCATTTATGAACCTTTCAAAAAGTGCAATTGCTTTCTTTCCAAGGCCATGCGAGGCCAACCCACAAATCATGGCATTCCATGATGAAATATCTCTCCGGGGCATATTGTGGAACAAGAGTTTAGACTGTTCAATGCAACCACATTTTGCATACATGTCAACTAGTGCTGTACCAAGGGAAACAGTCGTCGGAAAATTCAATGAATCTACAATGGAGTGAACTAACCTACCATTTTCAAGCAAACCCATTTGGGCCGATGCCGATAGCACCGTGACCAATATGGCCTCATTCGGCCTCAACCCCTTCTCTCTCATCTCCTTAAAGCACTCCAACCCTTCTTCCAACTGTCCATTCTGCACATAACCCATAATCATCGTACTCCACGAGATAACATCTCTTTCAGGCATTTCATCAAACACTTTCTCCGCATCTCCAATCCGCCCATCTCTTACAAACCCAGCTAGCATTGAATTCCAAGTAACAACATCTCGACAATGGCCATTCTCCTCGAACACCCGTTTCGAACATTCTACCCTACAACAAGCAGAATACAAATGAATCAAAGCATTCCTAACAAACACATCCTCACAAAAACCAAGTTTCACCACATGGGTATGAACCTGAGTCCCTTCATATATAGCCAAAGCTTTACTACAAGCTTGCAACAAAAACGTATAAGTATGGTTATTGGGTATCAAATTCCTTCCCAGAATACACGAGTAAAGCACAACCGATTCACGAGGCGACTCGCTCTTGGCGAGACACCGGATCATGTTATTGGAGGCGAAAAGAGATGGGTATTGGATTGTTTGAAAAATGGAGAGTGAATAGGCAAATGGGGTTGATGGGGAGAGAGCAAGAGAGGCGAGGAGGTGACCCGTGAAGCTGGCATTGGCGGCGAGGCCGGAAACGATGATTTGGGCATGGGCTTGCTTGGTTTGGTTAATGGAAGGGCGTGGTGGGAGAGAAGACAGAGGTGTGTGAAGTGTAGTAGGTGTTGAGAAGAAGAAGTGAGGATTTGAGAGTTGTTGTTTTGGGAGCGAAAGGAGGGGTTTGGGTCTCTTTGCAAACATAAATGTAAAGCAAAATCGCTGTGTTCTAATCTTACCAGAGATTTTGAAAGTTTGGTGGGTAAGAAGTGGCGGGTTTAAGATGTGAATTGCTCGGCATATTCATCGTCATTCAATTATATTTCTTCGTTATCATCATCATTTACTATATTTTCTTGTTCTTTTATTTTAATAATTTTTTTTCTTCATATTTCTTCTTGGCACAGAAAAGAAATTTGCAAATATAAAAATAAAGAGTCAGATGTGTAGTCCAAATTTTGTAAAAAAAAGCAAAGTGGGGAAAAAAAAAAAACTCATGAACATAGTATTTTATTAAGCTCAATTAAGTAACTAAATAATTTTGTGTTAAAACAAGTCCAACAACTTGTTGAACTTAAATAAAAGCACAAATTTTAACTAAAAAAAAAAAACTCATTTTAAACCTATATATTTGTGAATCGTAAGGTACAAATGATTTTACGAAATGATACTATTATATGATAAGATATTATTATATAATTCATAAGCACTTACAATACAAATTTTTTTGTATATGATACGATACATATCTATATTGTATGATACTAATAGCTATAGAATACTTCATTTTACTCTTGGGGTGTTTTATTTTGTCCCCAAAATACGTTGTTGGTCCCTGTAATTGAGGGTTTTTTTTTAGTTTTAAAATTTTCAAATGAACATTATTGTTCTTTAAAGAATAAAATATGAGCACTATTAAAATTACTCCTTTTTTTAGGTGTCATGTCATTATTTTTTTTAATATTAAAAAAATTCACATCAATATTGCCACATAAAAAAAACCCATTACCCAATACTAAAAAAAACCAGCGGTCGATCCTACCTACGTTAATTACTTAATTGAAGTCCAATACTAATAAAGTACCCATACGTCTATTATCTATAATTTATAATATATATTAAATCAAATCAAATCAAGAATATATATAAATATATATATATAATTTTGCCATGTCATATTTTTCTTTAAATAGTAGAATAGATAGTCCATATATGAAATTATAGGTTACAAGAAATTGAAGCTAAAAGAAGGTAGGTTGAATAAAATGCTTATTAATAATTTACCAAAACTTTAAAATTTCCTATCTTGAAAAAAACTAAAAGGGAGAAAAAAAAATCATATTTTCTTAAACTTTTATGTATTACATATTAGTTTAAATAATATTCATATCATTTCTGGCAAGATGAAATTGTGGCAAAATCATGTGATGATGAACCTTCCTACTTTAAAGATTCTCCAAACATACTGGAAGTACAAGAAAAAAAGTAGGTTTGGATATCCAAAACTTAAGTAAAGTAAGATTGTCATCTTAAATTGTATAACTTAAAAAAAAAAAAAAATCATAAAAGATTTGAGACAATCATTATCACCTAGAAGGAAGGTTTGAATCTAACATGGTCAAGAACTTTGTAGTTCCATGACTTAACTTAAGGATGTGTAGTGAACTTGCCAAAACTGATCTGATCCAACCTAACCTACTGGGTTGAGTCGGTTTTTAAGGGCTGGTGGGTTGTGTTGGGTTACAAATTTATTTTATTTTATTTTATTTTTTTATAGTGGGTCGAGTTGGATTTGGGTCATAAGATTCACAAATTTGCCTAACCCGACCCAACCCACCTATATCTAATATATATTTATATTTTTGCCCCTCTTCCTAAATAAAACCCAAACCATAAGTTCTCTTCGTATAGTTTGTGTTTATTTGGCGTTATGTTTATAATTATTTGGTTATAAATTCGCTATTATTTGTGGTGGTGTTGTTTTAATGCTCAATTTAATAATAATAATAGTAATTAAAAAAAATCGTCCAACCCAATCAATGTGGGTTGAGTTGGGTTGGAGTCCTATGATAGGTTGGGTTGTGTTGGATTTTTTTTAACCCACTATAATGGGTTGGGTTGAAAAAACTCCTCAACCCAACCCATGCACACCCTCATTAATGGTAGTTAGGATTAACTAAGTTGCCAAAGGATGTGGATTGAGAGAACGCCAAAGAGATTTTCTAGATGGACAATGAGTTGTCCATTTTACCTAAGAACACACGGTGCCTAATCTGTCAGCTTTGTTCCTTCCAAGAAACTACAAATTGAGAATGATTCCTTCCTCATTTTTTGATTTCAATAAATTGTTACATCCAATTCCATTAAGAAAATGTGGGGCTCGTGGGCCTGGTAACCTCGGCCCACTTTATGTCTGGCCCATGCCCATTCCGAGGACGATGGTTCGTCCTAGGAGGGTGCGTGGGAGCGTACACGTTAAAGACCCCGCCGAGGATAACCCTGTCTTCGGCGGACCGAGATCAGCTTCAGATGGGGAAGCGGGCCCAGGACAGGTTGTCACCTCTGCATTAAATGCGTTCACCTAACCCTCTGGTCGCACTAATGAAGATGTGACTCTCAGACAGGGCGACCTTGATTATTGTGAATCACTTGAGTACTGATAGTGTTGCTAATGGGACGGACATTCAGAGGAAAAATGCTTGGATGATCAACAGATGGAAGGAAGAGATGGAAAGATAGGACTATATAAGAAGGACCAATAAAACGCCAAAGGAAGGAAGGAGCTCCTCGGAACGAGGCCGAGGAGCAATTTTGAGAAAAAACTTAGGGGTGTTGGCCTTCAAAGGTGATGGGTTCATGGTTGGGGCTTCATTTGCTTGCAAAGGCCAATTTCTTCAAACCCACTCTCTAGAAATGTATTGTTTGGGGCTCTACAAACTGTGTCCCTACAATTGGCGCCGTCTGTGGGAAAAATTTGTGCACTGGCAGGCGCAATAGACAATCGCCCCCAAGAAGTCAGTTGAAGGAAAGTTCGCAAGAGCCCGTTTAAAAAAAAAAAAAAAAAACACCATTGCAGAAAAAGTAAAAGATTCAAAGAGACAGATACCAGTATTTTATTAGATAAAAAGGAGTTAGAGTATACAAACAAAGGCTCAGACAGGCTTGTTTTAAAGCCAACTCTACAAACAAAGGCCCAGACGGGCCTGTTTTAAAGCTAACTAAGGGGAAGGGGGCTGAGGCAGGCCTGTTTTAAGGCAACCAACAATGCCCAAGCCGGTGCGGTGGCGCTGGCGCGAAGAGAGGAGACGATGCAAGGGCGCCGGGCGGCCCTTCCTTGTGTTGTTTCCTTGATTCTCTTCCAGCCCCACGGTGGTTGGCCGTTGGAGACGGCAACACTCTGGCACCAGACGTGATGTATTCTTGCAAGCTCCCGCCGGCGTGTGAGTGCCCCGGGGAGGAGCGTTATGTACTTCAAGGACCCCCCCTTGGCCGCTATGCACGGCACCGTGAGGGTGACGCATAAAATTGGCCGTGCCGGGGACCTGACGAGGGCTACGGCTACAACGGCTCTTGATCGTGGAAGGGGGACTTTGGGCCTGAGCACCCTTACTCCCATCCAAGACCTCTCCATTTCTCCAAACTCTTGTCGCAATTCTGGCAGGGTTATAGAGGGGGCTCTTCCAGCCCCACAGTCAAGAAGCGCCTCGTAACCGATGAGGGCAGAAAGTCAAACAGAAGGTGGCGTTACTGCCACGTGTAATGTCAGAGTCCCAAATCAACCTCGTCTGGAGCACTGCGGGTCAACGGTCTGGCCCACATAATGCCCCATTTCCGACAAGGCAGAGCTGAGGTCATCATTGCGCCGAACATGGCTAAGGATAATCCTCTTCGCCCTATACCTGGGTACTAGACAGAACCAAGGTATTGCATGGTCCTCGGACTTAAACCTATGGGGAAACTAGCTACTTACAGAAGAACAGAAGTGTTAGACAGAACCAAGGTATTACATGGTCCTCGGACTCAAACCTCTGGGGAAACTAACCACGTGAATATACCTGGGTACTAGACAGAACCAATGTATTGCATGGTCCTCGGACTTAAACCTATGGGGAAACTAGCTACTTACAGAAAAACAGAAGTGTTAGACAGAACCAAGGTATTGCATGGTCTTCAGACTCAAACCTCTGGGGAAACTAACCACATGAATATACCTGGGTACTAGACAGAACCAAGGTATTGCATGGTCATCGGACTCAAACCTATGGGGAAACTAGCTACTTACAGAAGAACAGAAGTGTTAGACAGAACCAAGGTGTTGCATGGTCCTCGGACTCAAACTTCTGGGGAAACTAACCACGTGAATATACCTGGGTACTAGACAGAACCAAGGTATCGCATGGTCCTTGGACTCAAACCTATGGGGAAACTAGCTACTTACAGAAGAACAGAAGTGTTAGACAGAACCAAGGTATTGCATGGTCCTCGGACTCAAACCTCTGGGGAAACTAACCACGTGAATATACCTGGGTACTAGACAGAACCAAGGTATTGCATGGTCCTCAGACTCAAACCTATGGGGAAACTAGCTACTTACAGAAGAACAGAAGTGTTAGACAGAATCAAGGTATTGCATGGTCCTCGGACTCAAACCTCTAGGGAAACTAACCACGTGAATATACCTGGGTACTAGACAGAACCAAGGTATTGCATGGTCCTCGGACTCAAACCTATGGGAGAACTAGCTACTTACAGAAGAACAGAAGTGTTAGACAGAACCAAGGTATTGCATGGTCCTCGGACTCAAACCTCTGGGGAAACTAACCATGTGAATATACTTGGGTACTAGACAGAACCAAGGTATTGCATGGTCCTCGGACTCAAACCTATGGGGAAACTAGCTACTTACAGAAAAACAGAAGTGTTAGACAGAACTAAGGTATTGCATGGTCCTCGGACTCAAACCTCTAGGGAAACTAACCACGTGAATATACCTGGGTACTAGACAGAACCAAGGTATTGCATGGTCCTTGGACTCAAACCTATGGGGAAACTAGCTACTTACAGAAGAACAGAAGTGTTAGACAGAACCAAGGTATTGCATGGTCCTTGGACTCAAACCTCTGGGGAAACTAACCACGTGAATATACCTGGGTACTAGACAGAACCAAGGTATTGCATGGTCCTCGGACTCAAACCTATGGGGAAACTAGCTACTTATAGAAGAACAGAAGTGTTAGACAGAACCAAGATATTGCATGGTCCTTAAACTCAAACCTCTGGGGAAATTAACCACGTGAATATACCTGGGTACTAGACAGAACCAAGGTATTGCATGGTCTTCGGACTCAAACCTATGGGGAAACTAGCTACTTACAGAAGAACAGAAGTGTTAGACAGAACCAAGGTATTGCATGGTCCTCGGACTCAAACCTCTGGGGAAACTAACCACGTGAATATACCTGGGTACTAAACAAAACCAAGGTATTGCATGGTCCTCGGACTCAAACCTATGGGGAAACTAGCTACTTACAGAAAAACAGGAGTGTTAGACAGAACCAAGGTATTGCATGGTCCTCGGACTCAAACTGCTGGGGAAACTAACCACGTGAATATACCTGGGTACTAGACAGAACCAAGGTATTGCATGGTCCTCGGACTCAAACCTATGGGGAAACTAGCTACTTACAGAAGAACAGAAGTGTTAGACAGAATCAAGGTATTGCATGGTCCTCGGACTCAAACCTTTGGGGAAACTAACCACGTGAATATACCTAGGTACTAGACAGAACCAAGGTATTGTATGGTTCTCGGACTCAAACCTATGGGGAAACTAGCTATTTACAGAAGAACAGAAGTGTTAGACAGAACCAAGGTATTGCATGGTCCTCGGACTCAAACCTCTGGGAAAACTAACCACGTGAATATACCTGGGTACTAGACAGAACCAAGGTATTGCATAGTTCTCGGACTCAAACCTTTGGGGAAACTAGCTACTTACAAAATAATAGAAGTGTTAGACAGAACCAAGGTATTGCATGGTCCTCGGACTCAAACCTCTGGGGAAACTAACCACTTGAATATACCTGGGTACTAGACAGAACCAAGGTATTGCATGGTCTTCGGACTCAAACCTATGGGGAAACTAGTTACTTACAGAAGAACAGAAGTGTTAGACAGAACCAAGGTATTGCATGGTCCTCGGACTCAAACCTCTGGTGAAACTAACCACGTGAATATACCTGGGTACTAGACAGAACCAAGGTATTGCATGGTCCTCGGACTCAAACCTATTGGGAAACTAGCCACTTACAGAAGAACAGAAGTGTTAGACAGAACCTAGGTATTGCATGGTCCTCGGACTCAAACCTATGGGGAAACTAACCACGTGAATATACACAGGTACTAGAAGGAACCAAGGTATTGCATGGTCCTCGGACCCAAACTTATGGAAAATTAGATATTTGCTGAAGAATAAAGGCATTGGATGGGACCGCGTTGTGGTATGGTCCTCGGATGCAGGCTCGAAAGACAGTTGATTATCTCATGAGATTAAGTCCGGAACAGAGTATTCAGCAAAACATTAAAGTGTAACAAGTAAAAGAAAGCATCAACTAGCGAGATAGAAGCAAAACCATTGAATATATCTTTCGAATATAAGACATGCAGTTTCGTTACAATGTCGCCGAGGCGAAAAGAAAAGTAAAATGAAAAAGAAAACAAGTAAGAATGCTCCATGATGTCACAACGGGGTAGTCTAGCGAAACGGTTTACTCCCCCAACTCACTGGGGAGTTTGTCTTGAGGATCCTGTTGAAAGATTTGGATTAACTACAAGGGACTCTGACTCAGAAAAGTTCCTTTAAGGGATTCCCCCCAACGCTCTATGGGGCTCAGCCTCCTCAGGAGGTCTGCCAGCTGAAGGTGTGTTCTCGGCAGTGTTGGTCCGACTTTCATTGGCCGAGGGTAATATAGAACCTTCCTCGGAGGCAGTGTGGACACCTTCACGTATTGCAGGGGGTAATATACCCTCTTTGCCCTCCTAAGGTCCGACGAAGCATCAACCCCCGCTTGGTTAAGAGCTTCGTTCCAGGTCTGGGAGCAAAAACGCCTGCATACCTCAGGGACTTGGGTCTTGAAGGTAGCTTCGGTCTTGGCCACCCCCTCAGCAAAGGCCTCTTCCTCTGCCTGTTCTAAGGAACGCTCTGCATCTATTCTTACGAACTCAGCCAGATCTTTGGCCCTCACGGCCTCGTCTCTGGCGTATTCGACGACACCCTTCGTCCATACTGCCTAGGCTAATTTTTTCTTCAGGTCGGCAATGTCCTCTTGGGCAGACCGCAACTGACCTTCGACATCATGCAAGCGCTTGGTCTGATCCTCGGCCTGCTTCATGGCCGCGACTAGGTTAGAGGCCGCAATGTCCCTAGCCTTTGTCATCTCCTCGAGACTTTCAGTAGCCTTCTTTAGATCTGCCTCAGATCTCTTAAGGGTATTCGCAGCCTGCAGGAACTTATCACGCTCCTTTGCCAGAGTGCTACTTTGGTCGTCAACCTCCTCGTTCAGCCTAAAAACAGCTTAGATAGCCTGCCAACCGAGGTAGATACGCTGTAAAGGGGAGAGGAGGTGCCGGGTAATAAAATTCAAATGAAATAAACAAGTATCAAACGTCTTACCATGCCCAGGTATCTCTTGAGGTTTTCAGCAACCTCTGGCCCCTTCATGTTCCCAAGCTCAGGTATGTCGGCGGGAAGGAGAAGGGACCTTTCCAGGGCGTCAGCTACCCGAGCCCCTTCGCCCCCTCGGAAGTCCCGTATAGTAGCGTCATCCCTCAGAGGTTCTCCATGGAGCATGGCGGCGGGCAGCCAAGCCTGGGGCACGGATGGTTGAGTTATTTCTTTTCCTTTTCGCTTGCCACCCAGCCTCAGTTGTTGAGAGGGTCGTCGGGCTTCATCCTCCTCTGGAGAGGGATGGGATCTGCCCTCATCCACCGGGTCTTTGCCCTTGGAAGACTTCTTCCTTTTTGGTTTGGGGGACTCAGGCCGAAACTCTGAGATTGGAGGGGTACGTAAAGACCTGGTCTGCGCAGGGGAAGGCTGGGAGCAAGGTGGTGGAGGCTCAGGTTGTGACTCCATTGGCACTCCCTCCCCAGACTTGCCTTCGAGCAGGTCAAGAAGGCTGGTCGGGGGCCGTCTCCTAGGACCCATCTCAGTCGGGTACCAACTCTCAGACTAATCTGCTCGGTCAAATACACCGAGTTCGTCCTCACACGAGCTTGGTTCGATTCACTTCCTTTCTTTCCTCCAAAATCCTTTCCTCGGCCTTCGCCGCTTTGTGGGGTAGTGAAGAGCCTACCAGTGGTATGCCTTCCGAAATGAAAGATCCTTCGGAAAGTGTAAAACCGTACTCTACCGCAGCGACTCACCTGGGCCAAGGATCTTTTGGGCGGCTCTAATCTGGTTATCAACCTTGTCCAGAAAAAGCTCCTTACTAATGGCGGGATCAAAGCCCTCCTTGTTGACCAGAAGAAAAGGACACACGGAGGCGTGCAGATCTACAGAAAAATAACCAAACCTCCTATGGTCAATCAATCAATGAGAATTCTGTGTTACAGAAAGTAGAAGACTTGCAGAAATGGTGAGATCCTCTTCTGGCATTCTTTCTGCGATTGGAAAGGGGTGCTCATTAATACAGAAATTGGACCAACTTCAGAATATGTGTACCGAAGTTCGTAAGCGTGCAAATGAAGAAACCAAGCGGTTCAAACGAGTATTTATATCTTCAATTAAGACTATCCAAATGTAACTTCCCGCCCATAAAAGCAGGAAGTCCCTGCCGGAGGATTACCATCACACCATCAAAAGAGGGAAACCTAGAGCCGCCAAAATTTAATGCAAACGCGCTGTGAGTCTCGAAACGCCAAAAATTTACCTGTGGCAGATAAAAAGGCCCCAACGCTGACGTGGACCGAGGTTTAGCGAATCTTATGGGGGCCCGGGAGTGTCAAAATCCTCCTCCCCGTCTGAGAACATGGACAACAGGATTTTGAGGGGCTATTGTGGGGCCGTGGGCCTGGTAACCTCGGCCCACTTTACGTCTGGTCCATAGCCCATTCCAAGGACGATGGTTCGTCCTAGGAGGGTGCGTGGGAGCGTACACGTTAAAGACCCCGCCGAGGATAACCCTGTCCTCGGCGGACCGACATCAGCTTCAGATGGGGAAGCGGGCCTAGGATAGGTTGTCACCTCCGCATTAAATGCGTTCACCTAACCCTCTGGTCACACTAATGAAGATGTGACTCTCAGACAGGGCAACCTTGATTATTGTGAATCACTTGAATACTGATAGTGTTGCTGATGGGACGAACATTCAGAGGAAAAACGCTTGGATGATCAACAGATGGAAGGAAGAGATAGAAAGATAGGACTATATAAGAAGGACCAATAAAACGCCAAAGGAAGGAAGGAGCTCCTCGGACCGAGGCCGAGGAGCAATTTTGAGAAAAAACTTAGGGGTGTTGGCCTTCAAAGGTGATGGGTTCATGGTTGGGGCTTCGTTTGCTTGCAAGGGCCAATTTCTTCAAACCCACTCTCTAGAAATGTATTGTTTGGGGCTCTACAAACTGTGTCCCTACAAAAAACATAAGTCGAATTAATGGAAGTCCAATTCTAACAAAGTACCCATACATCTATATTTATTTAAAATTTGATATGCTTCTATTAAACCACATTAGCTTAGCATTTCAGTCTGTTTGTGAAGAATATTAAAAACAAATTCTAACCATATATTATATTATTTTCAAAATATCTCGCCTTATATAATTATTGAATGTAAAATGCATTATATTTTCTTGAGAAAAAAAATAAAAAACTACTAACAAAATTTAAAACACTTTCAAATAACAAATATAGATAGAATAATTTAGAAAATCTAATATATTGCATCAGCTATACTTTGTTAGAAAATAATCACATCATTTTAAGAAGGGTTTGAGATTAATACTTATAAGTCTCATCTGCTATTTTTATTTTTCACTTAACAAAAAAAAAAACCATCAAATTTACCACGCGTCACGCCGGTCTACAACTAATCTACAGCTAGTCTACAACTAGTTTAGGTCTACAAATTTTCCACCAAAGACCCACTTCTATCTACAGCTAGTATATATTATTATTATTATTATTATTATTATTATTATATACCTTTTTCCTACAATTAAGGAGCTGCTGCCATGTAGGAAAAATGGCCATCTAAAAATCCGACACATTAATAATTAAAAAGCGATAAATTATATTGGTTGGCAACTTTAACACACTGTGTGATAGCCTTTCACTCTTTCAGTATAAAAAGAAAAAAAACCAGTCAAAATAAAATGAAAAGGCTTGCAATTCTCCAAAAAAAAAAAAAAACATAGGATACAGAGAGAGTTCTTCGTTCCCTCGCCAGGCTTAAAGCACCGTTGCAAGCAGAAAGAAAAATCTATGGGCATCAACAGCGTTATGCTATATATCTGCCACCATCAGATCATCGGAACCGGCTCCAGTACGTTTTTTCTCTATTTTTTTTTTTTATTTGGGTATGAAATATTACTTTTTATTGAGTTTTTTTGTTGGATAGGTTTAGATTTGATTTTGGTTTTGATTCCTTTTAGTTTCGGGCTTTTGGGTTCTCCATGGAAATGTTTGTTTTCTCAATTTTTCGATTTTTTTTTTATATCACTAAGCCTTTCCCTTTTTTTTCGTCGGAACCAGCACCAATACATTTTTTTATTTTTTTTTTAATTTGGGTATGCAATGTTACTTTTTATTGAGTTTTTTTTTGTTGTATAGGTTTATATTTGATTTTGGCTTTGATTTGTTTTTGTTTTGGGTTTTTGGGTTCTCCATGAATTTTTTTTTCTCAATTTTACGCTATTCTCTTAGTTGCATTGTTTTATAGTTTCTCCATGAAATTTCGGGTTTAGCTTTGTACTTCCATTTCTAATCTTAACAAAATCATTGGGAAAAGTATAGAATTTAATGTTATGCTGATATTTCTTAAACCGTCCCTGGCGATCTGCTTTGTGCTCTGTTTTGTTTCTTCTTTGCAACAGAGAGAGTTCTTAAGGGTTAGGGTTTTGGGGTTTTGAGAGAGAGGCAGAGAGGGAGAACAACTTACGGCTAGGGTTTGGGGATGCAATTGTGGAACATTTTGATGATCCGTAGTAGAGCCCTCAGTTTGATGCTACCTGCAAGTTATGGATGCTTTTCTTCTCAATGGCATGGTACAGAGTGAGTAAAGTTGGAAACTGATCAAAGATGACAGTTGATTAAGTTTGATGACAATTGATAGAGAAGGGAAAAAAAAAAAAAATTACAACGCAGTTTCCAGATTTGGGTATGAAAGGTTACTTTTTATTGTGTTTTTTTGTTGGATAGGTTTAGATTTGATTCGTTTGTGTTTTACGTTTGGGGATTCTCTATCAAAATGTTTGTCTTCTCAATTTTAGATATTTGCTTTTGTTTTGTTTTTTGTTGGTTTTTTTAGATTACAAAAATCACTAAAATATTGATTTAATCTTAACGAAATCATTGGGATTATATAAGCATAGGATTGAATGTTGTTCTAATAATGGCGTGACCCATTCTTCACAACCATGTTTCTCTCTCTGCCTCAGTTCACTCCTTCACAGTCTCAGTAAGTTATGCTCACTTTTTTTTTTTGGTAACTTTTGATTTGGGAAATTATGATTCAATCATTCATTCTGTTCTTTCTTTGCTGAATTTATTTGTGATTAAGGAATTGTCATTTTGTATGTGAATGTTCTGCTTTATGAAATGATGGGCAATGCTTTTATGATTTCTTCTTTTCATTTTGCTTTGTTACAGTGTGAAACTTGGAAAACATTTAGTTGTTTATATGTGAATTTGATTTGGTATTTGATGTTTACTATTAATTAAAGCCAAATTTTTTTTTTTATTTATTATAATTTTTGTTTATGAATTTCATGGAGTTGAATGGGAAGCCAAGTCCAAAGAAGAAGAAGAAATTGTCAATTCTTCCCCTTTATCGTATCTCTTATTTGGTGTTTTTACTTTTCTATTGATATCAATAAAAGCTGAAGCGTAACATTTATTATTGCTACGCTCCTGTTGAGCCACATCAACAATCACATCACTATTTTTTATTTTTTATTTTGGTTTTCCATCTTTATTGATTGTCTATGGCAAAATTAATTCTTTGTGTCCAACGTGATGTACTACACGCCATTATAAACTCTAATTGATTTTTTTTTTTGAGAGTATAATTTTCTTTACATCCTTATATATATATATATATATATATGCAATAAATTTTGCTACTTAATCATTGAGCGACATCATCTACTTATGATTTTTATATAAAATCATACATACATACACACATACATACATATATATATATATATATATATATCTCTCTCTCTCTCTCTTCTTTATGATTTTTCTATTTTATTTTATATAAAATGATTAGATATAGTTCATGGACAAATCAATGCACTCCATTACTATTCAACATGTTACAATTCATTTGTTTTAAATGCAAATATTTGACTATTGAACTACTCAAATTGATTTCAACTTTTCATTTTCTACTTTCTAATTTCAAGTAATTGTTAAAATTGAATAATTCATTATCATTTTAGTGGATATATACACATGTTTGACTATTCATTACAAGCGTTACTATTCATTAGATGCAAATGTTTGACTATATTCAGCTATCCAAATTAATTTCAACTTTTTGTTTTTTTCTTTCTAATTTCAAGTAATTGTTGAAATTGAATATTTAAACTTTTCATCTTCCTATTCTAAATAAATAACTCCTATTCTCTTCCTCCAACCCTTCCCCTCCCTCTTTGCCTCTTAATCTCCCTACTATTCTTTACTTTGTCGTTAAACTTCCTTCATCATTTCCTATTTCTTATATTTTACCTCTTCTTCTTCCCATCTTATTTTGTATAAATTTGATATCACTTATTCCATTCAATTCATATTTTTTCAACACAAAAATTGTGAGTACTCTCTCTCTCTCTCTCGCTTGATTTTTGTTCTTTTTTATAACTCTAATATAGGTTGATAGTTTTTTTATTTAATTTTTTTTGTGTTTTTTGTGTGTTTTTTTTTAAATTTCCCATCACAAATGGCTCTTATAGCTTTGGTTGAATTTTAGTTTGGGTTAATACATCGTTTTTTTGTTTTTTGTTTTTGTTTTTTTTTTTTAAATAGAAATTTGAGCTTATATCAAAACAAAATACAAAAGGTTACAAATTTGAATGTGCCTACCAATGGACTTCCACTGTATAGAGATGCATTTACAATATTTTTAGTTTAATATACTTCTTTGGTAATGTGAATTTGAGAAAGAGACAAGGGTAGGTAAAGGATGTCTTGAAGAAAGTGGAGAGCCTATTAGTCTCCCTTCTGCTGGAATTTTGTATAAAAAGTCTTTTGCTATAAGTTCCTTGACTTTTCGTTATTTTATAATGAAATGGTATTGAAAGTTTTCCTCTGCCTGACTAAATAGCTAGAGACAGATATACAAATACTATTGGAGAAGGCTGATATGGCTCTTAAAAAGTACAAGATGCATATGGTTGTGGCCAATGAGCTTTTAACTCGCAAAGATGAGGTTGTAGTTGTTACAAGCAATGAAAAGATATTAGTTTGCCGTTACAAGACTCAGGTTGGTGATGTTGTGGAGAATCCCCTTATTAGACTTATTGTGGAGAGACATTCAGCTTATGTTGAGAAGCAAGATCTATGATATCTAAGTCTAAAATATCATCAACTGTTTGATATAACAAACATTTACCAAAAATTGCTCTATGGTAGTAAGTCCTTATGATAATCATTTGGATTATCTGGTAGGCTGACTTGCCTTTAGGCAAAAAATAAAAAAGAAATAAAAAGTATATTTTGATTTCAATCAAAGTGCTTATAAAATAACCTCAAGGGGGGTAGATTATAATAAACATTGTAATCGCTCTATAGCCTATATTGTGACAAAAAGTGAATAAAGTTGTTTTATTTGTAGAGTATCAAAAAAGTCAAAAAATATTCAGTGTAGTAATTTTGTGTTGTTGCATTGCATCCCATATGTTTGGTAAAATTTCCTTTAGAAATCTTATGTGTTTTTCTCAAATCTATTTGTTATTTTTATTTTGGTCATTTCATTACAAATAATTAGCATCTCCACCATCAAATTTTTAGTTAATTTGAATTTTCTTGGTAAGCTTTTACTTTGCTTAATTGATCATCTTTACTGAAAATGCCAAAAAGAGAATAAGATAAAATATAATTTACTTTAAAGGATCATTATGCTATTAATGTTTTTTTGTATAGATACTTAAGGAACTTTTTCTTTTTGCAATTTATTTTATTTTATATTTCCACTTTATGATATATGATTTATTGATAATGATCTATTGCACATTTATCTTTATTTACTTTCTCACTTAGTTTCAATTGTGAGGAAGAAAGGGATGTGGATCTATGTTTTAGAAAAAATATATCTATAAGAAAGTATACATAGTATACATAGTTACAACTTGGTCTAATAGTTCCCCCATACTATCAATTTAAAAAAAAAAAAAAATTTATTGCATTGTGTTTTCATACATATCTCACTATATATAATACCTAACTACAAAATATATTTTGTTACACTACAAAAATCTTCTAATTTAAAACATAAATTCAAATAACACATATTGAATTTAAAAAAAATATACAATCTAATATATTAATTCAATAATTATCCAATAAAAAATAATTATATCATATTTTCCTGCTGCGTATCGCGTGGGTCTACGACTAGTCTATATCTATATATTACTAAAAGCTGACGCGTAGCATTTAATGTTGCTACGCTCACATTGAGCCACATCAGTAGCCATGTCATTCCTATTTTCTTTTCTAAATTTTCAATTTAATTTTAAAATAGATTTTACCAATTTTAAAATATTAATAAAACTAAAATTATTTCCAGCCCTATCACTACTTTAAAGTCCAATTCTTATACATTTAATTCCACTATAAAGCCCAAGCCCACTCCCAACACCTTTTCAACTAAATCCCTTTGTCAAACCTGATGTTTTTTCACGGTTACAACTTATCCAGTTCTATCTCCAACGTTTTCATTCATCGTTTCAGGTTTAGTCCCTTCCCCTTCCCTTTCCCCACCTCTTGATTCTCACGGTTTCAACTTCTATTCTACCGTTTCACTCACAGTTTCATCTTCCTGTTCTACGGTTTCAGCTTCTGTTTCGGCTTCTAACGGCAACCTCTCTTTCTTCCTTCCTATATAAATACTGACGTAAGCGGGCGGTTCAGTTGAGGTATCCCTGCATCCCAATTTCTTTTGTGCTGTATTCTTTTGCTTGATGGTTTTTTTTTTTCCCTTTCTACGTTTGTTTCTGCCTAGGGTGTTGAATTTGTTACTGCTGGGTTATTTAATTGGAGCACTGCTTCTTTTGGCCTTTTGGGTATGTTCTTTATGATTTTCTAGCTATATTGAATCTATATATTAAATCTGTCACCTTTTACTATTTCGTGCTGTGCTCTATTCTTTTGCTTGATGGTTGTTTTTTTCCCCCCCCCCCCCCCTTTCTTCATTTGTTTCTGCCTATGGTGTTGAATTTGTTACTGCTGGGTTATTTAATTGGAGCACTACTTCTTTTCGGTATGTTCATTCTGATTTTCTATCTATATTGAATCTACATATTAAATCTGTCATCTTTTACTAGAACTGGCCAAACAATTGGCGCGGATTGTTTTGAGACCTCTTGAGTCACATCCAAGATTTTTAATCATGCGAGAGAATGTGCAGTTGGCATGCATCATATTATAGTACCAATTGACTTGGAATGTTAAGATTTTAGTAGCTTTCCCTTGTGTGAGTTGTGACCCCTAAAATAATCATGCTGTATAAATCTATTTTAATATATTCTTCAGTACTTGAGATACTTTTTTGTGTGGATTCTTCAGTACAGACAGAGTAGAAACCTGCATATGCTAATTTCAGAAATACTTTTTTGTGGATTCTTCTGTGTCTCTCTCTTTTTCTTTATCACTCTCTGAATGATTCCTCCAACAAAATAAAACATGGTTCCCACTATTATGAGTGTCAATTCAACTCAAAATATAAGAACATGAAACAAGACATGAGGGATGCTATGTGCTTTGTAAATTGTACAGCTCATAGCTGTATGAAATGGTGGCCATTAAATTAGTAAAGAGTTTGTGTTTTCTTTTTTTATGAGATCCCTTGTGCATTTTTTCCACTAATTTGGACGGTTCTCCAATTTTTATGTGCTGCCTTAAACAACTGACTGTTTTAAAGCCTTCAAATTCGTCCTTTTGTACTCCACTATAATAATTAATTTAAAAGAAAAGAATCTGAATCATATTTCTTTTTCCTATGAATCATAGGCTATGATGTTACTGAAGATATTTCTGGACTCCTCATAGCTCTTCTTTTTTTTTTGGCCACCATCTACTCATATATTATATGTCACAATAAATTAAACGCCTTCTTTTGGAAACAATCTTGCCATTTTCTTTTTCTTTTTCTATCTATGTTGAAATTTCAATAAAGAAAAAAAATGTAAGATTCTTCACATTTACAATATGTTACAAAATATCTATGTGATTGGGAAATATATTTTGCTCTCCAGCTAAGGAACTTAATCTAATATGGATGTTATTGTTTAGCCTGATGTATGGGTCATGTAATTGTAAAGCCATAGTCATATGGAACATGTTATTGTGTACGTGTGGGAGCAAACTTCATATTGATAATGCAAAAAATACAGAGAATTCTCATATAAGCCACTCCATAGATATTAGGGATTTGCATAATTGTTAATTGCTGGATCTTCTGAAAGGTATTCCAATGTCTTGGATCAAATCTCCTCCACCTAGAGGACAACTTTAAATCATGGACAATCAATATGACTATAGAATCTGGTAAGTAGAAAATATGCCTCTTAATATGTAGTGATCCTATTTAAACTCCAAGAAATGGTTCATTCTATATAATATTATTCAATGTATTTAAAGTATCATAGGCAGTAGCCACTAGCTAGGAAGTAACTCCAAGTAATAAAGTTTTAATTCCTTCTTTTACTGCCTTTAGTTAATAATTAGCTAGGAATCATGTTGAATGCGCAATAGGCATACTTCACAAAATCAAGTAAAGAAACTTCCCCAGACCAATCCTTCACCCTACAACTCCTCAACTGCATCTTTGAATTAGTATATGTAGAATTGATACCCTCATGCCCCCATCCTAAACACTTCTACTATCTGCATATTTTTTTACTTATTCATTTTTCTTTTTCAGGCAGGTAATTCATTGAAACAAATCTAATAAACATTTAGAACACAAAATATCCTCACAAGGCATCCTGATACATATGGAAATCACATATTACAATTTACAACCAATACATTTCACCTCTTCCATTTTGTTTTATTGGTAAGTTACAAACGTACCTAGCAGGTTTTAAATTCTTGAACTCACCTTTCGACTAATTATTATAGGAGAAGGAAGTACCAATTGAGCTATATTTAAGCATGTATTTTGATGAAATATGTACTGATTGCCATGGTACTCTTTGCTTGAAATGGTCGGGTTTCTTTTTTTCCTATTGAATGTTTTTTTTAGGGTAAAATATCATTTTCGTCCATAAATTATCATAAAAGTTCGTTTTTCGTCCCTAAACTTTTAAAAGTTCGTTTTTCGTCCCTAAACTATCACAAAAGTTTGTTTTTCGTCCTTAAACTTTCAAAAGTTCTATTTTCGTCCCTAAACTTTTCCAAACGTATTGATTTTCGTCTCTCCATTTGACGGAGTGCTGACGTGGCCTTGACAGAGTGCGGATGTGGGAGGGACGAAAATCAATACGTTTGGAAAAGTTTAGGGACGAAAATAGAACTTTTGAAAGTTTAGAGACGAAAAACGAACTTTTGTGATAGTTTAGGGACAAAAAACGAACTTTTGAAAGTTTAGGGACGAAAAACGAACTTTTGTGATAGTTTAGGGACGAAAATGATATTTTACCCTTTTTTTTATTATCTGCATTGAACAACTTGCTAAATACAGGTTTCGTTACTAAGCATGGTTTAAAACATAAAGTTTTTTTATCATATTTGCATTTTGGAGAACTGTGTGAGTGTGGTTTTTATGATAGGTGACTTTCCCTATATCAGTATATTGTCTTTGAAGGAAATCGAGTACTTACCTTAAACTTGACTTTAACTGAGTCCACTTCAGAGATGTATTCACCAAAATAGTACGCCTAAATGGCCATAAATATCTGGAGTCAAAACGTTTGCATCATTTTCCATATATGTGAAACTCAGCAAAATAATACCATAGGCCATCAAATTTGGGATTGTTAGTAGATCTATAAGATTACCCCAGATTGATGTAAAGTCAAACTAAATACATAGCACAATAGCTCAAAATTTTCAAGATTGTCTGAAGAAAATTTCCCAATACAGCATTTATACCTGTAAATTTTCATTCGAACCAATGTATCTTGCCACAAGCTGTGATGCAGGAGCAACATCAGAGTCCTTCCATAGTATCCCATATGCCTTTTGGGATGTGATTTTACAAATTCTCTTTTGTAGTTCACAATAAATAACCGAAGTGCATCAACCATGTATCATATGCCTTTTGGGAAATTCCATTGTTGCCCGAACAATTTATGTAACCAAAAGAAATAGGACATTGTTGAATGAGCTGCTTTGCTGGGAAATCCCATTGTAAATAAAGCTGGATTGTTTCTTTAAGTGTGTCCAACTCTCAATTATAAATAAAATGAACATGCTATGCTAAGATTTTTTTATATTATCTTTTGGTTGTGTAGGTTGTTCATATTTGCTACCAATTTAATATGGATTATCTATTAAATTGCAAGTTCAAAAGCTGGTATATATAGTCAGGTATCTCTAAATATCAATTAGAAATTGATTTTTAGGTGGGTGTAATCAAATGGCTTTCTATAATGACTGAAAAATGATAATTAAGCCAAAACATATCATGAAGAGATGTTGCTACTTCTGGAATTGTTTCAAAGACACCAATTAGAGCTTGAATTTCTATGAGGTTGAATATATGTCATTGATCAGTGAAATGGATAGCTTAGGAGAGAATAAAAGTTAAGGGGAATAAGGGTCCTCTAGTTGTCTTTGTTGGGTTCATAAATTATGAATTGTAAAAGAAAAAAAAAATCGAAAGAAAAAGAAAAAGAAAAAGAAGGCATATATAGCATGTAGGTGAGAATTCAGGGTAGTGCTAAAATAGGCAGTGGAAGCTTTTAACACAAAGTGAAAGAGGAAAAACAGAGGGAGATAAAAAATAAAAAAAATAACAAAATGAGGTTAGTCTAAAAAATGAGGTTGGATTAAGTATTTGGGTTGGGTCTTACCCTGTGATGTTTTCATTATTAATGGAACTGCATAAAGGCAAGAATCTCCAAATAGTTTTAGAAAAATGCTCTTCATGTTACTTGTGTGAATTTACTACAATATTTTTTATATTATCTTTTGGTTGTGTAGGTTGTGCATATTTTCTACAAATTGATTATGAACTATCTATTGAATTGCAAGTTCAAAAGCTGAATTGTTTCTTCAAGTATGTCAAACTGTCAATTATAAATAAAATGAAAAGGTTACGTTAAAATATTTTTATACTATCTTATGGTATCTTAAAATAATTTTTATATTATCTTTTGGTTTCTACCAATTTATTATTCATTCAAACATAGCTTCAAGGGTTACCTCATACCTCAGGATTCATGTGTTCCAAAAAGGCTTTGCTTTTGATATGTATTAGACTTTGCTATGATGGTTTTTTTTTTTTTTTTGGCCATTTATATGTATATATTAATAAGAAAGACTGAGATGTGGATTTGGATCTCTCATTTATATGTTAGTTGGTTGAAATCGTTGATCTATGATTCTTTGATCAGAATATTGGTTTTTGGAAATGGGGTTTGATTGTTTTTGTCATTGGTATCATATTTATTTTCCACGTTTTGGTTTTTGTTACTACTAAGATTAATGGGTTCTTGATTTTTGGAATTGGGGTTTGTTTGTTTTTGACATTGCTATCATATATACCAAGTATATTTTTATTTTTATTTTTATTATTAAATTACTGCTGAGATCAATCAGTTCTTGAATCTTGGCATTCATACAAAAGAATATAGAACCCAAACAAGTTGAAAAAATGGGGAAATTATTGAGGGAGATTTAAAAAAAAAAAGAAAAAAAATGAGGTTGGTCTAAAAAATGAGGTAATAAAGTAATTTAATAATGTCGTGAAATTATTAAGACTTTTTGTGTTCCTATGAGGACTCTTTATTTTTAGACAAAACATAAGGCACTTATATAAAATATATATATATATATATATATACATATATATATATATATATATATATATATATATATAGCTACCGTCTCAAAAATAAATTAAAAGGGGAAGGAAGGATCTCTTATGCCACATACCAAGACCATCAGTCATGTAGTAAACGAATGAGTGAAATGGCACCTTCTTTGGTTGTAAGAATAATGTGTGAGAGGATTTTACATATTCATCTATTTAATTTTTTTTTTTTGAAAATGTTCTTCTACTTAATTTAGATATTTATAATTAGACAATTAAATAATAATTTATGCAACAATCAAAAAATGCAAAAATTGTCTATACATATTTATCATGGATGGTTATAAATTTACATTTAACTTAGCATTTATGTATTCTTATGCTTTAATTTACATATTTATAACTAAACGATGAAAATTATGAATAAAATAATTAAAACAGTTCACTCATTCATAAAGCTAGCAAAATACTATAAATTACAATCCTAAACAACTTCAAAAATACAAACCAAAAATATCAAAAATACTCTTTACACAATCACAAAAATTAGCATGCAACATGAATTACCTACAGAATTATTGGTCAAAATATTTTCCAATGTGGGAAGACAATCGCCAAAATTTTTAGGCAACGTCAAAACGAGGTACACATTTAAGTTCACAACTGATGTTTGATACTTTCACATCAACTTTTCACTTTTTCTTTACTAATCACAATCTACCATGTCCAAAATTGTGGCACAAAATATTGTAGTCCTATATTTTCTTTTTTTATTAACTTTATACAATGAAGTCGTGCACAGTTTTAGAATCATTTTTATATTTTTGGAAAAAAAAAATTTGACTTCGTAGATCCAATATTGCAAGTGTGATGAAAACAATGTTCATGTATCATCCTTAGTATATGATTATTGACATGTTTTGTCACCAGTTGATTTTTTTCAGCACATCAGTTTCTTAATATGTGTTTATGTTTTTAAAAAACAACTGCAAGCGATTCAATCGGCTAACAAAAAAAAAAAAAGGTTCTTCACGACATCAATCTAACTAGACTGCTCCAAAATTCTTTATTCCTTCGAAAGGAGGAAGGAAAACTCATTCATCAATGCTTTAGGGCTGAAAACAAACAAGCACTATTTTGGGTTGGAGCTCACAAATATTTTGTACAAAATCAAACTAAAGCGGGAAAACAAATCCTTTTTTAAGCCAACATAGAAGGAGACAAAAATGCAAAATATGGATTGACAATTGCGTTGTTATGCAAATCAAATGATGAGAGAATACAACTACTGTTATCAATTCTAAACCAACCAAATGGAAAACTATTGCTGCAAAACTATCAACAAATCTTTCGACATACAACTTTTGGAACAAACACATTTTGCATCCCAAATAACCAAGCATGCAAGAAAAATGGAGTGGGTCATTGGGATCGTGAATACCCTTACCCTTATGGAAACGAAGAATTACATGTAACATGCAAAATGTGCTTAATTGACTTGGAAATGTACAAATTGGCCAACCAAGTATGGTAGAAATTATGTTTCACAAATAAAATCTACAAAAAAATTTCCTCATTCTATTCCGAATATCTTTAATAATACAAAATTAATTCAAAGACCAAAACCTCCCATCACCATGAATCATGCAATATATATATATATATATATATATATATCATTATCATAAAATAAATTTTCACACGCAACGCGCGGGTCCGCGACTAGTTTAAATAATACTCATAACATTTTAGGCAAGATGAAGTTGTGGCAAAATCAGGCAATCATGAACTATCAAATTTTCGATCTTTTCTAAACAGCTTAGAAATATGAGAAATTGGTAGGTTTGGCTGCCCAATTTTTTTTTTTTTTTGGTTGCTAACGGCTACCCAAAACTTAAGTGAAGGCAGATTACCATCTAAATGGCATAATTTAAAATGTTAAAAAAAATTCACAAAAGATTTGAGACAATCATTAACTTCAATAAGGAAGGTTTGAATCTAACATTCATGTATCATAAATACTAAATAATCACACATATTAAGATAAAAAACAAACTCACAATCATATGTTATCTCGAAAAGGAAATAATAAAAATTTTAAATCTCGCAAACCAAAAGTTGATGGAGAAAACATTTATACCACTAGCTTACATAGAAGAAATGCTGCGAAGAAGAATGGTTAGTTGAACATGCATATAGACCATAGTCTTTGTTCAATGGCATCTCTTGCCAACCAACGCACTCCACCATGACTGATGGCCTTCAGCACATCTCAAATTGATTGGATGCTCATTGTTGAAGCACAATCTTACCAATAACTAGCACACGGCTATCGTAATTCTCTCTAAAGTAGGCAACTTCAATGAGTCATTGATCCAAGCGCTATTTGCTCTTAGAAGATCAGAAAGCACAAGCATCTTTAGACAAGAAAGCACACCAGGTTCCAACCCATAGTATCCTCTCAGATTTCAGGACATTATTCAATTCAAGCTATTCAATCAACTTTGGACATCTGCATAAAGTTAAAGTTGTTAGTCAAACCATGCTTCCAAATCCAACATACACGACCATCTTAAATGCTTTATGGAAGCAACATTTTCCATAAGAGAAAATTTTCCATTATTCACAATATCATCATTGATAAAATACCTATGGTAGTTTTGGCTATCCCTTTAATAGTATAATTTAAAAGTTCAAAAGTTTTCATTACAAATTTGAGACAATCATGACCACCCATAACAAAGGTTTCTTTCTAACATTCATGTATCACATATATTAAACAATCACACATGTCAAGATAATTGATAGACTCATATTCATATGATATCTTGAAAAGGAAGAACACGAAAATTTTAAATCTCACAAACCAAAAAAGTTGATGGAACAAACATTTCTACCATTACCTTACACAAAAGAGTAACCGTGAAGAAATCTGAAGCCGAAAAGACTAGTTGAAAATGCATATAGACCGTAATCTTTGTTCAATAGTGTCTTCATTCCATACCAACGCACTCCACCATAATTGTTGGCATTCAATACATCTCAATTTGACTGCATTCTCACAGTTGAAAGGCAATCTTGTCAGCGATTGGCACATGGATATCTTAATATTCTCTAAAGCTGGCCACTCCAATGAGTCATCAGTACAAATGCTTTCCACTTTTGGAAGATCATAGAGCTCTAGCGTTTTCAGTTTGGGAAGCACCTTGGGTTCAAACTCATTATTCTCAAATTTTGTAATTATCTCTTTGATTTCAGGACTTCCTTCAATTCTTAAGTGTTGAAGTCTACAGAGTTCTTTAATCATACCATTGGAGAATATTTTTTTCAACTTCGGACATTTCTTTAAGATTAAACTTGTTAGGTTAGCTAGGCTTCCACTATGTACTGGACCTTCCCATATGCTTTCTAATTTTGGGACATTATTTATGTACATCTTTTCCAAGTTTTCTAATGCACTTCTTCTTTCGCTATCACCATCAACAATTGTTTCAATATCATCGCAGCCTTCAATTAAACAACCTCGCATTTTATTGATATTTCCAATACCAAAATCTGATAATCTTGAAGCTCCTTTATGACCAATCAATTCAAATGTTTCAGAATTTGCAAGAACCTCTGAAATTGCAGGATTTACACCTTCACCATTTGCAAGCTTGAAACACTTCCTGATTTGGTATTCAAAACAATCTAGAATATGATAACTTGATGAGTCATGATAACCAACAGAAAAGTGGAATGTGAAGTGCATTTCCTTCCACAATGGGCTTGTCGAGATAAAACTCTTAAGGCAGTCCACATCGGGAAAGAAAATTGAAAGAGAAGTCAAACATTTCAAGGTAGCCACCTCCTCTGTTATAGACTTTACAACTCCCTCCCACCTTCGATTGTTCGGATCTACATCAATTCTTAGTTCTTCCAATAAAGAAAGATTTGAAAGGAAATTTCGATGAAATTCAACATCCCTTGATTTTCCCAAGCCAAAATTTGACAAGGACATACGTAAACACTTCAACTGAATCAAATATCCAATTTGAATTGGCAAATGATTAATCCCAGTTCGTCGAATATCAAGCACCTCAAGATGCTTTAGTTCTTCTAAGTAATTAAGCTCCATTAAATTGATGCAAGAATTCAGATACAATGCTCTTAAACACGTCAAGCAAGACACAGATGATGGTAATGATGCAATTCCAGTGCCGTGTAAGTCTAGAACTAGTAGATTTTGCATGTATTTAAAGAAATAATGAGGAATCACTTTCAGGTCATTATTTCTTTGTAGCAACAATGTTTTAAGATCGTTGCAATCTGGCAATTCTGGTAAAATGCACAATTTGCTATCCATCAAGGAGATTCGATTTACCTGCTGCCATTCTTTCTCATTGGGGGGCTCTTGTAGCTCCTCTTGGGTTTTCACCAAAATCTTAAAATCCTGGCTTTGGGAAGAAATTTTAAGGGCCATATTCCGCAACACTTTGTTCATACTTACATGATTCATCTTCTTGCTCCTCTCTAGCAAAGATACTTTGATAAGTTCATCCAATATGGTATGCCCTTTACCACGTGCAACTTTAAAATCATCAGCATCATGAATAAAACCTTCAGCTTTCCAACATTCCAACAAATAATCTATATATATGTCATAGTCTTCAGGATATAATGCAGTGTACAAAAAGCAAAATTTTTTATTGTCAGCATCTAAATCTTCATAACAAAACTTTAAAAACTCAATCAATTCATCCATGCCTTGGACTTTGATACTACGCCATCTTTGCAAACGCATTAATCCATCACGCCACAGGTGGAAGTTATCCTTTCTTCTGAAGGTGCTTGCAACCCTATCTATTAAGAGCGGCAAACCAGCACACTCACGAACAACTAGCTTGGCTATTGGCTCAACACCTGAAATATTTATATTTTGACCGACTTTCTCCTTAAACATTTTCCATGCATCTTCTTTAGACATTCGTTTCACATTAATCAACGCATCCATTTCACGACAAATGTGACGATATCTAGTCGCCAATACCACCTTGCTATCCTTTTGATTGTCATAGATACCTATCTTTTTTAGATCCAGAATGTCCCAAACTTCATCCAAAAGAAGTAGATACCTCTTGCATTCCAACTCCATAGATATTCTCCAAGCAATTTCATCAACGGTAGTGATGCCTTCCATATTCAATTTTAGCCGATCTATAATTACATGTTGCAACTTTTCTACACTCCAATCTTGTGATACATGAACCCATATGACAATATCAAACATTTTAGCAATATCTTCATTGTCATTTAAGTTCTGCATTATTGTTGTTTTCCCGATTCCTACCATTCCCCAAAGTCCAATTTTTTTAACATTCCCATCTCTTAGGAGGCTCAATATATCTTCAACAACGCAATGGAGTGATGGCTTGTCTTCTATTTTGGGTGCATGCATAATTCTCACACGTTCTGGCGGTTTCTCAACCATCATTCCCCTCTCAAATTTTGCCTCTGACCGGAGGTTATGTAGCTCATCGCACTTCTCTGCCATGCTTTTGCTAAGTTTTGCACGGAAACGATGGTGAAAAACCCTCCATAACCGCTTTTTACCTCGTACTTTCTCGTACTTGGTTTTCAGTTTTTGCACATCTTCTTCACTCTTCGTGACTGTAGACATCCAAACTTGGCATTCTCTAGTGAACTGTTTCGTCTTATATTTGTTTGCTTCAGCCACTATATCTTCCTTTCTAGCAGATAGCTTCTCTGCAATATCTGTTAACCTTTTATAGTGTTTTTTCAGGTCACGCGCATAATTAACAGTCTGATTTATGTTATTGACAATCCGTCTCCCATCTTTGTACACCTCAGCTGCAACTGCAGAACCTACTATCTCTGTTCCCGACATACCTGTGGTACGACAAAATAAAATTTAAGACGTTGACAGAAATTCAAAATGCAAAATGAAGACTAACTTTTCAGTTCAACGATATAAGGATTAAATTGTAGTTAACAACACAAACAAGGGCATGGTTGGTCCAAAGATGCCAACTAGATTCCACTGAAATGTTAGTGGACGAACTCACAAGATTAAAATACAAATTCAAAGCAACGGTGATAGAGATATGTTAGCCCATTAGCATAGACCCAAGTCTAATTCTATTTTGTGTGCAAGTCAATCTTCCTACTTATACTAAAAGTCTATTAGTATAGGATTTAGTCTATATATACACATGTTATGGTTCATTGTAACACAAGATTTATACTACACTCTAATATATTATTAATATAACCTTTTAGGGTTTCCTCCATGGATGTAGGTCGCTAAGCTGAACCACGTAACCCTTGTGTGTTATTATATCATATACTTTATGTTTCCGCTTCTGCATCCATACTAGCATATTCAACATGGTGTACCAATGTAAATATTTAACATGAAATGTTAAATAACGTGGTGTACCAATGTTATTATATACTTTATGCTTCCGCTTCCGCATCCATACTAGCATATTCAACATGGTGTACCAATGTTAATATTTAACATGAAATGTTAGTGGGCGAACTCACAAGATTAAAATACAAATTCAAAGCAACAATATTTCACAATCTTAGAAAAAGACTTTACAGATGAGACTCTTTTCATCAATGAAGATTATCTATACATGGGCTTATAATTTATTTTTGTGTAGATTACATAAATGGTTTGTAATCTTTACACCTTGTGTCAATTTGATCTATAACCTTTAAATTGTGTTAATTTGATCTCTAACATTTTGTTGTTGTGTCAATTTATTTCCTACTATTAACTCTTCGACAGAATTTGCTGACATGTCTAACGGATTGAATAAAAAATTATTTGTTTGGCACGTAGGCGGACACCACATCATATTACATTAAAAAAAAAAAACAAAAAACAAAACAAAGAACAAAATAGAAGCATGCCCTGCCTCTCGCAAGTCCTATTTGGGGTCAAAGTTTAAAAATCCCTAACTCTCTGATTCGATAATCAGACCATCCCTCATCACTCAAAACCACAACACACAACAGCTTCTTCATATTTTGGTCGATAACGAAGGTTGTAGATGGCGAGGACCGGCGATTTTGGTGAGGACTCTCTCTCTCTCTCTTTTATTGTGGTTTTGTTTTGAATATTTGTGATGCAGGATTTTACTGAATTGGCACAAAGATGGGAGATTTTGGTATTGGGTTGAATTGGGCATTGGTTGAAATTGAGCTTTTGTGCTGTGTGTGGAAATGTGTTGCTGTGATTGTTTACTTTGAATTTGTGGTCTTGGAGTTTGTGTTGGGATTGGATTTTGTTTAATTTGTTGATTGGAATATAAGCTTTTGAGCATTTGTTCCATTTTGCCAAAAAAGAAAGAAAAAAGAAAGAGCATTTGTTCTTATTCTCTATGTGCATTACAATGATTTGAATTTGTGATTTGGGGTTTGGTTTGATTTGTTGAGGCAGAGACATGATTCCATTTTGTTCTTTGGATTTTGTAATATGAGGTGGCATTTGAGATGTCTGCTTACGTTGCAGAGAAATAATTTTTTTTATTTAGTCCGTTAGACACGTTAGTAATTTCCGTTCAAGAGTTAATAGTAGACACCAAATTGACACATCACTGAAAAGTTAAGAACCAAATTGACGTAAGGTGTAAAGGTTAAAGACCATTTATATAATTTACCCTTAATTTTTTTTTAACGGAAAAAGTTACATCTTTTTTATTTGAGTAATAAAGCAAGTAATGATAATTTGTTATTTATATTAATGTTTCAAATATAAAATAAAAGTAACTCAAAGGTCCTTTTTCCCCATTGAATTTAAGTAGCTCAAGCACGTATTCACCACGTGAATTACAAACTTTAGAGAAAAATTATATGTCACGAGTGATTTTGTGATACATACATAGATGAATTTGGGTTGTGGGTCATCAGAATTCATGTAGGATACTAGGAGTGATATGTAGTGCATTACGTGCTTGGTTCCCACTTAGGAGATGTTAGTAATGGGGGCTGCTTTTGCATGGGATTGGTAGAGTTATTTTAGTCGGTATTGATATGTAATTTTGGGTTTGTTAGAATAAGCCCGAGTCTTTAGTTCGTGGAGTCGTGGTTGTTTAATCTATCTTACTACTATTTAAGGGATTTTCCTTGTTTAGATTCCTAATTTTTTATATGCAAATTAAGTATCCTCAACTTAATCTATTTAGAAGATGTAAGTATCTATACTAGGATAAAAACTTCTCTCTCCTAGACTCCCTTAGGTCTTGAAAAGTGGAAGCCCCAACTTGTGTTTTTTCATGCAAGATCCAAACTCTTCCAATCTGTGATACCAGATTGTCATAGGGGATTTTTGTTCTTTGTTTGATCTCCCATCCCCCTTATCCATTCGATGATACCTGATTGTTGTAAGGAATTTTATTCCTTGCTAAATCTCCCTTCTCTATACCTCCCATTCTTGCAACAATTAATATCTTTCTTCAAATTGAGTAATCTTCGCTAATGGATGCGTCCTTGGAGGAGATGTGGAAACGCTTTCGTCTCTCTCATGTAGAAAAAGGGGTGATGTCTGTTAAATCAGAAGAAGTATCTTTTTCACAACAACAGACTCAGTATTAGGAGATAAGTTGGTGAGTTCATCTATATATGTCAAGGAAATTTTTGAATTGGATAAAGATGAAGATATGGAAATGATTCCAACTGTTCATGAAGAGAAATTGGGCCATACCAAGTCTTCCTTAAGGACTTGGAAATTGTAAAGTTTTTATTTACAACTATTTTGTGTTGGTTTTAATTCCATGCCAAATTTGATTGTAATTATGTTCAATCATGTTTACCCTGTATTTTATGTGAGATTTTATTGTATAGATTGTGTGTGAGAAAGAGTGTGAAGACTCAAGCTCTTATTGAAGACAAAGTGGATTTCGCGAGAAGTTATCTAGCGAAGTGAGCCACATGCAGAGCACATGACTGGAATGCGAAAAGTCATGACAGCTGGTTTTCGTGAGTAATTCGCAGGTAAGGCCTTTTCACGAAATACCCGCAAAATATTCAGTTTTGTTATTTTGGCATATCTGCTTCACTGTGTCTTCACCCACACTATATATACTCTCATTACTCACATATTGTAAGGAGTACTTTTCAGAGAGAAAACCCTAGATACTATTACCTTGAGAGTTAGAGATTGTTATACTCACAATCCTCTACACAATCCTTTGTGATTTTCCTCAACTTCTACCTCTCCATATCCAAATCCTTAAGAGGTTGATAGCCCAAACACTTACCACACCCATTTTGAGTGTAAAGTGAGGTTTTAGTACTGCTGGGAAGCATTGGAAGAAGCCAATCGTTTGGCGGATGCAATCAGACTGAATTGCGTGATCCAGAGAGATAGAGAAGACAAGGCTTCATTAAGTCAGTTGGTAGCAGGAGCTTGGAGGGCTCAAGTACATGGGGTAGACTAGGCTTGAAGGGTCTTTTGTTATTCGTGTACTTCAACTTGTTCTCTAGTGGATCGATTTACCGTTTGGAGGGCGTCAGAGAGGTTTTTCGCCGAATTCTTCGATTTCCTCTTCGATAACACGTCTCGGTGTTATGTTGTGTTTGCATTCTTCTTTCGTACTCTTTTAGCTTTCATTTTATTGTTGTTATTTAATGAATATGGCTTAGAGTAGTTTTATTGTTTGTTTGCTCGCATTTACTCTTATTCTGCACTTAATTTAAGTTAGAGTAAAAACAACCAAGCCGTAACTTTTAATTGGAAGTCTAAACGAGCTCTTTTGTATTCACACAAATCTGAGCTTTTAGAAACGTATGCTTAGGAGTAGTGGAAAAATTCCAACAGATTTTTCCTGCTCCCTTGGTCTCACCACAAAAAAATGAGGTGCCGAAAAAGGTTCAGAAAATGCTACTGAAGCTTATTACAAGAGGCAAGCTATCAGTAAAGAACAAAAGAATTCAATGCATCCCGCGGCCGAGGTTGGTCTCTAACCCCTTTCACAATATGAAAACTCAAAGCGTGAATTTGAAAAGAATTTGCCCACTAGAAGTTGCATGGATTCTTGAGGATATTAATTTGATTTGTGAAAGTGTTTTTTTATGGATTTTTTTAGTGTTCCTTTTATTATATTCATGTTACTCTAGCAGTTGATAGTGCTGTAAAAGAGAATGATGACATCATTGTTTAATGCTCCCTCTTTTCTCTTTTCTCATTGTATAGTGTGATTTTCAATTAATAAAGTCTATTATCGTTTTCTCTAAAAAAAAATCTATACTCTATACTACTATTATTTAAGGGGCTTTCAAGCCATTTTAGCTATGGACTCTAAGCCGTGGACTCTATTTAAGCCATAGACTCTAAGATGTGGAGTCTATATAAAAATCCTAAATTTTAGATAAATTTGAAATAATAATAAAAACAGTTTTTTTTTTCACCATGTTTCTCTAAATCCCATAAAATTAGGCACCACCTCTCCTTACACCTTCTAACTTCTTTTTTTTTTTAGATTATATCAACTTGGGTTTATCTTTGATAGAGTTGAACACTTACAAAAAAGAAAAATGTGAAAGAGAAACAAAAAATGAGCATAAGCGCATGGTTAGAGGCTAGTGTAAAATTAGTAATTAAAAAAAAAGGGTTATTCATACTATTCTCTATCTTTTCTCTTCTTTTCTTTTTTTTCTTTTAAAAAAAAAAAAAATTAGGGATGTAACTATGATGATCCCCCATATCATTTTTGTTGATAATACACCCATTTTCTATGATGCAAGCCCAACTCAACTTTGCTATTTGCGATGTATCCTTATTTGTTTTAAGGCAGTATCAAGTTTGAGGATAGATGAGAATGAAACTGAAATTGTGCCAATTGGAGAGGGGTTGAATTTTTTTATGAATTTTAAAGCAATCATCATGGCTGTCGTGTTTCCTCTTTTCCTATGAAATATTTGGGTTTGCCTCTAGGAACTTGCTTCAAGGCAAGGCACATCTTGGACATTATCAATTTATCACTGAGAGGATGAAAAAGAGATTGGTTGGCAGGAAGAAATTGTCCTTATCAAAAAGGGTGAAACTTATTACCCTTTTTATTATACATAAGTTACACATGCACCTTCTCTTTTTTTTTCTTTTTTTTTTTGAAAAAGAAGTTACACATGCACCTAGTGGACCTTAAACTCATAACCTCATCCTTATTAAAAGTAGTTTATCACTTTATTTCCAACTTTTCTTATCTTTACTTTTGTTGCCTGCGGCTACAGGCGTGGCAAAAGGCATGGAGAATACAAAGGGGCTTTCTCTGGTGATGGCTTTGTTGAGGTCAAACCGCAAAAGGACCTTATAGTGTGGGCTTGTGGAATAATATTTGAAGAAGATGGAACAACTTCTCACTTTTATCTGATCTGTTGTTGGTGACAATGCTAGAATACGTTTTTGGCATGATTTGAGGAATGGTAAGACCACTCTTTAAGGAGGGGAAATTCTTGTATGCACTTAGTGAGACATAAGTTTTATATGCTGGCGTACGTATAAGATCCCACATCCTTAAGGAGAGATATCTTAGGGGCTGTTTGGATTTGCTATTTTCATAACTCATAACTCTGTTTCCATAACTCATAACTCAAAAATGGTGGAACCCACGGCTGAGAAGTCTGTTTGGACTTTGTTTTCAGTTTTTGTTTCCATCACTTAATTCTCTAATTTTTGAGTGATGAGTTATGGAAACTAAAAACACATTTTAGATGTTTTCAGTTTCCATAACTCTGTTTTCAATGACATTTTTGTAATAAACCTACTGTTCAGTTGCAATGTTGGACTTTTTTGGTTTTATTATTATTATTATTATTTTTTTGAAACAAAGCCCAGCCGCAATGTTGGACTTTTTTGTTTTTTGGTTTTTGAAACAAAGTAACGCAAAACTGGGTGATGAGTGCCAAACGGGTGGGATTGGGGAAGTCGGGGTATTTTAAGTGATGAGTGATGAATGATGAGTGACGAGTGACGAAAATTGAGTGAGGAGTGATGAGTGATGAGTGATGAAAAAAAAAATCCAAATAGGGCCTTAGCCTCTTTCTTTTTGTCTGGGACAAAGACATTGAGGTTACGGATAATATATATAACACAAATGGGAGCTTTTATTGGAATCCATTATACATTAGAGAGGTGCAAGATTGTGCACTAGAACATATGGTTTAATTAATGGAGGATATATATACACATACTAAGAAATTACCTAATGGGGAGGAAGACAAATTCGAATGGATCCCGTTGAAGTTTCAAGGCTTCCAAGTGAAGGGTTATTATAAGACACTGAGAGGAGATAAGAACCCATTTCCTAGGCAGAGAATTTGGAAGCTCATGTTCTACCAAGTGTGGCTTTTTTCATACACCTAGCTAAGAATTTGACTACAACTCTACAAGAAACCTTCGACAATAAGGGATAATCATCATAGATTGGTGCTTAATGTGCAAAATCGGGGAGAATGTGACACATCTTTTCCTTCTTTACGTGGTAGCTCAAGATTTGTGATCTTTGGTTTTTTGCTTATTTGGTGTGTCATGGATAATGTCTTGTTTTGTGTTTGTAAGGGTCATATATTTATGTATTGGCAAAACACACGTTAGTAATTGAGTCTTAGTTTCTAGTGTGTTCAAGAATATTTCAGTTGAATAAACAAGTGATATTATTGAAAACACAAGATTGCTTAAGAAACTGATCAAGAAAAGATGTCAGAACAGGACTTAGATACCTTTTGATACCTGTCAATCTATCGAGACTTAATGGATCTCGATACCTCTCAATCTATTGAGTTACTGGAATTTTTTTTTTTTTTTTAGCCAGCAACATTTTATTTAGGTGCCTATTTTTTATGGGTTTTTTAACCTAGTTGGAGAGCTATTTAAAAGCCCATTAAGCTCCTATTAAAATAGGCTGGTTGTGATAGAAAACCTAAGGCATTTCATATTGAAACTCTAGCATCGACTTATTGAACCTGTGAGTTCAAAAAATAAGCAAAGTCTCTAGTACTAACAATTGAAGATTTTATTGGGGTTTTGTGTAAAACTATTGCAAAAATCAGCTACAACAATAAAAAGAGTTGTTGTGTTGTTAGTCATAAATAGGATATTTGTGCAAAGGAAAGGTCTATTACAATAAGTAGTCCAACTGGGGATTGTAGCTGAGGTTTTACTGTAGGTAGGTACTTTGGGATAGTGTAAGATTCCTTGTATTTGTAACCTCTATTATTGTTAGTGGATTATTCGGGGGTGATAACCTAAAATTCACCCAGTAGGGTTTTGCCTACAATGATTTTTCCCATCTTGATCAAATTACCATGTCAAACTTATTTTCCGCTACATTTAATTTAGTTTGGTGATTTTATTGTACCTTAATTTGCATGTAATTTGGACTAATTAATCAACTTGGGTAATTAGTTAATTTAATGAATGTAATTAATGATGATGATGACCTTCAAGAAGCTTATAATAAGCTTTATAAATTATTTTTTCAGATCTCTTAAAAGAAAACAAAATTAGAGGCTAAACTTGGGATGTCAAACTTCAAAAAGGTGAATTGATTGTAAAATTGGATGAAGCCAATAAATTAAACGAAACTTTGAAAAATCAAATTTCATCTCAAGTGGATAAAATTAAAAGCTAGGAAGAGCATCTAATTGAATTTAAAGTTGAAGTAGAAAAATTAATTAGTGTCAAGCCTTGTTGATGAGCCGAAATCAAAAGATAATTTTTTTTTTTTTTATATTCCTCCATTTAAAAAGAATAATGAAGAAGAGTTTAAGGCTAATATAGCTAGGATAGACAAATGTAAAAAAATTTATGTTGACTCTGAAATCTCTAAAAATCTATGTCTAAATCCTCTCCTAGGCTACAAGAAAATATGAATTTGTCCAACTTGTCATCATTATCATGTTGTTGGTCATATTAGGCCAAATTGTGCTAAGTTGATGTCTTTGTCAACCTCCAAATCTAAACACCCACCTAGGAAATCTAGTAATTCTAAAACTACTCATGTTTGTCACCATTGTGGTGCTTCTAGTCACACTCATCTTGATTGTTTCAAGTTGTTTCCTCTTAAGCAAGTGTTTGATATATCTCATCCTTTGTCTCAAGGCTCTATACCTATTCGTGGTAAGTTATTAAAAGTTAAGTTTTTTAACTCAGTTTTTGGGGAATGCTATTTCCTCTATTTTTTTTCTAAAATAAAATACAGAAGCATGAACAATTCACATTTTTTACTAAAGAATATTCTTACAATGCTTTTTTAAGAGTTAACAAAATATAATAATAACTATATTTAGCTTATGTTGGAATTATAAAATGCATCTAATTGCATATTTTAAAATGTACTCATGCATATACATGGAGTTACAAGTTAGTATAAATATATGCGTGCATATGTGTGTAACTTTTGAAACCGCAAGGTTATTTATGAAACTCTTTTTTTTTTTAATTATGAAAAATATTAATGAAAATGTAAACATGATATATATAAAATGTCACTTAATTTACGTTATATCCATGTTTTGTTGTCTCAATTCTATGCCAAATTAATTAACTTGTAATTTTGCTTAGTTTTTCATGTATTTTTGGGATTACATTGTAATTGGGTAGAGTACTTGAGCCTTGGTCACTGTTGCTGGTTGAAGAAGTTCACTTCCGTGAAAGTAGGGGAGTTCAAGCAGCCCGCCCACCTGCCCAACCCGCTCACGTCCGATCCACCGCCACCCAATCCAACAACTCCGGTGGTCGGACGCGGGTTCCAAACTCTCTAACCCGACCCTAGTGGGTTGGTTGTTGGTTTTCCCTTTCAAAACTCGTGAAACCCGACCCGCCCGTAAGCTTCACACTCATTCTGGCGATTATTAAGCATTCTGGACCAAATCCGACAAGACCTCATCGAGATCCATCGAGATCTAGTCCAGATCCCACAAGATCTCGCCGTTATCCAACAAAATCTAGGCTAGATCTCGACGAATCCAGCCAAATATCGGCCCTGATGATAAAACTCGAGACCGACCCGATACAACCTGAAACCAACGAGACCCGAATTGAAAGATCTGACCAAATCATTCGGGTCAGTTTCGGGTTATATTTTCATCCATCTGAATTATTTGGGTCAAGTCCAGGTTGGGCACAAGCTTGACCCGTGAACAGCCTTACGTGAAAGTAAGTGTTGCCCGCAAGATGAACACGTGGTAGAAAAAGGAGCAAGCTTTTTCTTTACAACTTGGTGGGTTTTCATGGTTTTGGTTTTGAGGACAAACTTCTAGCTTTTCATGGTTTTGGTGTCTCTGGTGGTGGGTTTGATGGTAGTGGTAGGGGGATGTGGGGGTGATAGACGGTGGTGCTTGGATTGAATTGGTTTTTGTTTTTGTTAATTTTTTAATATTTTTGAATTTATTATTATTATTTTGATGTGGTGTAATTTTAAAATAGAAGATGTAATGTAGAGTGTATTGGAAATAATGTGCTAAAATTGATAAAGTAAGTTACTAAAGTAAGTTTTGGTGTGGTAAATAGCATTTGGTATGATATTAGTAAGTATTAACGGTATCAAATCACAGTCAACAAGTAACACCTATAACAGAAAACGCATTTAATGGTTCGATTCATTTTCTAATAGAACGTTGAGAAACTATACCAGCTAACTATTACCTATTTACCTTCTTAAATTATTTTATTTCATTATAAAAAAAAAGAGTTTAATAATGGACAGCTAAAAATCAGATCAGATTTAACAAAGAAGACCGTTTTGGTTTTTTTAATTTTTTTATTATAATATATATATATATATATATATATATATATAACAATTTCATAGACTAACTGGTCGAAAGACCAATAGAAAGTACATCTCTTTGGACATGATTAACAATCACGGGAGTTTCTTCCACCCAAATTCCACGATCAGATCAGATTTGACAAAGAAGACAGTTAATTCCGGCCGAATTGAACACCCAAATGGCATACAGCTTAGTCATTTTCCCAGTCAAAGTGAGAGGGCATATATGTATAGAGTAATGTAATAAGCTTTAAGCACTCCATTTCAATTTCCAAACGCATAAACCTAACCATGAATGAGAGAATAGTATATGTAGATAAAGAAGACTAACCTTAGAACAGCTCAAGAAAATCACCAACAAGGAGATATGCAATTCCGGCTCCCCTTACCTAATTCCAAGAAAAAGTACTAGACCATTAAAGTCTTGGCCCTCCAGTAACAATAGAGCAGTGTTAAAAACTTACAATTATGAAACTACCTTACTGCAGCTCAAGAAAATCACCAACAAAGAGATATGGAACTTCCGACTCCCCCAATAAGCCACTGACAAAGTAAAGACTAGACAGGGTAAGTTTTGTCCCCACCGGAGTCATAGAGCAGCAAAGTTACAATTATGAAAACTCGCCTCTTTAGTACAGCTCAAGAAATCACAACTTAAGAAGGAGATTTTTTTTTTTTTTTTTGAGTACCAGGAAGAAGATCTGGAACTTCCTGCTACTCTACCTAGCCACGAAGAAAGTATAAAGGCCTGCTTCTCTAGTCATTGACAAAAGTATAAAGACCAAACCGGCACATATTAATAATAGAGCAATGTTACAAATAATGAAAACTAAATTGAAAAAAAAAAAAAAAAAAAAAAAAAACAGTAAACTGTGGAGACGTACATATAAGAAATTAATTTTACTATAAAATAATGAATTATGAAATAATTATTCTAATGCGTGGCCTTCACCTTAGAAATTCTTCCAACGGAGAACAAATGCTTTTTTAGAATGCTAGAATAATTTAACGTTGCTTTCCTATTGAACAAATGCTTTTTTCAAATTGCTAGAATAATTTAACGTTGCTTTCCTATTTATACTTCCTCCACCAATAAGTGTAATTGATTTTGATTGTCAAGTTGTTCACCAAAAGTAACATCTATTAATTAACCAAATGATATTTTAAGTGATGGTTTACAAATAGACTCTTGATAGGATAAAATAAATAAATAAATAAATAAATATATATATTTTTATATATTTATAAAGATAGTTCCAATTCATAGCACCCGCTCCTGATAACTTAGTCATTAACAAAGTATAAGACCTGCTCCTTTAGTCATTGACAAAAGTATAAAGACCAAATGGAGTAAGGTTTGGGCCCATATTAATAATAGAGCAATGTTACAAATAATGAAAACTAAATTGAGACCAAAAAAAAAAAAAAAAAAAAAAACGTAAGCCGTGGAGACGTACATGTAAGCAATTAAATTTACTATAAAATAATGAATTATGAAAGAATTATTCTAATGCGTGGCCTTCACCTTAGAAATTCTTTCAAAGGAGAACAAATGCTTTTTTCGAATGCTAGAATAATTTAACGTTGCTTTCCTATTTATACTTTCTCCATCAATAAGTGTAATTGATTTTGATTGTCAAGTTGTTCACCAAAAGTAACATCTATTAATTAACCAAATGATGTTTTAATTGATGGTTTACAAATAGACTCTTGATAGGATAAAATAAATCTTTTTTTTTTAATTACATAGAAATAGTTTCAATTCATGGCATCTGTTCTAGATGATCTCTTTTTCAATCACAATAGACTTTACTAGTTGAGCTAACTGAAATTCACTAAAGCTAAATATATAATAATTAAGGGCTTGTTTGTTTAGTTGAAAAAACACCACTTTTGTTTTCATTTTCAGTTTTTAGTGGGTTTCATCACTAAAAAACTTGTTTGGTTTTGACATTTGTATTTAGTTTTTATTTTCAATATCTTAAAAGTTGAATTTTGAATACAAAAAAATGAATACAACTTTTCAATGTTTTCATTTCTCTATGAATATGAATACAGTAGCATATTCATAAATATTGTGAAGACACAAAATTACTTTTTTTTTTTAGTGATGTGATGCATGTGAGTGAGAAAAATTACTTTAAAAAAAAAAAAAAGACAATGACCAAATTAACCCGGGTATAATGTATTCTATACCCAAATTATGTATTCAAAACAACTTACCAAATATTACCAAATGTGAATATAGAATAAAAAAAATGAAAAGTGAATACACCACTTTTTAAAACCAAATACACCATAAATGATTAAGATAACTTTATGTAGGTCACATTAAAACTCATAAGGATGATTTTTTTACATTATCTCACTTGGCTCATGTGACATTTAAATACATTGATGAGTGACTATAATACGGCATAATATTACTCATACCAAAATGCTCCCACTCAAATAAATAATCCAAAACATGAATCATGGTGATGATACCCTAAATTATAATAAGTATTTCCTTCCATGTTTTACAATATGGTATTCTCTGTATGAGTATTTTTATGAAGGGTACCATTTTAGAAAACTTTTTATGAAAAATTTATATATAAAAAAAAAAAAAAAGACTAACTTTTTTGATAACATTTTTCAATTTATTCAACAACTTTTTCAATTTTTCATAAAAGGTTTCTGTGGGGCCAAATAATCCTACGGCCCAGCCCACTTCATTCCTGGGCCGAAGGCCCAAGCCGAGGAGGCATCTAAAATCCGAGGAGGAAAGGCAGAAGCCCAGGCGCCAACAGGACGCGCCGAGGACGACCCCATCATCGGACGTCCGAGAACTTTAGGGACAAGCTCATGACAAGCAGTCACCTCCACATTAAATGTACCTGACTACCGCCCTGGCCGCATTAATGAGGAAAGGACCCTGCACCAACGTCACCTTGGTTGCCGCGACTCTCAAAGAGACTAAGAAGGCGGCTGATGGGACAAGCACCTGAGTGAGGCCCAAATCGCTCAACAAGTGTAGGGATAGGATTGGTTGGGTAAAGGATATATAATGTAAGGGAATCTCTCCTGAGGGGGAGGAGGGATGAGATAACAAAAGGGAAGAAAAGCCTCCTCGGCCATGGGCCAAGGAGCATCCCCCAGTTGTAAATTGTTCAAAGTGTATTCTTTAAATAAAAGAGACCGGAGTTCATGCCTCGTGAACGCCGGCCAGCGCCTAGACCTTCGATCCACTCTCTATAAATTCATTGCGGGGTTCGTTGGGCTTTTGACCCATATCCTTTGGGCTTGGGCAACCAAAAACCCAGACCCTACAATTGGCGCCGTCTGTGGGAAGGATTAGTGCGTCGGCCGGCGCAACAGGCGACTGTTCTAGATAGATATTCTACGGAAGATAGGTGGTGATGCAAAAAAGAACTACCAAACAAACATTGCAGAAAGATAAAAGCTCGAAAACAGAAGATTCAACAGTAAAAAAAAAACTTGATATTATTTCATAAAAAGAAAAGAGGTTACAGATTACAATCAGAGGCTCAGGCAGGCGTGTTTTACAACTGTTCCTACCAGCTAGTCCTACAATCAGAGGCCCAGGCGGACCCGTCCTAAAACTAGTTAGAGGGAAGTGTCAACCCGTACCCTTATTGGCATCAAGAGAATGGGAGAACTTGACAATAAGAGGACGGAAGGGGGCTGAGGCTGGCTCGTTCCAAGGCCACCAACGACTCCTTTCTCGGAGCGGCGGAGCTTGAACAAAGCGAGGAGCAGATACAGGGGCTCCGGGACGCCCTACCCATGATGTTTCCTTGATTCTCTCCAACCCCCACGAGCGTTGGCCGTTGGTGACGGCAACACTCGGGCACCGCCCATGATGTGAGTTCGCATGTCTCCTCCGTCGGGGGTGCACTCAGAGGAGAGAGGTTAGGTACTTCAACGACATCCCTCCGGGCCACCGTGCATGGCGCCATCGGGGTTACGCCTAAACTCTGCCGCACCGGAAGCCTAGTGGGGGCTGCGGCCACAACGGCTCTTGGCACAGATGTCCTCATACCCGTCCAAAGCCGCCCCATATCTCCTAACTCCGGTCACAATTTCAGCGGGGTTATTAAAGGGGCTTGGGGAGCTGAAAGGGTGTGTTCTTTCTGTTGGTGTTGGAAGGTTCATGGAGTATGGAGAAACCATCCCCTCGGAAAGCCTTATATAGAGGATGAGGGTTGGTGAGAATTAATTCACGCAGAATTCGAAAAGAGTGAGTAATAATGAAGCTACCAGATTCCAAGGGGGGCCGTAGACCGTTGGACTTAGGTTCATTCACGAGGCCATTAATGAAAACGCGTTTCGCGTACCGAAGCGTCAGGCGCGGAACACGAACGGCCAAGGGACGCCTCGCAAATGAGAAAGATGAGGGCTCGAGATGGAGGCAAGATCAATGCCACGTGCGAGATCATGATCCGTTCGAAGGAGGAATCGTCCCCAGTAAAGCAATCTGAGGACAAACTCCTACTTACAGAGAAGGCTAAGCGTTAGACAGAACCAAGGCTCTGCATGGTCCTCGGACTCAGGCCTATGGGGAAACTAACCGCTCCAGAAGGCCAAGCGTTAGATAGAACCAAGGCTCTGCATGGTCCACGGACTCAGGCCTATGGGGAAACTAACCGCTCCAGAAGGCCAAGCGTTAGACAGAACCAAGGCTCTGCATGGTCCTCGGACTCAGGCCTATGGGGAAACTAACCGCTCCAGAAGGCCAAGCGTTAGACAGAACCAAGACACTGCATGGTCCTCAGACTCAGGCCTATGGGGAAACTAACCGCTCCAGAAGGACAAGCGTTAGACAGAACCAAGGCTCTGCATGGTCCACGGACTCAGGCCTATGGGGAAACTAACCGCTCCAGAAGGCCAAGCGTTAGACAGAACCAAGGCTCTGCATGGTCCACAGACTCAGGCCTATGGGGAAACTAACCGCTCCAGAAGGACAAGCGTTAGACAGAACCAAGGCTCTGCATGGTCCACGGACTCAGGCCTATGGGGAAACTAACCGCTCCAGAAGGCCAAGCGTTAGACAGAACCAAGGCTCTGCATGGTTCTCGGACTCAGGCCTATGGGGAAACTAACCGCTCCAGAAGGCCAAGCGTTAGACAGAACCAAGGCACTGCATGGTCCACGGACTCAAGCCTATGGGGAAACTAACCGCTCCAGAAGGACAAGCGTTAGACAGAACCAAGGCTCTGCATGGTCCACGGACTCAGGCCTATGGGGAAACTAACCGCTCCAGAAGGCCAAGCGTTAGACAGAACCAAGGCTTTGCATGGTCTTCGGACTCAGGCTCACGGGGAAACTAATCACTTCAGATGATCCTAAGCGTTAGACAGAACCAAGGCTCTGCATGATCCTCGGACTCAGGCTCGCGGGGAAACTAACCACCTCAGATGATCCTAAGAGTTAGACAGAACCAAGGCACTACATGGTCCTAGGACTCAGGCCTATGGGGAAACTAACTCTTTCAGAGGATTCCAGGTGTTAGACAGAACCAAAAGCACTGTATGATCCCTGGACTCAGACCTATGGGGAAACTAACTACTTCAGAGGACTCTAAGTGTTAGACTGAACCAAAGGCACTGTATGGTCCTCGGACCCAAGCCTGTGGGGAAGCCAACTACTTCAAGGGGATCTTAAGTGTCCACCCAAAGAATTTGCTACCTAACCCTTAGGGAACGATGGGTCCACTCAAGCATACATGCCCTCGCTATAATGATTGGTGCCGCGATTGGCCGAGATGCAATTGAAGTTAAAACCATACAAGTAAGGAAAAAACGAATAGCGTGCAAGCAAGCAAGCAAACACAACCAGCAGGAAAAGAAACAAAACTCGTATTTCATTAAGCCCAAGAAGAGTTACACAATAGGATTTACATTACAATAAAAAAAATAAAAAATAAAAAGAAGAAAAATGCAAAAGACAAGAGAGACGACGACGTCGAGGGGCCTGCCCTGCCCACTTATTTTCCTCCCTCAGCTGGGGGCTGGACAATAGCAGATTCAAGGCCTTCTGAGCTTCGGCCAGAAGGGACAGCCTGCGAAGGCGCGGCAAGAACAGCTGCCTCCTCAGCAGCAGGAACCTCAGTTTCAGAGGTAGACTTCACAACCTACTGGGGCGCCTCCTCAACAGGGCCCTCACCTAATTCTGCTACCTTGGAAGGGTCACTTCCTTGGACGAGCTCCCCCACGGGCTCAGCAATCGAGGTGTCCTCACCCGTAGCAGTACCGGCTTCCTCTGCAACCTCCTCGGCCTCAGCGCCACTTGGAGTTGCCTCGCGGATGGTAGGAGGGTAGTACACATTCTCCTCCTTCTACAAGTCGGACGAGGCCTCGACCCCAGCCTGTCTGAGAGCCTCCCTCCAAACCTCGGCAGAGTAGTGCCTGCACAACCCGGGGACTTGAGCCTTAAAGGTTGCTTCTGTCTCTGCCATCCCCGTAGCATAAGCCTCCTCCTCGGCTTCCTGCTTAGTGGCTAGGGCTTCCTCCCTGCCCTGGTCAGCCTCAAACTTGGCCCTCACGGCCTCGTCCCTCGCCCACTCAGCTGCCCGCTTGTCCGACTCGGTGGCAGCCAACTTCTTTGGCAGATCAGCAAGCAGCTCCTTTGCAGTCTTCAGCTGCTCCTCTGCCTCAGCCAAGCGCTTTGAGTAATCTTCAGCCTGCTTCTGGAAGCCGACGAGACCCGACAGGGCAGTATCCCGAGCACTAGTTATTGCACTCAGCTCCTCCCGGGCTTTGGCAAGATCAGCCTCAGAGTTCTTGAGGACCCGAGTGGCCTCCAGGCGTTTCTCACGCTCCACGTCCATGGCTTTCCCCTGGTCATGGGCCACGTCCTCCAACCTATAAGTAGCCTGAATGGCCTGCCTAACAAAACAAGTACACAGTTAGTCGAGCCCGGAAAAGGGAGAGAGAAGCTACAACTCGAATAAGTCATAAATGACGAGAGACTTACCATTCCCAAGTACCTCTTGAGGTAGAGGAAGACCTCCCTGCTCCTCATAGTCGCCAGCTCCGCCATGTCAGCTGGGAGTAGCAGGCACCTTTCCACCGTGTCGGCCACGTACGCGCCTTCGCCCTCTTTGAAATCCCTGAGGGAGGAGTCTTCCCTCAACGGGCCCCCGTGGAGCATTGGAGTAGGAAGCCAGGCCTGAGGCTCGGGCTGGTCATCAACCTGTTTATCCCGGCCTTGGGAGCCTATCTTCAGCTGTTTGGATGGCCGCCGATTATCATCTTCCTCCCGTGGGGACCCGGACTTTTCATCAGCCGGCCTTTTGCCCTTATCCTTCTTCTGCTTGGGATCAGAGGGCTCACGCCTAGAAGGCAAACCCGTCTTGGACGGAGAAGGAGAAAGTTCAAAGAGAGATAGAGTGACTTACAGAAATGTGTAAAAGCTCCTCAGACCGACTTTTTATGCTGGAAATGTAGACTCTTGGGTGAGAGTGAACAGAGGAACCGGCTTTTTCGAATGGGTATTTATACCCTAAAATCAAGGAACTGTGCGGGTTTTCCAGCCCCGAACTGCTAGGCGAATCCCCACCGTTGGATTGTCATCCTTCCGTTGAACGCAGGGAGCACATAGCCACCTGGACTTAATGAAGGGCACGTCGCGTCCTTCGAGGCGTCAGTAACGCTTCTGGGGCAGACGAAAAGACTCTAATACCCACAGAGGGCCAAACTCGATGGGACGCGTCGCAGGCCCGAGGACATCAAAATCCTCATCTCCGCCCGAGGATGCGGACAGCAAAATTTTGAGGGGCTATTGTGGGGCCAAATAATCCTATGGCCCAGCCCACTTCATTCCTGGGCCGAGGGCCCAAGCCGAGGAGGCATCTAAAATTCGAGGAGGAAAGGCAGAAGCCCAGGCGCCAACAGGACGCACCGAGGACAACCCCATCATCGAACGTCCGAGAACTTTAGGGACAAGCTCATGACAAGCAGTCACCTCCACATTAAATGTACCTGACTACCGCCCTGGCCGCATTAATGAGGAAAGGACCCTGCACCAACGTCACCTTGGTTGCCGCGACTCTCAAAGAGACTGAGAAGGCGGCTGATGGGACAAGCACTTGAGTGAGGCCCAAATCGCTCAACAAGTGTAGGGTTAGGATTGGTTGGGTAAAGGATATATAATGTAAGGGAATCTCTCCTGAAGGGGAGGAGGGATGAGATAACAAAAGGGAAGAAAAGCCTCCTCGGCCATGGGCCGAGGAGCGTCCCCCAGTTGTAAATTGTTCCAAGTGTATTCTTTAAATAAAAGAGACCGGAGTTCACGCCTCGTGAATGCCGGCCAGCGCCTAGACCTTCGATCCACTCTCTATAAATTCATTGCGGGGTTCGTTGGGCTTTTGACCTATATCCTTTGGGCTTGGGCAACCAAAAACCCAGACCCTACAGTTTCCTAGAATTAATAATTAATGTTTGCCCTACCAGACTATTCTTTAAAAAAAAAAAATAAAGTGCAAAGTGCACCCCTTAAGTTTGGGGGTGTTTGAATTTTACATCCTGAAATTTCAGAATTTTGATTTTGCCTTCTAACATTCTTTATTATTTGGATTGTTAACCGGTCAGTTTTTTGCTGATTTGTAAGTTAACTATCACATTTGCTAATTGGACCAATTAAATTGCGACACTTGTTATTAACTATTCTGTGTCATTATTTTTTGATAAGACTCCATGTCATTATCTATACTACTATTTAAGGGGTTTTTCCTGTTTGAATTCCTCAATTTCGATACCCAAAATATCCTCAAATTTACTAGTTTGTAAAGGTTAAATAGTAGGGTTAGACATGTAAAATTACTAATTTAAAAAGTCCTAAGTTTTAGACAAATTTGAAAAAACATTGCCTACAAAATAGATAAGGAGCGTGAGGTTTTTTTTTTTTTAAGAACAAAATATTAGAAACGTGTGTTAGAATAAGTGGATTAGTGGGAGTGTTTCTATTTTGTAGGCAATATTTTTTCAAATATATCTAAAATTTAGGACTTTTTAAATTAGTAATTTTACATGTCTAATCTTACTATTTAAGGTTTACAAACTGATAAATTTGAGAATATTTTGGGTATCAAAATTGAGGAATTTAAACAAGGGAAACCCCTTAAATAGTAGTATAGATAATAACACCAAATAATAATTACGAACTTTCCTAAACTAAGTGTATGTTTGGAAAAAATTATTTTTGCCAACTTATTTTACTATTCAGGTTATTTTTGCTACTATTCATGAATCCTATTGCACTTTTTGGTACTGTTCATAGGTCTTATTGTACTATTTCAGTTAACTTTTACCTTTATCTACCGTACTTTCAGCAAAAAGTTTTCAGTTTTAGTAAAATAAGCGGATTCCAAACAGACCTTAAAAGTTGAAAATTGTGATCATCCCCAACTCTAATTCTTTGGTGGTAGTGGACCTTGTTGGTGGAGTTGTGGAAAGAGAAAGCAGAGTGGAATGGGTCTAAGGAGCCTTTCATTTTTGGTAATATCATTGTTATTGCTATATATATCGATCGCAAGAGCTGAATTTGTTTCGATGCCAAACCTGGTCACTAGTCATCATCAGATTTGGAACTGCACTTTTGAGGAACTTTAATTCTTTTGGGGAAGAACACACTCATATTGTTCTTCCAAAATTTTAGTCAAAAGAAATTTTTTTTTTTAATTTAATTGCTTTCTTTAATTAGATTTTAGGATTTATTTTCAATATTTTAAAGATTTTTTTAAGTTATTTTATTACATATAATAAATAATCCACATGTCACAATTTGATTGAACCCACTAATGCGTGTTATAAGCTGATGTGGCACTTAACTAACACATCAGAAGAATAAAAATAAAAATAAAATAACAGAGGCTAAAAATCCAAACAACATATAATATTAAGGTCCAAAATCCAAATTCTAAAATTTTCGAGTGTTAAATTGAAACACCCTCAAATTTAAGAAGTCCATTTTGCAATTTATCTTAAAAAATAAATAAATAAAAAATGATAGCTTTCCCTACCGTTAACACCCAATATAGGTACAAAGACTCGACAAGGTAAGGTTTGGTCCCTCGTTAATAATTGAGAAAGAAAAAAAAGGAAAGAAATGTTAGAGCGGTGTCTTTTACCAAAAAAAAGAAAAAGAAAAAAAAAAGATAGAGCAGTGTTACAAATTATGAAAACTAAAGTTGGAGCAACTCGAGGAGACTGGAACTTTCGTCTCCCCCTGTCATTGACATCGTCGACCTCGAATAAGGATAAAGAGTAAATGACTAGACGATGTATAAAGTTTTGGTCCCACATTAATAATAATTGAGCACTCTTTTCTTAAAAAAAGAAAAAGAAAAAGAAAAAGTAATAATAAAGCAATGTTACAAATTATGAAAACTAACTTTAGCTCAACTCAAGAAAGTTACCGAGAAGTGGGTTTTAGTTAGATCAACTGGTAAAGTCTTTGATGATTCTATAAGAGATCTAGGGTTCAATCTCCGCCTACACCAAAAACTGATTGGTGTCTTGGTCTGATAAAAAAGAGCTATTATCAGGAGCGGACGCCATAGGTTGAAACTCTCTCAAAAAAAGAAAGTTACCAAGAAGGAGACTAAAAGCTAGGTCTGTAAATAAATCAAACTATGCTGGAGTTCGGTTTGGAAAAAGATTTGTTATCAAACAAGCTAAGCTTAAGACTAAGTTTAGAGTTAACTATTAAACGAGATGAGGCAAATATAATAATGTATTCATGAACAAACTTGTAAATATGAGTCTATTTAATTATATATAGTAGTAAGGCTATACATTTACATGTATATTTGTCTTAAATTCATCACTTATTACTCAGTGGCGACTTCAGGAATTTTTCTCAGTGTGGTCATTAAAAAACTTAAATTAAACAAAATTTAATAAAATAAAATTTGAATATATTGATATGAAAAAAAAGTGCAAATACATAAATCTTTAAAATTTTATTCTAAGAGTTTTCATATTTTGAAATTGATGAATGATAGTTTCGTTATCAATTATGAAAACTCACTTAGTGTATAAAACGCTTGTGAATGTATAGACCCCTAAAAAACAAATTTTCAAAAGCAAACTTATATTCAAACAATATATGTGCAGAATATGAAATATAAGCAATACCCAAAATAGCAAACTACTTTAAGCCAATAATTAATCGCATCTAGCAGATATTAAAAGCTAAGAGTAAGGCAAAAAGAGATGCAAATACAAGATAATACTGGCACATGTTATCGAAGAGAAAACCGAAGAACTCGACGAAAAATCTCTCCGCCACCCTCCAAGCGGTAAATGATCCATTAGAAAATTAGTTAGGATACATGAATAGTAATAGACCCTCCAAGCCTAATCTACCTAGTGCACCTAAGCCCTCCAAGCTTATTGCTCCAACAAGGTTACGCCAAACCGTGTCTTTTCTAGCTTACTGAATCCCACAATTAGCCCATTGTATAAACCAAAATGAATTGGTTCTCTCTTGAACTGCTTTCCAAACACCAAGATCCTTCTCACTATTTTGAATTTGGTGAGGTAAGGATTTGGGTTATAATCCTCTCATGGGTATGACAATGGAGAGCATGAGAGTAGAGGAATTTGGAGAATCAAGTGTATAAGATTATGGATGAATCAATCTTGTTTTTCTCTAGGATTTTTCTCTCAAAATTCTCTTTGGAAGCTCTCTATATTTCGTGGGTATAAAGGTATTTATAGTAGGGTATGAGATGGAATGTGAAAAGTCACTTTTCAGCAAAATAGGGTGCACTGGTGAGTCACTTGCGACTGGGATGAGTCGTGAGTTCTAGTCGCAAGTTACCAAATTAAGTCAGACCGTACTTTTTGTCCTGTAGTGATCCAACTGTCCTGACTCTTTGTCTTCCTACATGCTTCACACGTGTGCTTCATTTTGGTGAGTCACCACTAGCAAGTCAATCACGAGTTTCAGTCGCGAGTCACATTTTTGTTGCACACTCTTGATCAAATCTTCACACTCTCTCACACACAACTCTTACATTATTCCCACCTAAATACAGGGTTTCTAAATGCGGAATTACACGAAAATTTGGCACGAAATAAAGCCAACACATAGTTGAATATATTCAACTTTACAAATTTTATCAATTGCATCATTTTCAATGTATACAACCAAACAGTCATTAAACTACTAATATCTCATCCAATTACAAACATCTTGCCTAATAAGTAACATTATAAACAAAATACATAATCTTTTTTTATGATGTATTCCAACCAATTTTTGTATTCTTTAAACTAATTAGTATTAAATCAACACAATGCTCCATTAATTTCTTTTTTAGGGAAATCATGGCCAAGAAGTTGACAAAAATCTCTTTGTAAATATGCTCTTCTTATTTCAACTTGATCATTAGGCTGAAAAGATGAGACATTTTCTCATAGCCTATGATCTGAAAGAAAATTATTAAAGTCAATAAAGTTTTGCTTAGAATATTAATCTTGCAATACAAGTGATTTCTTTATAAGAAATTTATTCATGGTGCAAAATAATAAAGGGTAAACCATAAGTTCATTCAATATATTCAATTTAGGCATTCAACTATTATATTAATCATATTCAATAAAGTATTCAGGCATTACTTAATTTAGTGCATATGCGTATATACAAAATATATCACATAAATCCAACAAATTCAACTAATGACTAAAATAAACACTAATAGACTAGCCATTTGAAAATGTGTCTTTTGAGAACACAATTTAAAAATCACAATTAAAAATTTGATTTGGGCTTTTGGGCTAAATTGTATTTGTTTGGACAATTTTTGAGAATTGTTACGTTCGCAACATTTTCACGACACTTTTACAACAAATCCTAGATGAGCAGTTTTTACTAGTTCTAATTTGAACGTACCACAGAAATCACTTTTTTGTCCACTAATAACAGCTTGTAACAACTTACTACTTAAGATTTATTTGTGAAATTGTTGTGAAAATATTGTAAAAATTGCATTTTTTGAAATTCTTCGGTTCAACCTTCAGCAAACCAAAATTTTGGAGAGATCAAATTTTATTTTTAATGGACTCAAATTTTTATTTAGGGTGTTCAAGTATTTTTCAAAGTGGTCGAGATTTTTTTCTAGGATGGTCAATAACCCATATTAATTTAAAATTCAAAAATTTTAAGGTATTAACCAAAAAAAAAAAAAAAAAATCAATTCAGGGTGGTTATGTGACCACCCTGAGTAACATGTAGAGTCGCCAATGTCATTACTCAAAAATCGTGGACCCCATCGGTACAACTTTCGTTTGGTTTGATTCTCATTACTGTTTTCATCACTCAAAATATTTTCATCACTCATTACTCACTTATTATTCTCCCTCCCTCTCTCTCTCTCTCTCACACATTTTTTTTTCTTTTTTGTGCGCATTTTTTATGTTTTTTATACTTTAGGTTGATGAATTTGTGTGTTCTTAAGAACTCTACTTTAGGTTGATGCATACTCCTACAAAAAATTAAATAGGATTAAATTGTATTTCATGCTCCAAACTTTTCAGTTTTGTGTTTTTAAGTTTTTTTTTTTTTTTTTTTTTTTTTTTTTTTTTTTTTTTATTGTTAAATGCTATCTGTGGGGCCAAGAAATAGTCAGGCGACCCCGGCCCACTCCGAACCAGGCCCAAGGCCCATGCCGAGGAAGCGTCCAAGGTCCGAGGATCGAAGTGTAATGCCCAACTGCCCACGAAACGGTGCCGAGGATGATAGCGTCCTCGGAATTCCGAGATCCGAAAACGGAAAAGCCGCACTCCATCAAAGGGAACCTTCCCGAGCATCCAAGGAGCAAATAGCAAGTACCAAATACCGGACATGGAAGCATGGTGGAGGAGCAAACCTCAGATGAACTGTCACCTCCACATTAAATGCCCTCAACTAATGTCCTGGCCGCATTAATGAGGAGGGGACGCCTCAACAGTGCCACCTTGGTTGCTGCCAACCACAGAGACAAGGGGAAAGTGGCTGATGGGACAGGCACTCAAGTGATGCCCTAATCCCTTTACAAGTGTAGGGTTAGGATCGATTGGGGGAGGGATATATAATGTAAGGAACTCCTCCTAAAGAAGGAGGACGAAAACACAGTAGTAATCTGCAGGCTCTGAGAGAACTTTGTAATGAGTCTTAAAGAAAGAAATTATAAGAACTCCAAGTCCGGGAGAACGCGTCCGAGGAACACTATTACCCATCCCAATGCATGTTCGGATTATCCAACCTACGTACAACCATGCACGGCCGTTACACTTCACACTAACGCCTAGTTCTTGAGCCCATCCTCTACAAATTCATTGCGGGGAAACTGGGCTTGGGTCCATTCCCTCAAACCTGGTCCCTATAATTGGCGCCGTCTGTGGGGAGAACTTGTGCGTTGGTAAAGACAACAGTCAAGCATGGTAGGATCGGGCCCTCACCAAAGAACTCCCAATCGACCTGAACCGGCGAAGCCACGGAATCAGGGTGACTATGGTGACCCCAGGGGTGGTCAGACCGACAATGGACGATTTCGAGAAGGAAGCGTGCATACTTCGACGGCGAGCGAAAACTAAGCCCAGAAGCGCGACGATGGCCAGGCCACGCAATCGGAGGAGGCCCAAAGCCACGCTTCCCAGGCGAAGGATGATAAGGTGGCCATGCAGCGCGAGATAGATGATCTGAAGAGGAGGCTGCGCCGTGCGCAGCGAAGACGGTCCAAGCCCAGCCCTGACCTGCCCTCTAACGACGAGAGCGATGACGAATACAGGCAAAGGTCAAGAACGCCCCCTAGCGAGACCTTCTCCCACGAGGACGAGCGCTACCGGAGGCGTAGGTGCGCCAGCCCAACCCCCAGGGGCATAGGAGGTGACGCCATGAGCAAGGCGCTGGATCAGCTCTCCCGGTCACCCTTCACGCGTCGTATAGAGGAGGCAGAGCTTCCTCGACGGTTCCAGCAGCCAACCTTCATTGCTTACAACGGCAAAACGGACCCCGTGGAGCATGTGAGCCAGTTCAACCAGAGGATGGCTGTCCACTCCAAGAACGAGGCGCTGATGTGCAAAGTCTTCCCATCCACCTTGGGACCTGTGGCGATGAGGTGGTTCAACGGTCTGAGGACGAATTCCATAGACTCGTACAGACAGCTGACCCAGGCTTTTGGTTCCCGCTTTGTCACGAACAGTAGGCCTCCTCGGCCCATGAGCGCACTCTTGTCCCTATCCATGCATGACGGGGAGACCCTCAAGGCCTACTCGGACAAGTACTGGGAGATCTACAATGAGCTGGACGGCAAGTATGACGCCGTCGCCATCAGTACATTCCAGAATGGGCTACCAATGGGGCACGGTCTGAGGAAGTCCTTGACTGGAAAGCCCGCCACCAGCGTGCGGCAACTGATGGATCGGATTGACAAATACAAGCGGGTGGAAGAAGATATGCTGCAAAGCAAGGGGAAGGATAAGGCCATCCCTCAAGAGAGGAAGGATTTCAGGTCGGATTGGTATAACAACGCCCGCCCGATGAGGGATTTCGGAGGAGAATCTGGGGCGACCAACGCTCAAACCGTCAACGCCGTATTTCGAGAACCCGTGCATATGGTGCTGGAGAGAATAAAGGACGAGCCGTATTTCAGGTGGCCGAATAAGATGGCTGGGGAACCTGAGAGGCGCAATCGGAACCGATACTGCCAATACCACCAGGACCACGGGCATACCACAGAGGACTGCAGGAACCTCCGGAATTACCTAGACCAGCTAGTCCGGGAAGGAAAGCTGAAGCACCTGCTGCTCCACCCCGACAATCGTCAGGGCCAAATGTATCAGGAGCCCCGAAGGGACACCGCCATGGGGCAACCCGCTGGCACAATCAACGTAATCCTGGCGGCGCCGGGGAGGACTGGCACGCGCCCTTGGCGAGTGTTATCTGTGGCACAACCGCAAGCCGGGGAGTCCCAGGCAGGGCCGAAAAGGGCTAGAAGGAGTTCCTGCCCTCCTTTGAGCTTCTCAGAGGAGGACAAAATCGGGACCACCCAGCCCCACGACGATGCTCTGGTGGTCACCCTTAGAATTGGGGGTTATGACGTGAAGAGAGTGATGGTAGACGGTGGCAGCACAGCAGAGGTCATGTACCCGGACCTCTACAAGGGGCTAGGGTTAAAACCGGAGGACTTGACCCCATATGCCTTTCCCCTAATGAGTTTCGACGGGAAGCTCGTCACCCCGAGGGGCATGATCAGGCTGCCCATACAGACCGGCCCAGAAGTGGTAGAGGTGAACTTCATAGTGGTGGACACATACTCCCCCTACACGGCCATCGTAGGAAGACCCTGGCTCCACACTTTAGGGAGCGTAGCCTCCTCCTTGCACCAGAAGGTGAAATTCCCATCGGGGGACCAGGTCCTAGAAATCCGTGGTTGCCAGCCCATAGCGAGGCAATGCATGGTGGCTGCCATATCATGCCGACTTGACGCACAGCCCTCGGCCACCATCGAAGAGGATTTATAGCAGTCAAAGACCCTGGTAGCGCACCCTAACGTAGCTGCCGAAGGGGCCAAGTGTGAAGACTTGGAGAAAGTGGTAATCAGTGATGATCCCGAGAAGTTCTTCCGGGTCGGGGCTCGGCTCCCTCCCGCCGAACAAGAGGAGTTGGTCGAGTTCCTTCGAAGCAATATCGATGTATTTGCATGGGACCCCTGCGACGCACCAGGGATTGACCCGTCCTTCATCTGTCACCATCTCAACGTTAGTCCATCCATAGTGCCCAAGAAGCAGCCACCCCGACGCCCGTCGAGGGAGCACGCTGACGCCATAACGGAAGAGGTGAACAAGCTCAAGTACGCTGGGGCTATCAAAGAGATTTTCTATCCCGAATGGCTAGCCAATACTGTGGTGGTCAAGAAGAAGAGCGGAAAATGGAGGGTCTATGTGGATTTCACCGACCTAAATAGGGCGTGCCCAAAAGACCCGTTCCCCATGCCTCGGATCGACCAGCTGGTAGATGCGACCACAGGCCATCCTCGGATGAGCTTCCTAGACGCCTTTCAAGGCTACCATCAGATACCACTGGCCCTGGAAGACCAGGAGAAGACCGCCTTTGTGACACCCATCGGGAATTACCACTACAAAGTAATGCCTTTCGGTCTCAAGAACGCGGGACCCACCTATCAAAGGATGATGATGAGGATGTTCGAGCCGATGCTGGGCAAGAGCATTGAGGTCTATGTTGACGATATGGTGGTGAAGAGTAAAGTGGTATCCGAACATCTGGGGGACCTCGGCCGCACGTTTGACGTCTTGAGGAAGCACCAGCTGCGCCTAAATGCCTCAAAGTGCTCGTTTGGGGTGAGCTCAGGCAAGTTCCTTGGGTACACGATCACCCATAGGGGAATCGAAGTTGACCCTGACCAAATCAAGGCTATTCATGATTTGAAGCCTCCGCAGAACCCCAAGGAGGTCCAGAAGCTTACGGGGATGATCGCGGCTTTGAACAGATTCATTTCCCGATCGGCTGACAGGTGCAGGCCCTTCTACCTCCTGATCAACAAGTGAAAAGGATTTGAGTGGTCCGAAGACTGCGTTGTAGCTTTCCAACAACTCAAGGAGTACTTATCCAGGCCGCCTATCATGTCCAATCCTAACGCCGATGAGGTCTTGTACGCATACCTCGCTGTGGCGCCCCACGCGGTGAGCCTAGTACTGATACGGAATGACAGTGGCGTTCAGAAGCCAGTTTATTATGTCAGCAAATCGCTACATGAAGCGGAGGTCAAGTACCTGCCCCTAGAGAAGGCCATACTGGCTGTGGTCCACGCCACGAGAAAGCTACCTCACTACTTCCAAGCCCACACGGCAGTCGTCCTAACTAAACTGCCCCTGAAGTCTATACTTCGGACTGCTGATTACACCGGGAGAATTGCGAAGTGGAACACAATCCTTGGGGCCTTTGATATCAAGTATATGCCCCGGACTTCCATAAAAGGACAGGTCCTGGCGGATTTGACGGCCGAATTTGCCGAACCCACTGTGGAAGCAGCTCCTGGGGAGGAGAGCTCGGATAAGAAGTCAGTTGGGGCAGTCTCCATCCCAGGGTCACCATACTGGAAAGTATATGTTGATGGCGCGGCGAACCAGAGGGGGTCCGGAGTGGGGCTAGTATTAGTATCCCCCGAGGATCACGTTATCGAGAAGTCCCTGAGGCTCGGATTCCCAGCCATAAACAACGAGGCCGAGTATGAGGCGTTGCTTCAAGGGATGGTCATGGTACGGAAGATGGGAGGAAGATCGATAGAGGCGTTCTCAGACTCGAGATTGGTGGTAGGACAGGTAAACGAAGAAATGGAAGCCAGAGATCCGAGAATGCAAGAATACCTGAGCCAGGTCCAGCGCTCACAGTCGGAGTTCGACCTCTTTAGCCTGTCTCATATTCCCCGGAGTGGGAACAGCCATGCCGACTCACTAGCCACACTCGTAACGTCCTCGGCGGAGGGCCTGCCCCGGATCATACTTGTGGAGCACCTAGAAAGAGCGAACGAAATGGCAAGGGGGCCGGTCACCGTCAATCAAATTGAAGTGGGTCCCAGCTGGATGGATCCCATAGTGAAATTCCTCAAAGATGAAATCCTGCCTGAAGATAAGATAGAAGCTGAGAAAGTACGGAGGAAAGCTCCTCGGTTCTGGCTGTCCGAGGATCTCCGACTATACAAACGCTCCTACTCTGGGCCATACCTACTGTGCGTCCACCCCGAGGCAGCAGAGTCACTGCTCGAAGAGCTGCACGAAGGAATCTGTGGGAGTCATACAGGAGGGAGATCCCTGTCACACCGAGCCGTCACGCAAGGATATTGGTGGCCGGAAATGCAACAGGAGGCCGTGGAATATGTCAAGAGGTGTGACCAATGCCAAAGATTCGCCCCAAACATTCACCAGCTAGGAGGGGTTCTCAATCCCTTGTCCAGTCCCTGGCCGTTCGCCCAATGGGGTTTAGACATTGTAGGTCCCTTCCCGAAAGCGCTAGGGAATAAGAGGTATCTGCTGGTGGCCACAGACTACTTCACGAAATGGGTCGAGGCCAAGCCCCTGGCCAACATTAGGGACGCGGACGCCAAGAAATTCCTTTGGAGAAACATAGTTACGAGATTTGGGGTCCCTCACACCCTCATCTCGGATAATGGGCTCCAATTCGACAGCAAGGCCTTCAGGAGGTACTGCAGCGAACTTGGGATCACTAACAGATACTCGACGCTCGCCTACCCTCAGGGAAACGGACAGGCAGAAGCCGTCAACAAGGTTATCGTCAACGGGCTTAAGAAGAGGCTAGACGACGCCAAGGGAAGATGGGTTGAGGAGCTGCCCCACGTCCTATGGACGTACCGGACTACCCCTCGGCGGTCAACAGGGGAAACACCTTTTGCCATGACTTATGGCGTCGAGGCGGTGATCCCCTTGGAAATGAATTTTCGGACGCTGCGAACGAGCTCTTTCACTCCCGGCAGCAATGATGAACTGCTGGGAAGAAGCCTGGACTTGGTGGACGAACGAAGGGAACGAGCAATGATCCAGCTGGCCTATTACCAGCAAAAGCTCAAGCAAGGGTATGACACCAACGTGAAACTCAGGCCGCTGGCACCGGGGGACCTGGTGCTTAGAAAGGTCGTCGGGGCGGCCAAGAACCCGTCCTGGGGAAAGCTGGGACCCAACTGGGAAGGCCCCTACCGGATTACCTCAGTAGCAGGAATAGGTGCATACTATTTAGAAGATCTAGACGAAAAACCTGTACCCCGCCCCTAGAATGTAAATAACCTGAAAATGTATTATTATTAATGAAGCAATCCTTTTTGAATTCCGACTCTTAACCTGTTTCAACTTGGGATCACATGTCCGGACGGCAAGGCCTAAGTGTTAGACAGAACCAAGGCTCTGCATGGTCCTCGGACTCAGGCCTATGGGGAAACTAATCACTTTAAATACTAAGTGTTAGACAGAACCAAGGCACTGCATGGTCCTCGGACTCAGGCCTATGGGGAAACTAATCACTTCAAATACTAAGTGTTAGACAGAACCAAGGCTCTGCATGGTCCTCGGACTCAGGCCTATGGGGAAATTAATCACTTCAAATACTAAGTGTTAGACAGAACCAAGGCACTGCATGGTCCTCGGACTCAGGCCTATGGGGAAACTAATCACTTCAAATACTAAGTGTTAGACAGAACCAAGGCTCTGTATGGTCCTCGGACTCAGGCCTATGGGGAAACTAATCACTTCAAATACTAAGTGTTAGACAGAACCAAGGCACTGCATGGTCCTCGGACTCAGGCCTATAGGGAAACGAATCACTTCAAATACTAAGTGTTAGACAGAACCAAGGCACTGCATGGTTCTCGGACTCAGGCCTATGGGGAAACTAATCACTTCAAATACTAAGTGTTAGACAGAACCAAGGCTCTGCATGGTCCTCGGACTCAGGCCTATGGGGAAACTAATCACTTCAAATACTAAGTGTTAGACAGAACCAAGGCACTGCATGGTCCTCGGACTCAGTCCTATGGGGAAACTAATCACTTCAAATACTAAGTGTTAGACAGAACCAAGGCTCTGCATGGTCCTCGGACTCAGGCCTATGGGGAAACTAATCACTTCAAATACTAAGTGTTAGACAGAACCAAGGCACTGCATGGTCCTCGGACTCAGGCCTATGGGGAAACTAATCACTTCAAATACTAAGTGTTAGACAGAACCAAGGCTCTGCATGGTCCTCGGACTCAGGCCTATGGGGAAACTAATCACTTCAAATACTAAGTGTTAGACAGAACCAAGGCTCTGCATGGTCCTCGGACTCAGGCCTATGGGGAAACTAATCACTTCAAATACTAAGTGTTAGACAGAACCAAGGCACTGCATGGTCCTCGGACTCAGGCTTATGGGGAAACTAATCACTTCAAATACTAAGTGTTAGACAGAACCAAGGCTCTGCATGGTCCTCGGACTCAGGCCTATGGGGAAACTAATAACTTCAAATACTAAGTGTTAGACAGAACCAAGGCTCTGCATGGTCCTCGGACTCAGGCCTATGGGGAAACTAACTACTTCAAAAATACTAAGTGTTAGACAGAACCAGGGCTCTGCGTGGTCCTAGGACTCAAGCCCGTGGGAAGCCGACTACCTCAAGGGGGCCCACGTTATAATAATTGGTACCGCGATTGGCCGAGGTGCAATTGAAGTTAAAATCATGCGAGTAAAGAAAAAGCGGATAGCATGCAAGTAAGCAAACAACCACAATGAGTAGAAAAAGAAACAAAGCTCGCATTTCATTAAGTCCAAAAAGAATTACACAATACGAATTACATTACAAAAGAAAGATAAAAAAAGGGGGGGTACGCAAAAAGTAAAGTAAAGCAGGCAGAGGCGCCATGGAGCATACTCCTTCTACTCAATCGCTTACTCCTGTGGGTGGCTGGACCAAGGCAGCTCTAGGGTCCTCTGAGCTCTGGCTGAGTGGGATGGCCTGCAGAGGTTCGGCAGAAGTAGCAACACCGTCAACAGGAGAAACTTGAGCATCAGGGGATGGCCCTGCAACCTGCTGAGGTGCGTCCTCGTTAGAGCCATCGCTCACTTCAACCACCAGGGGAGGGTTATTCCCTTGGTCCGGCTCGCCAATGGCCCCAGCATCCGAAGCCCCCTCGCTTGGAGTAGCAGCAGTTTCCACAGCGGCCTCCTCGGCCTCAGAGCCGCCTGGACCGTCTGGGGCAGCCTTGCGAATGGCAGAGGGGTAGTACACGCTCTCATCTTCCACAGGACAGAAGAGGCCTCCACACCAGCTTGCCTAAGGGCTTCCATCCAAGTTTCAGAACAATAGCGCCTACATACCCCAGGGACTTGGGATTTGTAGGCAGCTGCTGTCTCAAACGCCCCAGTAGCATAGGCAGCCTCCTCAGCTTCTTCCTTGATGGTCCAGGCCTCCTCCCTACCCTTCTCCGCCTCGAGCTTGGCCCTCACAGTTTCGTCCCTAGCCAATTCAGCCACTTTCTTGGCCTCCTCGGCTGCAGCCTCCTTCTTCGTCAGATCTGCAATCAGCTCTTTTGCGATCTTCAGCTGCTCCTCTGCCTCACCCAGACGTATCGTCTGGGTCTTGGCCTGCCTCTCTGCACCCTCAAGGCCTGATACTGCGCTGTCCCGAGCCTGGGTTACGGCCTTCAACTCCTGCCTGGCCTTGGCAAGGTCCTCCTCGGAGTTCTTGAGAGCCTGGGTGGCCTCCAAGCGCTTCTCGCGCTCTTCTTCCATTGCCTTTCCGTGGTCGTGGGCCGCCTCCTCCAGCCTGAAGGTGGCCTGGACAGCCTGCCAAACGAAACGGGTACATAATAATAAGCCGATCTAAAAAAAAGGGGAGGAAGAAAAAACTAAAACAATAAAAGACACAAGTGTTGAGGCCTTACCATCCCCAAGTAACGCTTGAGGCTGAGGAAGACCTCCCTGCTCTTCATGGTCCCCAGCTGCTCCATGTCCGCGGGAAGTAGTAGACATCTCTCCACGGCGTCGGCCACGCGTGCGCCTTCGCCCTCTCTAAAGTCCCTGAGAGAGGAATCATCTCGCAGAGGAGCCCCACGAAGCATTGGGGCGGGCAGCCATGCCTGGGCCTCGGCCGGGGCATCCACCTGCCTATCCTGAGACCTAGAGCCTATCCTCAGCTGCTTTAAGGGCCGCCGAGAGTCATCCCCCTCCCTAGTGGACCCAGATTTCTCCTCAATGGGCCTCTTGCCCTTGTCCTTCTTTTGCTTAGAATCGGAAGGCTTGTGCCGGGAAGACGGACTCGTCCGAGGTGGAGGGGGAGGAAGCCTAGATTGGGTCGAGGTCGACCTAGTCTGGGGAGGACGATTCTTTGGAGAAGGGGGTGGGAGCTTCGGCTTAGACTTCCCCGGTTGCTCTTCGATCAGCTCGAGTAGACTGGGCTGGTTCTTCTTCTTGTAGCCCATCGCGAGCCGAGAAGGTGTCTCTGACGTCGAGAGGTCTGCTTCGATCAGACGAGGATCCCCAAGGTCTCCAGAAGGGTCCTCGGTCTGATTAATCTGCTCAAAAATGTCAAAATCGTCCCCTCTAGGACCGAGATCTGCAGCTTCCCCTTCTCTCTCTATGTTCTCTTCCGCGGCCTCTGAGAATGTACGGGAGGAAGAGGGGACTGCTATCGTGACGCCTTCTGAAGTAGACAGACCCTTGGAAAACTCGAACCCGTCCTCGGTCACCGCTATTTTCTGCAGCCGAGGTTCCTTTGCTTTGATCACGTGCTTTGGGGCCGCAAATGACTTTTGGAGCAGCGTGTACCCCAAGATCTTGTGAGCGGCTCTGACTTGGTGATCCGCTTCTTTTTCAAAATCCGCCGACCTGAGCACTTTCTGCAAGTCTTCCCTGTTGATCAAATTGTAGCGGGGCGTGAAGGCGTGCAGATCTGCAAAAAGAAAATGCATTCGTGATTAGCAACCAAAACAATACGGAAAGAAATGATGCATAAAGCAAGTTAGAATCTTTGAACCCCCTCCTACTCCTACTACCCCACCTGGTGTCCCCTCTGTTGTCGGGCAATGGATACCATCATGCCACGCTCCGGACACGATGAGAAAGTCCTCATTCATCCCTTTGTTGGACTTAGGGAGGCACTGGATGAGCCGAACCCTATCGTCCCTCGTCCTCATATAGTAGGACTTGTCCCTCAGGCGTTGAAGATTGTAGCAGTAGTTCACGTCATGATGGGTCAACCTTAGCCTCATCTTCTCGTTCAGAGCGTCCACGCTACCCAGGATTCTGAACATGTTGGAGGCGCACTGGGTGGGGGCTAACCGGAAATATGACAGGTAACCCCTCGTCACCGGCCCCATAGGGATCCTCATCCCTCCTTCAAGGAAGGCGATGATGGGAATCACCACCTCGCCCTCCTGCCTCCGGAATTCCCACTCCCCCTCCTCGCAATACCTCAAGCCCACATTGGTCGGTATCTTATAATCGGCAATGAATTTCTCCATCGCCTCCTCAGTAAAGACATACTTCTTAAGTCTACCCATCCCAAATGGCGCCTAAGAGAGCTAAAGAAAGAGCGGATAAAAGAGGATGAAGAGCAGAGGGAAGAAAAGCTCAGAGAGGGATAGAGCGACTTACAGAAACGAGGAGAAGCTCCTCGGACAGGCTTTTTATGTTGGAGATGATGGTGGAAATTTGGCTGGACTCTGAATGAAGGCGCAAGAGCTCTTGATTACGAGTGAAAAAAGGTGAAAACAGTTCGAATGGGTATTTATACCCTGGATGGAAGAGCCGCGCGAGTTTTCCCGCCCATAAATGATAGGCGCATCACGACCGTTCGATTGCCATCTGCCCGTTGAACGTGGGGAGCACAAAGCCGCCCGAATTTAATGCAGGACACGTTGCACACACCGAAGCGCCAGTAACGCACCTTGGGCAGACGAAAAGGCTCCAGCGCTGACAAAGGACAAGACTCGATTGGACGCGGAGCAGGTCCGAGGATATCAAAATCCTCCTTTCCGCCCGAGGATGCGGACAGCAAGATTTTGAGGGGCTATTGTGGGGCCAAGAAATAGTCAGGCGACCCCGGCCCACTCCGAACCAGGCCCAAGGCCCATGCCGAGGACGCATCCAAGGTCCGAGGACCGAAGTGTAATGCCTAGCTGCCCACGAAACGGTGCCGAGGATGATAGCGTCCTCGGAATTCCGAGATCCGAAAACGGAAAAGCCGCACTCCATCAAAAGGAACCTTCCCGAGCATCCAAGGAGCAAACAACAAGTACCAAATACCGGATATGGAAGCATGGTGGAGGAGCAAACCCCAGATGAACTGTCACCTCCACATTAAATGCCCCCAACTAACGTCCTGGCCGCATTAATGAGGAGGGGACGCCTCAACAGTGCCACCTTGGTTGCTGCCAACCACAGAGACAAGGGGAAGGTGGCTGATGGGACAGGCACTCAAGTGATGCCCTAATCCCTTTACAAGTGTAGGGTTAGGATCGATTGGGGGAGGGATATATAATGTAAGGAACTCCTCCTAAAGAAGGAGGACGAAAACACAGTAGTAATCTGCAGGCTCTGAGAGAACTTTGTAATGAGTCTTAAAGAAAGAAATTATAAGAACTCCAAGTCCGGGAGAACGCGTCCGAGGAACACTATTACCCATCCCAATGCATGTTCGGATTATCCAACCTACGTACAACCATGCACGGCCGTTGCACTTCACACTAACGCCTAGTTCTTGAGCCCATCCTCTACAAATTCATTGCGGGGAAACTGGGCTTGGGTCCATTCCCTCAAACCTAGTCCCTACACTATCATATTGCATCATAAAGATAGTATATAAGAATATAATGTTATTTAATTATATAGCATGACTTGGATAATTTGGTGTGACTATATCTTTTATTCTGACTATTTTTCTTCTCATCTTATTTTCTATAGCTATATTAGGGTTCTCCTCTTTGAATAAGACTTTTTTCAAGTTTAAAAATACCCTCACCATTACACAATGACTTTTCCTACAAATGTTTTAGGATTAGCATCAATAATGTCACACTATTCTCCAAAAAATTCATTTTATTGAACTAGACTTTTATGTGACTCAAAAAATACCATTATTAATAAATAATGACTTCTCTTAGAATTAGGAGCAATAATTTCAAATAAAAAAAATTTAAAACACACATTTTCTACAAAACCTACTGCTACTATTGTTTTGAATTCAAAAACAGAACTCCTAAAATTTAGGTTTTTTTTTTCTTCACATTCATCTTTTTTCCCCCCCTAAAATTTAGCCTTTTTTTATTCCTAATAAAATATCTCCAGTTAAAATATTTAATAATATAAAAAGATTAAGAGAACTCCTAAAATTCAGGCTTCTTTCCCCTCACATTCATCTAATTTTTCCTAAAATTTAGCCTCTTTTTATTCCTTTTTCATCCAAATAAAACACCTCAAGATAAAAAATAAAAAAAATACTACTCATTTAAAAAATAATTACTTATCCTTATCCCAATTTTTTCTCTATATCACTTTTATTATTATTGTAGAGGCCCCACTACACTTTTAAATATACATTCAAAAAAGAAATTATAGTTATAGCTTATCTCTAAAATTTATCACATTCATCTTAAAAAAAAAATCTCACGTCATAGGTAGTTCGAATTAATATAAAGTTACCTTTCTTGGATTGGATTTTTTTGTGGTTCCAAAACACCCTCATCAATAAATGATAATTTTTCTAAAAAAATAAGGTCAAAAATGTCAAATACCACTCAACCTCCCCCTTAAAACATGAACTCATTCAATACACAATCATTCACCTCAAGTCTCCTCATCTATTTAATTTTTAGTATAGGTCTATCATTTGAATATAACTTTATAGTATATTTAGAGGTGTTTTTAATCATTTTAGGAATTTTCTATGCAATTGATTTGATTTCTCTTTTGAGGTATGTGATTTTGGCTAATATGAGTATTAATTGTATTTGTGTAATTTAACAATATATTTCCACCATATTATTTTTATCTAGAGTAGCACAATTATGTTGGTATTGTTTTGTTCATAATTTCTTGATCTTATTCCTTCTCAAAACAAAAAATTATCGATCTTATAAACATTTTTTTTGCATTCCAAATATAAAAGAATGACAATGAAAGTTGAAACAAATCATCTTTTAATTTTTAATGAACTCACCCCATTAATTGATGCCATATGATACTAACAAATATTCATATCAATCTATTCCTTGCATTCTCCCCCATAAACTTTTTTGGTAGCATTTCTCTTTTTGGTAGTTCAATAAAAAAAAAAAAAAATCTAACTATTAATCCAATGACGAAGACAGTTAATAATCATGTCAAAATTTTCATAAACATTTTTTGTAGTCCCAATAGAAAAATATGAATATGAAAATATATACTAATATAAAATAAAATATGGTCCCATGTATAAAGTTGGTATTATTCCTACTACTTCTTTAAAATGTCTTTGTTGACAAATATTTATAAACTTATAAATATGTAAGACTCATGCAAAGCAATGAAAATAAACATAGAAATATGTATTGATTATATATACCCAAAAAGAAAATGTATTGATTATAATATAATTATAAATTTAATAATGAAGAAAAAAAATTTCTCACATAAACATTTTAGGTAGTCCAAGTAAAATAGAATTTCAATATTACTCTCCATGCTTCTTAAAACTATTTTTGTAAATAAAGTTAAAAGATAGCTAAAATAGTACAGCGAGACCTATGAATAGTATCAAAAAATACATTAAAACTTATGAATAATAATAAAAATAAACTGAATAATAACATTGAGACTTTTTAATTCATTTAAGACTGGTAAAAACTGAAAAAGTAAATACTATTTTTTTTTTAAAATTTTTCGGAAACTGAATAGTAGACTGGACAAACTAAAGTCTCGGTCCCATGCACGTATATAATTGAGCATTCCTTTAAAAAAAGAAAAGAAAAAGAAAAAAAGAAAAAGGAAAGTAATAATACAGTAATAAAGTCTACAAATTATGAAAACTAAAGGAGATCTCAGATCTGGAAATCCCGGCTCCGCCCCACGTTTTTCACTTTTTCTCATTAAAGAAAAAAAAAAGTTTCCACCCCACGTGATGTCAGAAATAATTAGAGATATTTGGTGCTTTTGTCTAATCCACCGAAAGCAGTCGAAATCAGACCTATTGTTAATAAATTATTTTTAAAAAATTTTGACACAATTTTTATGAAAAATATAAAAAATTAGTATAAAAAATGACAAAATTTGACTAAAAACTTAATTATAATTTAAGTATATTACTTTCTTTGAAAATTTTAATATGATTAAATGTTTTGAAAATTTAACTGTTAGGGTGTATATTTTGTATGCTTTTAACACACATGTCAAAATTTGTGTCAATGAGATGTTATTTATTATATGATCTATTAATTTATTTTTTATGTATAATTTTATATTACAAAATCTTGCAATTTAAAATAATTAATTGATAACATAGCTATTATTTTTTATTTTCTTGAAATTTTGCAAATTAGAGAATATAAGAAGAAATGTAATCCAATGATGGATTTATCAAAAGGCCAATGTTTAGCTATAAAATTAGTTGTAGTCTAAGTCTACAATCTTACTCAATAAAATAAACATTACTATATATTTTAAAAATCTAACTATTAGATTGCATATTCTTTACATTCTTAATACACATATCAAATTTTGTTTCAATTGGATATTATTTACTATATGATATATAAGTTTACATTTTATGCATAATTTTAAATTATAAAATCTTGCAATTTAAACACTTTATTGATGACATAGCTATTAATCTTCAATTTTCTAGAAATTTGGCAAATATGGAGTATATAAGAAGAAAATGTAATCTAATGGTAGATTTTTCAAAATTCACCTCCAATAAAAATATATCGAGTAAGATTGTAGTCATGGTTGTCAAAATCGGGATCTTACGTAAGATCGTGGGAGGTAGGTAGGATCGTGAATCGTAGGATCGGATCGTGAATCATAAGATCGGATCGTGAATCATAAGATCTTACATTATTTGAGGAAAAAAAAAAACAAATTGGTATGTTAATTAATCACATAAATTATACATTCATAAAAAATAAAAAATTTGCATCCATTTGATGTAATTACCATGCATCATTACATCCATTTGTAAGCATCATTTAAGATGTCAAAAATCTCAAAACGTAACACTCTATTGGGATGTTATTTTTTGTTTGTTTTCAACTAACACTCTATCTCGCAATATTAGAATAGCAAAACTTGATTTATTGGAATATTATTTTTCATTTGGGTCCAACTGAACCTTCTGTTAAGTTAAAGAAAATTACAAGAAACCAAAATCGTTTGGAATCATCAGAATCGTACGATCCTGAATGATCTTAAGATCCTTGAAATATTTAGATCGTTTTGGGCAGGTGAGATTGTAAAATCGTAGGATCATAGGATCCAGATCGGGATTTTGACAACCATGATTATAGCCTTAGGCTACAACCAATTTTGTAGCTAAAGTTTGTCCTTATCAGACAATGTTTAGCTACAAAATTAGTTGTAGCTTAAAGCTACAATCTTACTCAATAAAATAAACATTACTATATATTTTGAAAATCTAACCATTAGATTGCATATTCTTTACATTCTTAATACATATATCAAATTTTGTTTTAATCGGATATTATTTACAATATGATCTATAAGCTAACATTTTATGCATAATTTTAAACTACAATATCTTGCAATTTAAACACTTTATTGATGACATAGCTATTAATCTTCAATTTTCTAGAAATTTGGCAAATATGGAGTATATAAGAAGAAAATGTAATCTAATGGTAGATTTTTCAAAATTCACCTCCAATAAAAATATATCGAGTAAGATTGTAGCTTTAGGTTACAACCAATTTTGTAGCTAAAGTTTGTCCTTATCAAAATTCATATCTAATAAAAAGATATTGAGCAATGTTGTAGCCTTAGGCTGCAACCAAGTTTGTAGTCAAATTTTGTCAAAAAAAATAATTGATTTATCATTTTTCCATAAAATATTTCTAAAAATAATTCAAAAATTAATGCTCTTAGAACGTCTATTAACTTTTCCAAAAAATAATGAAAGTAGTGAGCCCAAAATAGAAGTAATAACATTTACAATTACTCATCCTAAAAACATAAATATTTCTCCTGCTTGGTCTGGGGTAATAATTCTGTTTAAGAGAATCTCATGTGATCTTTGGAACTTAGAAATAAGAGTATAATTCCTTAATTCTCGTATGGATCCCGAAAATCTTCCTAATAATTTGGGAGATATCTTCTTGATTTTCATCTTCATTTGATTTTAGGGCTAATGCTTTTAATAATTGCTTTCTTATATTCTTTCTTTGATTGAGCAATTAAAGGAAATGAATAGAAAAGGAGAACTTAACTCAAAATTCAAGGAGAAAAATGGAAAATACATATTCATTCCAGTATTCCACACTAATGGCTTAAGCCTATACAAGATTATATAGGGTTGTAAATGAAATAAGTTGTTCATAAACAACTCGAGTTTGGTTCAATAAAAAGTTCGTTCACACACACATATATATATATATGTATATTGAGAATCAAACACACACACACATAAGGAGGAGGGAAAGAGAATCTAATACAAAGGCACACCATAAACTCTACTGAAAAGCCATGGTAAGTTAATTCATATTTGTTTATTTATTAAACAAGTCAAGAATAAACCTTAGTTTTAGGCTTTTTTAATAAACGAGCTGAGTGTAAGCAAAAAAATAAAAATAAAAATGTTGATGAACAAGCTCGTGAACATTAGAACTCAATACAAAAAAAAGCCAAGTCTTTGCTTGTTTATGAGTTTGGTAAAATAAGTTTGATATGAGTTTGACAAAAAAAAAAAAAAAAACATATATCTTACTAAGACTTTAATTAAATGGGAGTTGAGACCAATTGTCCAAAACAAATGAGCTTGATATGAGTTTGATGATGTACTTTTGTTGGATCTCAAGCACATAAGTTTATTATATTGCTCAAACTAGGCTTGTCTAATGAATCAAGTCAAGTTAAGTCAAACTCAAGATTTTATATTGTAAAGTTGTGATTTACAACTATGTTTTTATGTTGGCTTTTATTCCGTATCAAATTTGATTATATTTTTATTCAATCATTTTCATGTATTTTTTGTGGGATTTAATGTAAGGGTTGAGTGTAAGAATTTGGTGAAGATTTGTGAAGAAAGTGATTTCATGATTGGCTCGTGACTAGCTCGTGAGTGGACAACCCGCGAAAGGCCACATGATAAGCACATATTGGAATTTGAATAGTCTCGTGCCAAGTTGGATTTCGTGAGTCACTTCGCAACTCAGGCCAAGTCGCGGGTGACCTGCGAAACCCTCTGCCTGGAGGTTTTTTAAATGGTGTATTCCTTATTTCTTTACCAACACTATATAAACCCACATTACCCACGAAATTGTGAGAATGAGTTTTTCTAAAGAACTTTTGAGAGAGAAAACCTTAGCTATACACTTGAGAGTTAAAGATTGTAAAGCCACAATCATCTACACAATTTCTCATAGTTTTCCTTTACTTCTACCTCTCCATTTACACATCCTTGAGAGGTTCTTAGCCCAAACACTTACCTCACTTATTCTGAGTATTGAGAGAAGTTTTGGTGTGTATGGGAAGTATTGGAAAAAACCATTGATTGGCTGATGCAATTTGGAGCTAATTGCAGGATCTGGATAACTATTAACTAGTGAAGACATGGCTTTGTGTAGCCCGTTGGTAGCTGGAACTTTGAGGGTTCAAGTACATTGGGTAGATTAGACTTGGAGGGTTTTTTTTTTTTTTTATATTCGTGTACTCCAACCTTATTCACTAGTGAATCAATTTCGGCTTGGAGGGCCGTGAAGAGGATTTTTGCCGAGTACTTCGATTTTCTATTTGATAACACGTCTCGATATTATTTTGTGTTTGCATCTCTCTTTCCGTACTCTTTAAGCTTTATATTTATCATTGCTTGCTTGTGGTTATGGCTTAGAGAGTAGTTTTGGTTATTGCGTATCGTTTATTCTTGTTTCGCACTTAGATAAGTTAGAGTAAAAACAATTTTGCTGTAAGTTTAAAATTGGGGGTTTAAACAAGCTATAATGTTTTACACTATTTGAGTTTTTATAAACTTTTTGACAAGGTCAAGCTCTACATTATTTGTAAGCTTGATTCAAGCTTGAGCCGAGTTTGAACATTTTATTGTTGTCAAGCCGAACATGAACATTCATTATTCAACAAAACTTGGCTTGTTTACAGAAAGTTAATGAGCTCAATTACATTGACCTAAGGAATGCTTTGTCCTAACAAACTCAAAACAGAGAATTTTTTTTATAATGATTTTTAACTACGATACGAGTCAATTTGCCCCCCCCCCCCCTAAAAAAACTCATTTTGGCATGAGAAATATTCATCTTTTCTCATTCCCATCCTTCACATTAATTCTTTATAAATGAAATTCTATTGTATTTGACTAAAAGAAATGGCCAAAACATGGATTTTCATATCCACTTGTGAAAGCTATCGAGACTCTGGAGGGACAATATAGACAAAGGCATAAAAGTACAGTTTTTTGTTGTTAAAAGCCTTTGTGATTCAATTGATACTTTATGGTATTTTTCAAGGAAGACATTGTTCAAATCTCCTATCCCTTGTTAGAAAATGATTTTTTTTAAACATAATTTTTACATGTAATAATGATGGGAAATTCCACTCGAATTTGGCTTGGGTGGACTCGACACCTGCAAGCAGGTATTAAAAAATTGTCACATGTCTGCATCGTTTTCAAAAGGGGTTATGAATCTGCATTGAATCCAACATACTAATTACGTGTACAAAATTAATAATTCTAGGGACATATTCTTTCTTTCATATTCGCACCACCTGCTTAAGTGTTAACTTGTAATTAGCGGCATAAGTTGACAAACATGCTTAACTACCAGCGGTGGATCTATGTGAAGATATTAAAATCCAATCTTGAGTTGATATCTAAACAAGATGCGAATTTAGGTTTGGGAAGGGATGTGCCAGTAAGCAGGAAAAAAACACCAAAAGCATACTCACATCCGACCATCCATCGTTGTTCAAATTTTTCATTGTTGATATATATATTTTTGCATCACCATCCCAACTTATGCATATCATTCTTTTCTATTATTTTATGTCTTTCCGACCGTTCCCTGCTTCTCTCTCTCCCCTCTTTGAAAGCTCACTCTTGTTGAGCTTGGGCATTTGAAGCAATGGATCAATGCCTTTGCGGTGGCGGTGAGATTGGATAGTGACTCAAAGGTGGCTTTCTCTCTCACAGCGACTTGAGGGTACCTCTCTCTAATCGGTGTAGGCATGGCTTTGTGCCTTTGTCATGAATCTTGTTGATTTGAGGTTGGGTTTCAATGATTTTAGGGTTGGCTTGTGGTGGTGTTGGGTTTTTATTGAGTTCAGACTATAGTTGATTTGAGCTGGGTTTAGATTGCGGTGGTGCTGGGTTTTTCATTGAGTTCAGATTTGAGATTTGAGGTGGAAGTGGTTCTTTATTGAGTTCTTGTGGTGGCGGTTGGCTACGTTGGGTGGCGGTGGGTTTTTTGTTGTTGTTGTTGTTGTCGTTGTTGGTATGTGATGATATTATTATATTAATGTGATGAATTGCAAAATAAAGAATGAGAAGTTGGGTGTGTTGTTAAAGTGATAATGTAAAATAATAAAGTGACATTTTGTGATACAAAATACATTTTTTCATGCATAAGCTGATTGGAATGATCTAAGATTTAAAAGTTTCACATTTCTATTTTGGAGTAATTATACTTTTATGGCCTGTTTGGAAGTTTAGAGAGGAAGGATAGTAGAGGGGAGTAAAGGGGAGGACTGAGGAGAGTAGTGGGGAGGAGAGTAGAGGGGAATGATTCCCCTCTACCTTGTTTGGATGTTTTTAAAATTATTAAGGGGGAAGAGAGTAATTAGCCCTTCCCCTTGTTTGGATGTTTTAAAAATTAGGATGAAGAGGAGAGAAAATGATTAAAATAGACAAATTTACTCCTATTTGAAAATAGACTTGCAACATTGGTATATGATTAATTTAGAAAGGATAAATTAGAGAATTTACTTGGACAATAATTTATCTACTCTACTCTCCTTCTAAATCTCTCCAATTTGGGGAATTAAAAATGAGGGGTTAGAGGGAGTTGAAACCCCTCCAAACCCCCCCCAAACCCCTCCCCCTCATTCCTTAAAAAACTTCTAAACAAGGTAATTGGATTACTCTCTCTCCCTCTACTCTACTCCCCCTCATTTTTTAAACATCCAAACAGGCCATTAATCCTTAAGGTTTGGGGAAATGACTTTACACCCCAAACCACACTCCCCTCCCTTAAGGATTAAAGAAAATAACACTCCCATTTCTTCAATATTAGTAACATAATATTATAATTTTTAAAAATATTTTCTTGACCAAAGTTTAACCATGATTAATAAAAAAACTGATAATTTTATAATAAAGATGCAAACTTTATCAAGTACCAAAAGATTCACAATGACAAATCTCTCAACAACCCATTAAAAAAAGAATAAAAAAAGCAAAAGTCATATTGAATATTTTAAAATACTCTTCAATTAAAACAATTGGCTTTAAAACAGGGAAGTGAATAAGAAATAAAGAAAAGTTAATTATTCTTTCTTTTTGGGAGGGTAATTTTGGAAACATACACTTAATCAAAGGATAGATTAGTACACAACATTTTTTACATCAAGTTAACCAGGTTTGGTCAAACTAATGTCAAGTGGAAGTGTTTTTTTTTTTTTTTTTTTTTTTGGGTTTCCCTTTCAAATTGGAGTGTAATTACCCATTTTATTTTTAAAGTTAAAATCAATTGGAAAATTTTATTTGATAGTTAGAATATTCGCATAAGCTTAAGCAAGTTTTTTTTTTTTTTTTTTTTTTAAAATATATATTTTATGCATATATATTTTTTTATTTTAGTATAAACACCTACTTTTTTTATTTAACATACTTTTACTTTTCAAAACACCCCACATCAGATTATTTATTTTACATTATATTTGATTAAAATATCAATTTTTCTTAAATTTTCATCTTTTTTCATACACAACAACTACCATTCATTCTCTTCGTTCATTATCAGGATATATAAAAAAAATGCAAAGTAAATAGTGTGTCCGTTTGGATACAACTTATTGTTACTAAAAGTTGCTGAAAACTGATTGTTGCTGAAAACACTGTAGCAAAATAATTTTTAAATGTGTAAATAGTATCGTGAGACCAATGTTTAATATTTTTTAATACATGAACAGTGCGTAAACAGTGCACGCACTGTTCATATACAGTAAATTTTGTCCCCCAAAGTCAACAAGTGCGGCAAAAAAAAAAAAAAAAAAAACAGAAAATGCAACTCTTCTTTGAGTAAGAAAAAGTGCGATCCAAACACAGGCAGTATCAGTGTAAATTGTATTTTGCATGACTTGAGTGAATTTTGGGATTGATGGGTTAAAATGTGATGTTTTTCTATTACACAAGCACTCTCATAAGAGCATTAGCATCAAATGTTCTAAAACAATTCTATTCTAATGTACTAAAAAGTTATTTTATTTATTTTAGCATAGAATTTAACATTTTTTTTTGGTAAACAGAATTTAACATTATACCTTATATTTCATCACTTATTTTAACATGTCCCATGTTAATATAAGCTAAAATAACACCCACAATCTATTAAGGATGTATTTAGATACCACTCATTTGCTAAAAATTAAAAATTTATTATTAAAAACACTGTAGCAAAATAGTTTTAAAAGACAAAATACTGCTCACTTGCTACTGTTTATGTATTTTTGTGTTTTGTTTGGTCCAAAAACAGTGACATGAGACCAGCCACCCAAAAATTGCAGACGTAACTTCAACGCAAACGCGTTGCTAAACAAACGCACACTAATAAAAGGTAGTAAAGAGGAGAGAAATTATTAAATATTCGAATCAGGTTATCTCCAAAAGGAGATTCGGCTGTACCGAGCTACAATCCTCATGAAAAAAAGTCATTTTAAAATATAAAAAAAACCTTGTTAATTCGATCATTTCAGCTCAATCTTTACCCACCTCCTCGTCTGAAGAGTGCTGCTCGTCGATCGTTCTCTCTCTTCACCCATCACAGCCGGTAAACCGTACACCCATCACCGGCAGTGACTTTGTCGGGCAAATGGTGTTTTTGCTTTTATTTCTATATATATATTTTTATGGTTTTCATATTTTCTCGCTTTTGGGTAAAAAATATTTCAGATCTGGGAAGTGACTTTGTGTTTGAAGTGTGTAGGTGTTTTGTGTCCATTTGGGCTTCTGAAATTCAGATCTACAAGAAAACTATCTTTTTTTTTGGGTCAGTTCCCTCTCTTGCCACGTGTTTGTTGCAGTTAGCTATTAACTTTATCTTGTGCTTTCATCTTGGCTCCTGTATTTAATCTGTACAAATCTCTTCCAATTTTCATTTCTTGACATTTTTCTTTCTCATCCTTCGTTTAGATCTTCTCTACTGTTTGCGTTTAAATTGCAATGGCATTTTTGACCAATCAAGCACCGTCATCTTCCTCTTCCTCCTTCACCCGTCGCCAGTATGATGTCTTCTTGAATTTTAGAGGCGAAGATACCCGTGGTTTTACAGGTCACTTATATCAAGCCTTGTGTGAAAAAGGTCATAACACTTTTATTGATAATGGCCTCCCAAATGGAGAAGAAATTTCTGCAGAACTTCTCAAAGTCATCGATGACTCAACAATTTTGATAATTGTTTTATCTGAAAACTATGCATTTTCCAGTTGGTGCTTAGATGTACTTGTCAAGATTATTGAGTGCCGGAAGAATGATCAGGTGGTGTTACCAATTTTTTACAAAGTGAATCCATTAGACGTGCGAAAACAAATGGGATGGTTCAGGGAAGCGTTTGCTAGATATGAAAATTTCAGGGATATTAAAAAGGTGCAAAGATGGAGGACAGCTCTGAATGAAGCAGCCAGTATTTATGGTTTCCATTACAGGGGGGACGAGTAAGTATTTAAAGACTATTCTTGTGCTTTTATGATTTTTTAATGGTTTGTTATGGTCTCAAAATTTACTGTTTAACAACTGTCACTAATTTTTCAGGGTTCTTCTTCTTCTTATTATTATTATTATTTTTTGGGTGGGGACCATGAGAGTATTATTATTATTTTTTTCTCAAATATATCGTCTAACAAGGTAATTTTTTTAAAAATAATTTTTATAATAATAATAATAATAATTATTATTATTATTATTATGATAAGTAACGATAAATTTTATTGAAAGAAAATAGACCCAATTACACCAGGTGGGGGTGTGCAGATAACCCACCGATTTGCCAAACTTGACCTGACCCGATCCGACCCGCCAGGGTCGGGTTACAAAATTTTTTTTAATAGCGGATCGAGTTAGGTTTGGGTCATAAAATTACAAACCCGTCAAACTTGACCCAACCCACCCATATTTAATATATATTTAAAATATACTAGCCTCTGAGCACGCGCTCACGCGCGTGCTCAGAGGCTCTTCTATTTTTTGGGTAAGGGTTAATTTAGAGCATTTATTATAATTTGGGATTACTACATTCTCTAATCACAAAAAAAACCTAGGGGTGTGATGATAAATTTTAATAATTTAGTGCATTTTGTGTAAGAGATCAATAAATTATTAAAATTTATCATCACACCCCTAGGTTTTTTTTTGTGATTAGAGAATGTAATAATCCCAAATTATAATAAATGCTCTAAATTAACCCTTACCCAAAAAATAGAAGAGCCTCTGAGCACGCGCGTGAGCGCGTGCTCATAGGCTAGTTATCACTAATGTGGTTAAATTACCTAATTTCAGGATTTGACTCTAAGGCTTAAATGTAAGAAAAACAACAAACAATATATACACTAAAATAATAAGTCAAACATGATAAGCACCAAAAAAAAAAAAAAAAATACAAATCAATATATATCATTCCTATTCTTTAAAAAATAGTCATTAATTAGAGAAAATACTAAAACACCCATGAAACTGACTAAATAAAAGAAAAGAAAAATAAAATAATATAAGATAATGATGTGGAAAGAATAATGATAAGAAAGTGTAGTCCTTTTGGAATGTAAATCATGATAAAATAATATGTTTTTGTTGGAGATAAAACAACCCTTTTTTAAAAATTAAGCAAAAAAAAACCCATCAATGTTGGTTTCCTATTTTTTTGCAACTTCAGCAAAAAAAAAAAAAAAAAAAAAAAAAAAAACCATCAACGTTGGTTCCTATTGTTTTGCAACTTCAAGCAAAAAAAAAAAAAACCGTTGATGCAAATCATGATAAAATAATCCTTTTGGAATGTAAATTATGATAAAATAATATGTTTTTGTTGGAGATAAAACAACCCTTTTTTAAAAATTAAGCAAAAAAAAAACCCATCAATGTTGGTTTCCTATTTTTTTTTAATAGCGGATCGAGTTAGGTTTGGGTCATAAAATTACAAACCCGTCAAACTTGACCCAACCCACCCATATTTAATATATATTTAAAATATATTATATATTAAATAATTTTTTTTTAAAAAATCAGCTGTAGAGCACTTTATATATATATATATATATATTTAAATATATATTATATATTTAATAATTTTTTTAAAAAAACCAACTTTATAGCAGCATTTTCTCGGTTCCTCATACTAATTTAATATATATATATATAATATATTATATAATTAATAAAATTTTTTAAATAACTAGTTCTTTCTATCATATATATATATATATATATATATAAAAGCCAATTAGTTCATACAAATTCTAATAAATTACTATTTTTGTTTAGTCATTAGTGTTATTTGCCTTTAAGGAGTTACATTGATACTAATCTTTAGGTTTTTTTAATATATTAATATTTATATTTTTTTTATACTCAATTTAATAATAATAATAATAAAAAATTTGTCAAACCCATGAGTTCAACCCGACTCATGTGGGTTGAGTTAGGTCAGGTTGGACTTATGTGATGGGTTGGGTTGGGTTGAATTTTTTTTGACCTACCATGGTGGGTTGGGTCAAAAAATTCCCTTAACCCGACCCATGCACACCCCTAAACCAGGGGTGTACTTAGGAAGGAATACAGTCAAGACCTCAAATTACAATGTTCCAACATATCTAAGAAAGTGAAACAGGGAATAGAAAATAAAAAAGGATTTAATTTGAAGGATATATGGTTCTTATTTCTCAAAACTCCTAGCATTTCGTTCCTTCCGAACTCCAAAGGCACCACATGATGCAAGGCGGCACAATGCTCCGAAAAGCTATGTTATGATGTCTGCCAAAGGCACCCTACCATGCAGCAAACATATTGGTGACCCTCAGTGGCACAACCCATTGGAGTCCAAACAAGCAACACACCATCGTCCACATCTCATAGGCTATAGGGCAATAGAGAAGGCAATAGAGAAGGCAATAGAGAAGAAGAAGATCTATTGATTCTCCACTCCTATTACACAAACAACATCAATCCAACATGATAAATCTCTTTTTTCCAAAGGTTATCTATAGTTAAAATCTTCATTAAGGCAACTGTCCAAGAAAAGAAGGCAACCTTAGGAGGAACCTTTGAACACCACAACACCTTCCAAGGGAACACCATATCATTAGGTGATATTGACAATAGGGCATGATAATATCCTCGCACCTCAAAACCTTGATTCCTGGTTGGTTTCGAACAAAGATTATCAAAGTTAGAAAATCTAAAATCATATTGTCTAACTACCTTATTGTCTAATAAGGCAGTTAGCTACAGGTCAATGGTAGAAATAGAATAATTTAACATCATATTATCTTACCAATTAATGAGGATTTTTCCCCATATGTTATTTAGGAAATTTTCATAATTTACTTAATAATTTCGTTCAAGTATGAGAAGTGGGGTTTTGTATCCTTGCTAATTGGGATTTCCATGCAATTACATGACTCTTACCTTAATTAACAATACTTTGGATGTAATGCACAAATTTAACTTTTTGAATTTAGTTCATCTTTTATTATTTTCTAATCTAACTCGTTGCATGTTTTTAATGCGTTGTAATTGGCAGTTGCACTGAGTACAAATTTATTCAAGGAATTCTTGAATTTATTGGAAGAACTGTAACAAAACTGATGCCATTATTTTCTGCTAAATACCTTGTTGGAATAGATTCTCATGTGGAGGCCATAAAATTGTTTTTAGATATTGAGTCAAATGATGTTCGCATGGTAGTGATCTATGGCTCTTCTGGAGTAGGTAAAACAACAATCGCAAAGGCTGTTTATAACAACATTTTCAAGCATTTTGATCATAGCAGCTTTCTTGAGAATGTTAGCAAAAAGTCACAGACAAATGGTGTGATCCAACTTCAAGAGACACTACTATTTGAGATCTTAGGAGATAGCAACTTAAAGATTCAAAATGTATGTAGAGGAATCACTATGATAAAGGAAGTTCTTTTCCATAGAAAGATTCTTTTAATTCTGGATGATGTAGATGAATTGGGTCAAATAGAAAAATTGGTTGGAAAATGTGATTGGTTTGCTTCTGGAACTAGAATCATTATAACAACAAGATACAAATACTTGTTAGATTCTCTGGTCAATGTTGATTTAAGCTATAAGGTTAAGGAATTAGATGACTACAGAGCTCTTGAACTCTTTAATTGGCATGCCTTCTTAAGACACACACCCAAGGAAGATTATTTGGAACTTTCAGAACAAGTTATAGTTTATGCTAAAGGCCATCCATTAGCTCTAACAATAATGGGTGCTAGTTTTTGTGGAAGAACTAAACAAGAATGGGAAAATGCCTTGGATAAGTATAAAAGGATTCCTAAACTAGAAATTCAAGAAATATTGAAATTAAGTTATGAAGGATTGGATACAAATGAACAGGAGATTTTCCTCCGGGTTGCATGTTCCTTGAATGGAATGAAGAAGGTTATTGTTGAAGATACACTCAAAACTGTAGGTTTAGATATTGTTGATGGTATTAAAAAACTTATTGATAAATATCTCATTACTGTTGATCAATTTGGCACACTGTGGATGCATGACCTTTTACAACAAATGGGTCAAGATATTGCTCAACAAGAATCACCACAAATGCTCAAGGATTGTAGTATGGTATTAATAAAAGATACAGTAAGTTCTCCTCATTTAACTTTTTTATTTTCTTTTTCTTTTCGTTGAACCAATGTCATGAAATTTTTTTTTTTCTTTTAGTATGCAAGAAAATTTAAGTTATCAGTATGGCTTTGAGATTGGGATTACTTATACATTTTGGTGAATTTTATTGTTCAGTGTGATTCACTTAATGCTTTGTCTAACTAGGAGTTAAAACAGATGGGATGGATAATGTTGCGCTGGCCTAAGCTAGAAGTGGTGAAATTTAATAGAATGAGAAATCCCAAGAAAATCTCCAACGATATTGGTTCTTTATTCTTTAGAACATTTGAATCTAAGTGAAAATAATTTTGTTTGCCTTCTGAAAAGCATCATTCAACTTCTGAAAAGCATCATTCAACTAAAGAATTTGAAAAACATGATGTTGAATTATAGTATAAGATGAATATTGCCAAAGTTTCCATTGAATATTAAATACATTAATGCAGTGGAACCATCACTCTATCTTGGAATTAATGATAGAAAGTTAAAGGCTTTAGGAAAAGTGGTTTTGAGTAGAGTTGAAGTGTTCCTTTGTGATAGAACTTTTTTTCCTCTCTTTTGTGTATTTGTTTCTCAAAAAAAAAAAAAAAAAAAAAAAAAATCATATTAGTCCGTTAAGGTTAATTAAATTGCCGAGACAACTTTTATTTATTTATACAAAATAGAAATTTTACTAACCTAAACCATATGTATATGTATGTGAAGTTTTCTCCTTCTAGTCCTAGACAATCATACGAATGGAGTGATGACGAATGGAGTGAAGACATTTTTCCTTCCAGTTCCAAACACTCATCCGTATGGAGTGATGACGAATGCAGTGACGATGTTTTGTGGTCTGGACTTCTATCTACTACCAAAATGTACCAAAGTGACATTAAGGTACATTATTTCTTTAAATTTATTTTAAAATTTATTTTGTTATTGTTTTTTAAAATCTAAATTTAAACAGAGAGACAAGGATGCCTCCTGGGACAGTGCGAACTACGATAAGAAAGGAAACAGACCTTTGTTTCTTGATCAAAATAGAGAGAGAAAGATGGCAAATTGGTTGCTGGAATCATTGCCTTTGGGGTTCAGATTTAGCCCAACGGACGAAGAAATCATAAACCTCTTGAGGCTGAAGAACGAGGGTCATGATTCCGAGGTCCAGTTCATTGCCGAAGTCGACTTTTATAAATTTGATCCCTGGGAATTGCCTGGTACTCTCTTTTTTTTTTCTCGACTTATTCTATGTTTCTCCGAATATTTATCTTCCTCGGTTCTTTTTAAAGAAATTCGATGCCTTTTGGAATTAAATTCAGATTTGTCAGCTATAAAGTCGAGCAATGAGCAGTGGTTCTTCTTCTGCAAGCTCAAGATTGTCACTCGTATTAATAGGGCAGCTAAATCCGGCCACTGGAAAATCACCGGTAACGAGCGCTCCATCGTGTCCTGGAAGTTGGGGCCCAGTGATTCCAGCTTGATTGGTAATAAGAGGACCTTAATTTACTACGCAGGTCCTGTGCGCGGCGTGCGCACCGATTGGGTTGTGCATGAGTATCGTGCCATCGGTACTCCCCAGGTATGCTTTTCAAGAAACAATAAATTTTCTTTGGAGGGCCATGAGATAGTATGAAATGCAATTGAATGAAAATTCACACGTTTGTAATATTTTCCACCATTACATTAATTGAAAGCTAACAAAAGCGTCGATTTACCATAGACTATTCGTTTCAAGAAATATTATGTCTACAATATTTTCACAACAAATTTTATGTGACAAGTTGTTACTTGATGTTACTAATGGGTAAAAAAGTAATTTCAATGTTAGATTTAAATTAAAAACCCGTAACAACTTGCCAATTAGAATTTGTTGTGAAAATATTGTAGATGTAGCACTCCTCATTTGTTTAAGAAGGAAGTAGCCTTAGAAAATAAATAATTAAGGCATTTATACTCTCCAATTATATGAAAATTTTCTTTGTAAAATACATCAAGGCACATTAACAACCTATAAGTGTACAGGAATGAGTATTTGATAAGGGGAATTTAGAAATGAGTGTTTGGTTTGGGGAATTTTGGGATGGCCATGGATCGAGTTTGGGTTTGGTTTACCGAAACCTAACCGAAATATTTTACCCATAGATGTCCGATTTTAATACCCAATTAGTACCCATACCCGATTAGTACCCAGATTATTTACCCATGTATCCATACCAACCTAAACCTGATTTTTTGGGCTTTTACTTTTTTTTTTTTTTTCAGTGATTAAATTTTAAACTGTGAAAAAAAAAAAAAAATCTCTATTGGAAAATTTTTAATGGTTATATGCTAAATTAAAGTGTTGTGACTAAAACATCTATTTCTAGAGCTCTATGACAACTCCTACTAATATGGAAATCTTCCTTATTAGCAAATTGTCCTTATAAAAAAAATGTCCTTAATATTACTATAAGAAAACTTATCAAAAATCACTAATTGACTAGAAATCAATAGTCACGAAAAAAAAAATCCTTAATATTACTAAGAAGACATTTGATTTCTTATTAATCACTATTTGGCTTAGTTGGATTTTTTTCCCAAAACATTGGTGACATTTTTAAACTATCAACTAATAAATTTTCTTATTAAACATTTTCAAATTTACTAGTTTAACCTTGTTAAAAATGATTTTGAAATGATATTATGGCATGTACAAAGAAAATCAACTGGTGATTAATACTAAGAAAAATGAAGTAATATGTGCTTGTTTAATACTCACTCCGTTCCAATTTGTTTGTCCTATTTGAAAAGTCAAACTTTTTAAAGAAACATCATTTATTGTCTTGTTTACCTTATAAAAATATATAAGTTTCCAAAATTACCCTTAAATAAATTTATCAATTTTTTATTTTAAAAAAAGTTATTCTTAATGAGGTAACTAAAAAGTTGTCCCAATTAGATTGATTTTTTAAATATTTGTTAGTTTTCTTTTCAAATAGTTTTGAAAATAAAGTAGGGGTATAATAGAATTATTAGTAAATTAATAACTTTTATTTTTAGAAACTGGACAATATTTTGAGACATCCCAAAATGGAACAGAGGACAAATAAATTGAGACGAAGGGAGTATATTTCCTAGACCACTCCGCACCTCTGGTGCGGTTGTCACTCTATAAGTATAAGTGCTTGTGGAGTGTGGGGGCAAGGACCGGGATTCAAGTCTCCAAGAAAGATCTTAACACACATATACACTTAGATTAAGCTAAAATGATTTGACTTTACAAAGAAGGAATAATTAGCGATCACTTAAATGGTGTTTTAAATGTTAATAATAAATTTTCTTTTTATCTAATGTAATTAAAGATTACTTACAGCTATTGTTTTTAGCCGAAAACCAAATTGAGAAAGGGAAATTTTTAATTAAGGATGGAGCAATTAGGAGAGTAATTAATTTGATCTCATTCCATTTTATAGTATTATGATTTTTTGTGGATAAAGTATAGTATTATTAAAACGGTTTCACGTAGGAGTATATAATTAAGAATTAATTTAAAAATAATATAAAAGAATATGGTTTTTTTTCTCCCAAAAAAAAAAATTAAAAAAAAGAATATGGTTTTGATACATAAAAGAAACAGATCATAAGAATATCCTTACCATTAATTTAGATTTTAAAAAAAAAAAGACTTATATTGGATTTACAAATCTAAGGATAGAATGAAAAAAAAAAAAATTAGTTAAGATTTCTAGAAATAAACCAAACGTTATAATCTCACATTTCTAGGAATCTTATTAGATTCCCAATTAAACCAAACATAGAAATATATAGTTACATTCCTAGACATCCAGATTGCAAGGCATTACATTCCCAGGAATCTGGATGCGAGGAGTAATGTTGATTCCCCCGTACCAAACGCCACCTTATAGTATTATGAAATTTTTTTTTTGTTAAATATTTGAGTTTGTGTAATTTTTGTTTTGTTTTGTTTTGTTTTTTTTTTTTAAGTGTAAAATTAAAAAATTTTGAATTAATCTTGATAATAAATGTATTTTGGCTGTAATTATTCAAGTTATCAATACATTCCTTTTCTTAATACTTTTTGGCTTTACAATATTGTCATCATTAATACTGTATTCAATCAATATTAATTCAATCAATGTTAATATAAAACCCAATATATATAGAAGATGCAATTCAAATTTAAAAATCCGGTCAACCAGCAATTAAGTAATGAATAATAATATACATTAGGATAAAGAATTAAATTAGTACTATATTTCTATATGTTCTTAAAGCAAAAATCACAAGCTAATATCAAGGACCGAATTTTTTTTCATTTAACATTATTTTTGAAATATTTTAATTAGTTGTCATGTTTGCAAAACTATATAGCAAACTAGTATATCGAGAATGTAAAACTCGAGTTGAGCTTGAGTTTCTAAGACTCAAATTGCATGTGATGGCAGTCCTGATGTGGAAAAAAATCCATGTGAAAATCGAGTATTTAACACTCAAGTTCCCATTCTCCACATTCCACAAACGAGTCTCTTTCTTCTTCTCCCTCAGTTCTTTTCTTCTTCCTTCCAGATCTGATTCTTCTTCTTCCTGCCCGATCTGGTCCTCTATTCTTCTTCCTCTCCTCCTTTTCTTCTTCTTCTTCTTCTTCTTCTTCTTCCTTCCAAATATGTTCCTCTGTTCTGGATCTGATTTGATCTGTTTAACTATAGAAATCGAGTCTTGTGGACTCAGATTGTCTTTTCACAAACTTAAGTCTATGAGACTCGAGATCTGTGTGGAAAGAAAACCCCAGATCAGCAAGTGGAACTCTACTCTTTGAGACTCGATATTTAGATGGAAATCGAGCCTTTAAAACTCGAGATGCTAGTTTGCAGTATTGTTTCTAACGCATGTCAACTTATTATATTCTTTCCCTTACTAATGCTAGCCTACAAATTACCTCATCAAGGACCACTTATTAACTAACAACCATAGCAGGTGCTAAAATAAAGGAGCCAACAATTAAAGACTAAACACCTAACCTTACAAATCTTTTAATAATTAAAAAAAAAAAAAAAAAAAATCACTTAACGTGAATGCAAAAAATTCACCCAAGGGATATAATTTCTGATATTAAATCCATGAAATACTGAAAGTACTAATCATCTATTTTTTTAAATGTGAGTTGGGTTTAGGTAATATCCAAATCACCCTACTCAATTACCTTTTATCAGTGATGAACCGGGTATTATCCAAAACTTTCGGGCCGGGTAGGATAGGGTATCCATTACCCAATGGATTTGGCCATCCTAGAAATATTAAGGGAATTGTCTCCTCTAAAGTGTAAGACTAGCTTTGAAGGCTATAGTGGGCACATCTTGACATGTAAAATGAGTGGATGGTCTATATACAAAAAAAGACTGCTCCCAACATATTTTTTTCCTAAAAAAATCTGTCACTAATTTTGAAATAACATGAGTTCAAAATGTTGTGAACCTAGATTTTTTTTGCTAATTCATCCGGTAGCTCATTGATGTTTTTCCAAAAGAACCATTTCATGCTTTAACAATGCATATACAGTTTCATCACACATACACATGCAGAAATATTTGGAAAATTGCCTAATTTGGTCTAGAAAGTTTTCAAATAAATTGGGGAGAAGTACATCTTTAAGAGGTAAATGTGTTTGTTGAAACTAATTCGCTTTGTTATTTGTTTTTGCACTGAATTGAGTTCAAGAAGAAAATTTAAAAGCATGTATTTTTAGAGAGAGAGAGAGAGAGAGAGAGAGAGAGAGAGAGAGAGGATGGCTTTTTCTTTGTCTTCATCTCTTCATTTTCTGTTGCTACTCTTCGTGACTTTGCTTGGTTGTTTGAGTAACGAGACTGTGCACCTCATGCGAGTGGCTCATTCTACCTTTAAAGTGTGTCCTGCAGTTTATAGGATCTATATCTGTTAGGCTAAGTGAGTTTTAGTGTGACTAGTTCTAGGGTAGGCAAATAAGTCAATGAAAGGGCTAAATTAGGACGTTAAAAAGGGGTGATGATTTTGACGTAAAAAAAAAAAAAAAAACGAAGAGCTTGTTTGTTATGTTTTCTTGCCTCTTTTCTCTTCACTTTCTCCTTCTCTCTCTTTCCTTATTAGTTGTCTGGTTATAATCTTCTCACTTTATAATAATTTCATCTAACTATATTTGTAAAATAACCGTAGGCTTGCCAGCTTTCATCAACAATGTTATACTTGTCTGCATATCAATATACTATAAGTCTATTACATATTTTTTCATGGTTAGTTACTCAAAAGCTTTCATTCTTTCTAGAAATTATGGGCGTCATATATGCTCAGATTGTTTGAGTGACATTCTTAGCATTTATCTCTTGAATTATTACATATCAATTATTACATATCCTGTGTACTTGTTTCCTTCCTAATTTCTAATAAAGTTATTGAGAAATGCTATAACCACAACATTGCTTTAAAAAAATTATTACATTCCCATTTTACCTTTTACAGGTTGGCTTTCTTTTTTATCATTTGTTTTTTAAAGGCTCGCTCTCGACATCACACAGGATTGGCTCCTTCATGTCTGAAGAAACAAGTTTAGATAAGCGAGTTTGGAGTAGATCCAGAGGTATGAACCAATGGTTGATTGATAAGTTAGACGACTTCTTTTTTTTTTTGGAGAAAAGATAAGTTAGACTACATTTGCCAAAATCTAGAAAACATTTGGCAAGAAAAGTTCTCTTCGAGTGACACTCTTACCATCTTATGCTCTGTCACACATATCTTAAATCACATTAATATACTTAAGTTTATTTAAGAATAGCTTATTTAGCTGAAACTGAAATTTTTTTACTAAAAGTACTATAGATAAAACTAAAAAGTAGTTAAAATAGTACAGTGAGACCCATAAATAGTACAAAAAAATGCAATGAGATCCATGAATAGTAGTAAAAATAAGCTGAATTAGTAAAAAAAACTGGCTTTTTAAGCCAATGTCAAACACAAATTTAGGAGGCAAACTTTTTTCCCCAAAACACCTCATTACGTTTTTAGTTATCCTATAATATCTCTCTTTTTTTTTTTTTTTTTTTTTTTTTTCATTTTAACAATTAATATATAGTTTTAACCTTTTATAAGTTAGTAATCAACTCAATAATGCTACTTGCTACTGTTTAACAGTTATTCCATTTAGGAACAAAGCCTTCTCTCCTTGAAGCCACGTCCAACAAAGAAGCCAACATTGGTTTTATAACTTGCCTCTTTACATGTGCTCTTGCTCTAGTTTGTGTTCAAAGGTCTTATTTTCTTTCTTTCTTTCAATCTATTTATAACAGCTCTTATTCAATACATTTGTAATTATAGATAGTTTAATTTTAAAAGATGACAGCCTCCTCACCACCTCAAAATTTTCTCCCTCTTTTTTCCTGTCATTTTCATAGATGTTCTTCTTTTTACTTTGAAAATTTTAACCTGGTCATATTCTGTATTTAGATCCTGTCATTTTATCTTTTACTGTTTCTTAACTAGACAATGCTGAAACTTTGATCTTCTTTCTCCTTCAAGCGGTTGAAAATTTGTATCGGGAATTCAGTTCTGGCCTTGAGTTTTGTGGACGGAGAAATGCCGAGCTGAGAGTTTAGATCCTTGTAAAGGCATTCTCACCTATTCTACTTCTTTTTGGCAAACAAAAAATTGAGACAACCGGTCCTACTCTCATTATAAGAATATGTGTGTATTCTTAATTAGCAACTGCTGAAACTTTGATCTCCTATCTCCTTCTCTCGGTTGAAGTGTATGAGGGAGTTTAGTTCGACTGGGGTTGCCATGAACATATAATGATCCCTCATATTTCTTTCCTTGAGTTTTGTGGATGGAAAAATGTTGAGCCAATAGTTTAGATCCTGATAAAGGCATTCTCACCTATTCTACCTCTTTTATTTTTCATTTTAGCTTTCTCTTCTTTGGGTTTTTTTTTTTTTTCACTAAATGTTTGTTGATGGAAATATCTTTTTTTTTTTCCTTGCATTGCATTGGATCAATTGAACAAGTATTTTGTTCCCATTTATTTATTATTATTTTTTTATAAATTTGAATTTTTGGATACATTCCATATAAGCTATTTTCCAGTTTTAGCTTGGATTAGTCTTACCCTGACCATTGAGAAGCGTTTTTTCAATCCTATGTAGGTGTGTGAGTTGTGTTACTGTTACCTATAAAAATAAAAAGAAAATTTCTGGATGTAGGGAAGAGCTGTGTATAATATGACATTTTAGGTAGTTTATGTAACTATTTAGTGTTTTAAATTTGTTCTGCATTTGATAAATGATAAAACGTAAAATATTAGCATTTACTGGAACCACTTAAGAGCATTAACATCCTATTTAAATGCTTGCAGCTAGTGAGTGGGGTTTTGAAGCTTTTGTTGAAGTTATTTGCATTACCGTGAATGTTATTTGTACTCTTAAAAAATTTTCATTATGCAGAGGCTTGGTGCATACCCACACTATTGCAACCATCAATCATGACAAGTATTGAAGTCATGCCATTTCCATAGCTTTTGTGCTTTCATTGTCATCATCACTATTGTTAACAACCTACTTAAAACCACTTTATAGCCATTCCAATTTTCTACCACCATCGTCACTTTATCTTCTCGTTGGACCATCATTACTAGCCCCTTACCATCACTTGAACTATCAATCCACTGCCATTTCTATGGTTTCCACCAACACAAGGTTACTAGCTCCATCCTCATTGCCACAACTCGTCTTGCAATTCAGAGCAACTCAAATATATTCGTCTTTTGTCAAAACATAGAAGTAAATAAACTCAATGAAAAGATTTATTTAGAACAATATATTTTCACTCCCTTCATATTATCTCCTCTCTCTTTAAACTCTGAATCGAGCTCATTTCCTTATCAAAATTCACCATGAAAGATATGTTAGTTTGAGTTGTTATGTGTTAGTTTTGTTTAAACGTGTCAAATGTTATTGTTGATCTGCAGTAACATGTCAAAGTTAGCAATAAGTTTGAGTGCTTAGGAAATTAAATTGCCGAGTCTTTATTGTTATGGGTTCCTAGTTCCTTGGTAGTTGATGTAATGGGTCCTATTTTTTCTGCTTGATTTTTTGAGCATAGCTGTATAAATAAAGGGGAACCATGTGAATAAAGGGCAGAAAAATCACTGAAATTCTAACTCTTGTATTGGAGGTCGGATTCCCTCAAAGTAATCCTAACCCAATTATCTTGTTTTGGCTTTGTTCCACTCCAATGGCCACGATAAGGAAGGAAAACCCCCTTTACATACCAAAGTGGTATTAGAGCTTGGGAATGGGGCAGAAGGTGCAGTCGTTGGAGCAAAATGTAAGTTCTTCTCTCTCAAATCAGAAATAGATCCTTGAAAGAATCATTGAGCTATTTACAAGCTCAGTCCTTTCTCATCACATAACAAAGGAGAGAGTTCGCAACCTCCCACAAGGGTCAATCATGGAAGATTCAGGGGAAATGGAAGGTCACAGCTTAGTGGTACTCATCGATCCTATGTTGGTTTGGAATATTGGTTGTGTTGGAGTTGGTTTAGATAAGTTCTAGGAAAATATATTTTTGGTTAAGTTGCTAATGTAGAGCAATAATTGGAAATGCAGACAATTCACTAAGAGAAAATTATTCAGTTTTGCTTACGTAGGCGAAGCTACAAACCACATCTTTATAGGCTCCTTTAGACAATTTTAGAGCCATTCTAGAACTAATCAAACACTTAAATTGTGTCTACACATAAAACAAGTTCAATGGAAATAGAAAGATACATGAAGATTCAAGAAAGTTCATGAAGGTGCATTAATTTCTAGGCGTAAATGCACTTTTAGTCTCTACATTTTGACTTTTTATTTTTCATTTTGGTCCCTACATTTTCATTTCACCATTTTTAGTCTCTAAACCAATTAACGCGTGTTATTTTAGTCCTTTCCATCAGTCAACAGACGGAAATAGTTGAGGTGACTAACGGAGGGATTAAAATCAATGTTGCACGGACACGGACACGGATACGGGGATACGGCAATTTTTGAAAAATAAGGACACGACACGGCGGGGACATGGCGGTTAAATAATTAATTAAATTTTATATTTAGGCATATTTTTAAACATAAAATATGTTTATGTCTAGAATTTAAATTATGTAAGAACTACAAATAAGTAAACTTACACTCAAAGTAGGCATATTTCAATTTCAATATTCATTTTAGTCACTTACAATATTTAACTTCAATAAATAAATAAAACTAGGACACACAAAAACAAATTTATAACTTATATTTAAAAAAAAAAAAAAAAAAGGACAGAGGGCACCCACGGGCCACAGCAGCAGTGAATAAAAAAAAAAAAAACACAAAACACAAAACGCGTTATAACTTATATAAACAATGGAGTAACAGTAAACCCACCCATTCAAAAAATGTATCTGAAAGAGAGAACGAAAAAAAAAAAATAGAGAGAGAAGAGAATAAGAGACCGGACCTGTTGTCCACACCGAGAGAGAGAGATCGGAAGGGACAGAGGACAGAGGGCACGGCGTTGAAGTCGGAGCTCGCCGATCGGCCCGATCTAACTCCGGCGAAGGGCAGAGGGCAGCGGCAGCGACAGAGGGAGGGTGGGTTGAGAAGAACTTGAGATGTGTTTCAACTTTCAGTCTAGAGTCTCTTAAACTTGCTTGATTGTTTTAGGGTTATCACAAAATCAACGGTATTGGTAAGTCTATTTGTCAAAATCTGTGATTTTTTTTTTCACTGCTAGCGTGTCGGACGCGTTGGAGCTGTGTTGGAGAAACCAAAAAAAAAAAGGGACACCGCTGGACATGGGAATCCGGCGCGTCATCCCCGTTCCGGTGTCCGACACGTGTCGAACATGGACACGACGCCAAAAATGGCGTGTCCGTGCAACCTAGATTAAAATATTATTAAAAATTCACTGTAGCACTCATCAGATAAAAAAAAAAAAAAAAAAAAATCTAACCTTCTTAAGTTTTTAACAGATTTAAAATTGAAAAAACAAAATTAAAATCCAAAAATACATCAAGATCTATGTTCATCTTCAACAAGAACACCAAAGAACACAAACCCAGATTTTAAACATAAGAACACATGCCCAGATTTTCTTGCATTTTCTTGCCTTTTCTTATCAACCAAACACAAACACAAATCGATCTCTAGCAAGAGCACAAACAAAAACCTATCAGCAGATCTTCTCAGATTTTCTCAAACCACAAAACCCAGATATACAAAATCACAACTTAAACCCAGATTTTCTCATCTTTCAATCAACAACGAAACCTCCAGCAAATAAAATTCATAAACACAGAAACCAAATTCATAAACCCAGAAAATTCAGCATAAAAACACCATAAAAAAAAAAAAAATCATAAATTCCAAAGCCCCCATCCTCAAACCCAAGAAAAATCATTTCTCAGTTCTTTTTCAGTCTTTGTTTGGTTGCCAAGAAAATGAAAGAATAAAAATTTGGACAGCACCATCAAAGTCCATTCCATCTAAACCCAACTCCAATCAAATCCAAATCAAAAAATTTATCTAAACCCACTCGGTTACGTACACAAACAACCACGCCCAACCTAGACTGCCATTTGGAACCACCATAAGCCGATTCGTCACCACACAAATAGCCACACCCACCCTAAACCGCCATCCTAAATCACCCCAAGCCAATCCGCCGCCACACAAATAGCTACACTAGATCCAAAACCACCAAACCCATCGCTAGATTTGTTGCAACATTTCCTCCTCTCTTAGGCACCACCGCCTAGGGTGTGGGTTTGAGAGGGTGAGGTAGACAACGTGAGATCTGGCTCAGTGAGAGAGGTGAGAGAGGAAAAGAAAGTTTGTTGAGAGAGAGAGAGTTTGAGAATTTACACAAGTTTGAGAGTCTAAGCCAAGTGGGTTTTGGGTCTTCAAATTGTGTGCGTTTATTTTCGTGTTTGTTTTCTAAGAAAAACAAATAAAAAATGTCGTATAAAACAAATTCTCTTACTGTGTTTGTGATTAAATATGGGTTTCTGTTCTTGTTCTTATGTTCTGGTGTGTTCTTATTTTTTTTAAATTTTTAACTCATTTTTTTCTTTTGTTAAAATTGAGAAATAAATATTTTAAATTATAATTTGATGTGGCATGAGTGATGAGTGCTACAGTGGATTTTTAAAAATATTTTAATTCCTCCGTTAGTCACCTCAGTTATTTCCATCTGTTGACTGACAGAAAGGACTAAAATAACACGCGTTAATTGGTTTAGGGACTAAAAGTAATGAAATGAAAATGTAGGGACCAAAATGTGTTAGGACATATGTAATTCACTTGTTAGGAACGTATGTCACTATTTTATGTAATTGACTAATCCTTTGACAAAACGCACTTTACTTGTATTTGGGTAGATCTAGGATGTGTTTGATGCTTCAAGAAATTTTGTTTCAAGATCAAGTGTTAAAGCCATGCAAGTCTGTCCAAGAATTAAGTTGAAAAGTGCTGTTCATTAAAGCTCGACAGCCAGCTAGCCATCTATCGAGTTTGAAGAGATGTTTCAGCCCCGTGGCTTGACAGCAGCTCGACAGAAAGGCATTTGTCGAGGTTTATGAAATTCAGATTTTCTGTTCTGTTTTTCATTCAATCCATGATTGTATGTTTGGGCTTTCTTTTCTCACAACTCTAGACATATAAAAAGATTATTTTAAGGGCTGTCAAAGTGGGAACAAGTTGCACAAGTGTTGAGCAAAGTTTGTTCAAGCAAATTGTAACTGGAGATAGAATTTGCCTTAGTTCATCTTTCTTGTGAAGAAGTTGCTGTGTTTGTACACCGTAGGATTTTGTGACCAAGCATCTTCTAAATCTTCATCATGTGATGAACTAAAGAACTTTGCAGTTAACAACCTTCTCTAGTTGGTGATTGAAGTCGCGTATTGTAATCCGCGTAATTGGTTAGTCATGTACTAGGAGCCGTGCATTACAAGGAGAGATTGTCACTACAGAACAAGTTCAATTGGGTATTGGGGTAAGGGTTCAACTGTAAGTTGGTATAAGGTACTGAGATTCCTTTACTTGTAATCGCTTGTTGTGATAATAGTGAATTCTCGGGAGTGGTGACTTTAAAATCACCTGGTGAGGTTTTAGCCGTGTAGGTTTTCCCCATTCGTAAACAAATCACCGTGTCAATTTATTTTTCACTGCATACTCAGTGTTGTTAAAAGCGCGCTTAAGCGCAAAGCGCAGAGCGCACAGCCTGTGGGGTTTTTTCCCTCTAAAGCGATGCCCCTTCACAAAAGCGCGCTTTTTTGCGCTTTTTTATTAAGCTCAAATCGCGCTTTTTTGAGCTTTTTGTATATTTTTTTTAAAAAAAATCCTGATTTGATTTTTAGCCATTAGATATTTGATATAAGCCATTGATATAATGTAATAAACTAATAGTATGGTGGGCTACCATACACCTAAACTTTCTCTTTAGATATCTTTTGACTTTTAACCCCAGCCACACACACACAAACACAAACAAACAAACAAATCAGACACTCCCAACCCCACTTCCAACCCCACTGCTCCCTCCCAATCACAGTGCTCTCTCGGTATCAAGCTCAAAGATTCAAAGGTACCAGGTACGTCTCTCTCTCACTCTCTCTCTCTCTCTCTCTCTTTTATATTCTTCATTTTTAAACCTTTCTTTTTTTACTCTTTTTGAAACACAGTCCTCAATCTTCTTCTCTTCCTCTTTCTCTCTTTTTTTTTTCCCCTCATTCTGAAACTCACGAGACAGTCACATACTTCCTCTTTCTTCTTTTGTTTTTTTTTTCCTTCTTAAACCTGTTCCGTTCTCTCTCTCTCTATTCTCATTTTGAAACCCACGACCCAGTCACACAGCTCCTTTGTTTCTCCTTTTTTTTTTTTTTTTTTTCCTTAAACCTGTTCCATTTTTTTCCCTCATTAATGAAACCCAAAGCTCCTCTCTTTCTTAGTTGGGTCATTCATGAAAAAAGAAAAACATAGCACTTATTTATGTATGAAATTATTTATGTGTTAATTGTTTAGTATTTTTAGTTACTTTAATAGATGTCAACATAGCACTTAGACTTATATTGAATTTTTCTTAAATTTATTAAGTGATTAAATTATTAACTAACGTTAGTAATTAGTTATAGGGTATTAATGCATTATGGCTACTGGAGATTCAAATTCAAGAAAAGATATTGCATGGACGTATGCGTATCTAGCTAATCAAAACAATAAAAATTATTTAACTTGCAATTTCTGTGGGAAAGTTGCAAAAGGAGGGGCTTATAGACTTAAGCAACACTTGGTTGGAGGTTATAGAGCTATTGTTGGCTATCAAAAGTGCCCTGAACATGTGAAGGAAGAAGTTATTCAATATATGCTGAGAAAAAAAACAGAAAAAGAGCAAGTAAATTTGATGGCTGAATTTGATGATGTGGCTTTTGATGAAGAAGAGGAGGATGAGGTTGCTGAAGTTGATGCTCGTGGCAAACGAGTGCAAAATGTAGGTGGCAGTGGTAGTGGCAGTGGCACTAGTAAAAAGAAACCAAGGCATGTAGGTCCTATGGATGCATTTGTCTCTTCTCCTAAATCAGCTCAAATGGGAAAGAGTGGAAAGGGGGTCCAAACAATAATTAATGATGCTTACAAGAAAGAGTTAAGAGAAAAGGCTTGTGTTGATATAGCAATGTGGATGTATGAAGCAGCAATTCCATTCAATGCTGTTAATTATGATAGTTTCAATGCTGCAGTTCAATCTATTTGACGATATGGAATTGGTATGAAGCCCCCAAGTTACCATGAAGTGAGAGTTCCTTTATTGAAAAAGTAAGTGGTCCACACCAATGATATAATGAAGACCCATAAAGAAGAATGGGCAAGAACTGGATGTTCTATTATGTCTGATGGATGGAAAGATAAAAGTCATAGGTCTTTGATAAATTTTTTGGTGAATTGCTCTAAGGGAAGCATGTTTATTGAGTTTATTGATGCGTCTTCATATATGAAGACCGGGGAAAGGATGTTTCAACTACTTGATAGTATGGTGGAGAAAATTTGAGAAGACAAAGTTGTACAAGTTATAACTGATAATGACTCAAGTTATGTGATGGCAGGTAAGAAGTTATATATAGAACTATATATCTTAATCTCATGAAATTAGGAAATAGTATTCATATTTTATTGTTATTTTTTTCTTAATTGTTACTAATTGTCATACTTATATTTTTATATTATTAGGACGATTATTGGAGGCAAAAAGACCTCATTTGTATTGGACCCCATGTGTTGCCCATTGTTTGGATTTGATGTTGGAAGACATTGCAAAGCTTCTTACAATCATGAGAACAATAAAAAGGGCAATTGAGCTTACTGGGTATATATATAATTGTACTGGTCTCATAAACATGATGAGACAGTTTACAGGGCAAAGGAACTTGCTTAGGCCCACTAAAACTCGATTTGCTACATCCTTTCTCACATTATCAAGTATACATAAGCAAAAGAAAAACTTGAAAAAGATGTTTACTTCAAAGGATTGGACCCGTAGCAAGTGGGCAAAGGAGCTAACAGGAAAAAGGGTGGCTAAAACAGTTCTAATGCCTACATTTTGGAACACTGTTGTCTATAGTGTAAAGTTGTGATTTACAACTATGTGTTTTGTTGGCTTTTATTCCGTGCCAAATTTGATTGTAATTACTTTCAATTGATTATACCCTGTATTTGTTGTGAGATTTGTTGTAAGGGGTGTGTGATAGAGAGTGTGTGAAGACTCAAGCAAAGTGGAAGCTGATGGAATCTCGCGGGTATGTCGCGACTAAGCTTCCCGCGAAGTGAAGCATGTGCCTTGCACATGCTGGAATGCGAAGAGTCAGGACAGATGGAGACAGCTGTCTCTCGCGAGTATCTCGCGGGTAAGGCCTTCCCGCGAGACACCTGCGAGACATGCTGTTCTGTCAGCCTGTACTGACTGACTCACACATTTTGCACCTATCTTATATAAACCCCCATTACCCACAAATGTTGAGGAAGGCTTCAGAGAGAAAACCCTAGCCAAACACATTTGCAATTAGAGATTGTCATCCCCACCTTTCTCTATACACTTGCTTGTGGTATCTCCTCAACCCTTCCCCTCTCCATTTCCACACCATTGAGAGGTTGAAAGCCCAAACACTTACCACACCTTTTGAGAGTGTTGAGTGACGTTTTGGTGCTGCTGGGAAGCATTGGAAGAAGCCAAGGATGGCAGATGCAACATGGAGCTTGTTGCGGGATCCGGAGAACTAGACAAGACACGGTTCCGAGAAGTCTTGTTGGAGTAGGAGCTTGGAGGGCTTAGGTGCATCGGGTAGATTAGGCTTGGAGGGTCTTTTGCTTACTCATGTATCCCAACTGATTGTCTAGTGGATCGATTTCCGCTTGGAGGGCGGCGGAGAGGTTTTTCGCCGAGTTCTTCGGTTTCCTCTTCGAGAACACGTCTTGGTGTTTTCTGAGTTTGCATCTTTCTTCCCTACTCTTGTTTTATTCCATTATACTGCTGTGTTGTTTAGTTTATGGATTAGAGTAGCTTATTGTTTATACGCTTGTTTTTACACGTTTCCGCACTTAGTATTAAGTTTGTGTAAAATCAACCAAGCCGTAATTTTAATTGGGGGGTCTAAACAGCTCTTGTGTTTTCAACACATTTTCGAGCTTTCATATAGCCTTAAAGTGTTAGGTCCTATTGTTCGTATGCTTAGATTGGTTGATGGGGAGAAAAGGCCGGCTATGGGATACATTTATGAGGCTATGGATCGAGCTAAAGAAGCAATTGAAAAATCTTTTAATGGAAGGGAAGAAAGATACAAAGAAATCTTTGAAATAATAGATCGAAGGTTTCTTGAATCCAGAAATTTTTTATGATAATCGCTCTGAAATTGAGCGAGATGAAGAGGTGATGGCTGGCCTATACAAATGCATACAAAGGTTGGTTCCAAACATTAATCAACAAGATAAGATTCTCAAAGAGTTGACATCATATAAGAGAGAAGAGGGCCTCTTTGGATTGGAAATGGCTAAGAGGCAGAGAAAGAAAAAAGCACCAGGTATTTGCTTTGTTAGCTTTTGTTAGTTGTTACTTGTTAGTTTGCCCATTTTATTAAATGAAAAAATTATTTAGTTCTTATAAAGTTTGAGTTAAGGGTTAAGACTTAAGAGTTAAGACCATTTTTTATTTCCTTAACAGCTGATTGGTGGTCTGCTTATGGAGCTTCAACTCCAAGTTTACAGCAATTTGCTGTAAAAGTTCTTAGCCTAACTTGTAGTTCATCAGGGTGCGAGCGGAACTGGAGTATGTTTGAACATGTGAGTGACTAAAAAGTTAGGGACTTAATTGTGAAATTTATTTCATGATTTAATTATCATAATATCATCATCTACGCATATTAATATATGGCTATATGGATTGTGTAGGTGCATAGTAAGAAAAGAAATAGGTAGCACAATCCCGGATGAATGATTTGGTATATATTAAGTACAATAGAGCCTTGAAGCGGAGATATAATTTGCGTGACACAATTGATCCAATCTCCTTGAAAGATATAGATGATAGCAATAAGTGGTTGATTGGAAGAGTAGAAGAAGATGAAGTAGAAGAATTTGCTGAAGATGATCTTGTGTTTAATGATGATATTTTGACATGGGGCAATGTTGCTAGAGCTTTTGGAGTTGAAGAAGAAAGATTCAATTTTAGATCAAGAATGGGACCATTAGGACAAGCTACAAGTTCAAGTTCTAGTTCACAACATGCTCCTCATGATGGAGATGAAGATGATGAGGAAAATGATGAGGGCTACAAATCTTCTGATGAAAATGATGATGGTCTCTTGCTTGATGAGGATGAGGATGATTATGTAGATTAGGATTTCATTGCATATTTGCAATGATTTTGTTAGGAAAATATATTTTGTTAGGCAAAGATAACATTACTTAATTTTCTAATACTTTTTAGCCTTTGCCTTTTTGGTTCTATACTTCTATTTTGATTCAACCATGTTTTGTAATCCTGGCCATCAAATATCATGGTTGTATATATTTTGTAAAGCACAATAGAATTATATAAATATTATATAAATTATATAAAATGTTTTATTGTAATTTATATGATTAATTGATCACTTGATTGTTGTATTGATCGTTAATAATTTTTTTTTTTAAATGTGCGCTTCACATCGATCAGGCGCACGCTTGCGCTTTGTGCCTAGGCTCTAGGAGGCCTTTGCGCTTAAGTGCGCTCAGCGCTTTTAACAACACTGTGCATACTTAGTTTAATTGGTGATTTGTTTGTGCTACCACGCATTTGCATGTTAATTTGATTAATTAATAAACTTGGCTAGTTAATCAATTAATTCATCACAAGGGGTCAAATCACTTTTGGCCTATCAAAATGGAAAAAAGCCAAAATGTAGGGACTGAAAGTGAATTTACACCTAATTTCTAACACTCCCCTTAATGCACTTCTTAATCGCTCCAATAAGTTTGCTAAGATGGCAGAACTTTCTTTTGGAAGGGTCTTGATAAATATATCAGTTAGCTGTTCTTCACTTCTGCAATGCTCGAGTTGAATCTCACATTTCTCAATTTATTCTCTTGTGGAAATGTGCTTTGTTTGGTCATTAATAATTGGATTCTTCTCAATAGCAATTGATGATTGTTATTGCAGAACAACATTGTAGTGCCTTCTTGCTTTTCTTCAATGTCTTTAAGCATTCTCCTTAGCCACACTCCTTGTGCAGTTGCTTTAGCTGCTGCCACATACTCTGCTTCTGCAGAAGATTGCGCCACAATATTTTTCCTTTTCAAAGTCCGTGAATATATATGCCAGTAAGAAGAGCGATAAAATAGGCGCTGGTGCATTTCATATCATCTAGACATCCAGTGCAATCATGCCAGTATAACCAATTAGACTTGAACCTTCTCCAGCTTTGTAGAAAATCCCATAATCATGAGTTCCTTGCAAGTATCTCAAAACTCTTTTTCCAACAACAAAGTGATTCTGTCTTGGCTCTTGCATAAAGAGTGAAACTAGACTTGCAGCAAACATTCTGTCAGGTCTAGTAGCTGTTAGATACAATAGACTACCAACCAGACTTCTATATATTCTAGTGTCTGCTTTTTTAGCACCATCTTCTTTCTTCAGCTTTTCATTTGCAACCAAGTATCTTGAATCTGTCAAAAATGTTTTCAGCATTTTTCTTTTGAGAAATGAAGATCCTATATTTTGTTTGAGGTATTTCAATTCCCAAAAACCAATGTAATAGCCCCAAATCACTCATCTAGTAAGTTTTCTTCTTGTCTTTCTTGAAATCTTGGAGCATCTTCTCATCATTACTGGTGAAGATTAAGTCATCAACATAAACAGAAACAATGAGAATACGGATTGCCTTCTTCATGGCGTAAAGTGTAGGCTCACTTTCGCTTATCTCAAACTCTTTTAAGGTGAACTATTAATTAATTTCACTGTAACATGCTCGAGGAGCTTGCTTTTATCCCCCTTGTCTTCTTCCCCTTTCACCAAAAATCCTTGGGTTTGCTCAACATATATATATATATATATATATATATCTTCATTCAAGACTACAATAATTTCTGTTATCTCTTCTCTTTGATATTGTTTGTTTTCATTTCAAGTGCAGTGGGTTTACTATAGTAAACACTGTACTTTTCTAATCAATAAAATTTAGATTACCTATCAATAAAAATTTATTGTTTTTATAGTTTCGAGTCCTGAAACAGGAGCAAGGTTTCAAAGAAATCAGTTCATGGCTTTTGAGTAAATCCTCTTGCCAAAGCCTTGCTTTATGTTTTTGAATACTCCCATTTGAATTGAGCTCGGTCTTGTAAATCCATTTTACTCCAATGACGTCACGTTCTTTTGGACGATCATCAAGCTCCCATTTTTTATTTTTCACTATCATGCCAAGCTCCTCTTTCATTGCCTTTATCTACACTTCTTGTTTCTCAGCTTCTTCAAAACTTTCCGGTTCCATTACAGAATAATTACATGACTTGTATATTTCACTCAATCTATGCATCCTTCTTGAAGGAGTTTCTGGAGAAGATACTTCTTCTCTGGAATTTGAACTTTTCTCTGGAATTTGAACTTGATGGAGCCATCGGTGACTGTGGAGAAGCTTCTTCATATTGTACTGCTGGAATACTTTCTTGCACTTCAATCACAAAGGCATTTTCCAGCACTTTTTTCTCTTTCAATCACCAGAAGGCTTCTCATAAAAAAAACATATCTTGGCTAATGATTACTTTTTTACTTTCAAAATTATAAAGTCTATATCATTTTGTCATTGAACTGTATCCTGCAAGTGTGCATTTTTCACTTTTATTATAAAATTTAGTTCTTTTTTTCTTCAGGGATATGAGAATAACAAATATTTCCAAAAATTCTGAAGTGCATTACAGATGGCTTGATTCCACTCCATGTTTCAATTGGAGTTTTGTTCTTCACTTCCTTTGTTGGACATCTATTGAGAATGTACACGGCTGAGTGAAAAATTCTTTGGCAAGGCTTTCTCATTGAGAATCAATGTTGCCATTTCCACAGTAGTCCTGTTTTTTTGTTCAGCGATTTCATTCTATTGTGGACTGTATCCAGCAGTTAGCTGCTTCCAAATTCCTTCATCTTTGCAAAATTCTTCAAACTGTTCTGAGTGTGCTTGTCTATCATTATGAATAATCTTGATACTGCTGCCAGCCTGCCACTTTGCTCTTCTACGAACGCTTTAAATCTCTTGAACACTAGAAAGGTTTCTGATTTCTTCTTCAGAAAATGTACACAGGTCATTCTCGAATAATCATCCATGAAGGTCAGAAAATACCCGTGCTGGCTGAGAGAAGGAGTTCTTGTTTTTCCACATGTCGGTATGAATGAGCTCTAATGGCTCCGCTTTCCAATAGCTTTGTTTAATGAATGGCCATTGATGTTGCTTTCCTATTATTCATTCTTCACAAGTTAGTTTCTATCTTTGGTAGTCCATTCACAATGTTTTTTTTTTCTTTAGTAGCTTCAGCCCATGAAAATTAAGATGACAAAATCTTTTGTGCCAGAACTGAGTATCCTTCAAAACTTCAGCTTGAAATTAGCAATCACAAGATCTAGTTCCTGTTATCATCATAGATCGTGCAGCCACCGTCTTCAGCTGCCTTTTGTTTCAGATCAGGGACAAAAAAATATCACAAAACATTTTTTTTTCCTTTCTTTGTCTATACAGAAACACTTCCTCTTCCTTTGGCTATTGCAATTGTTCCGTTACCCATGTATACCTTAGACGTAACTGAAGTGTCCATGTCAAGAAATCTTCTTTCATTTTCCTGAGATGTGATAACTACAGCCACTATCAAGGTGCCAAATTTTGTCTTCTTCTTCGATGGATGAATGACAAGCAAAAAATAGCTTTCCTTCTTCGGCATCCTTGTTCTCTGCGAAATTTGCTTGATTATTAGCCTTGAACCTGCAAAATTTCTCAATATGGCCTAACTTTTTGTAGTGATGGCATTGGGGCTTTCCACTGAAACAACACTTTGAAGTTGCATGATTTGTCTTACAAATTTTACAAGGAGGTTTGGAGTCAGAGGCAGTACTTTTCTCAATTTTGTCATCTTCCTTCTCGCTGGAATCAATTTTCTTTTATCTTCTTTGATTGTCATCTTTTGCTCCTCTCTTGAATTGCCCTTCTTGAATGATCTCTGCGATTGGTCAGCAACCCTGAATCTTCCTTGCTCATGAGACTCTATAGGGCCCATCAATTGTTCAACAGTATAGTAGCAAGATCCTTGGATTCTTCAATTGCAAGCTTATTTTTCTCAACAATTTTCTAATCCGAAATTTCTTCTCGATAGTTTTCATATGATTAACAATCTCAATGACTCTAGAAAAATAATCTTTTATGGATTCAGATTCCCTCATCTTCAGATTTTCAAATTCTCCAAGGATTGAAATTTTACCGTTATTGCCTTGCTATCACCTTGAAACTCTCGCAGCAGACTTTCCCTCCCAAGCTTGCTTTGCTGTTGTGGCTCTAATAATTCTTGGAAAAACAGTGGAAGAGACTCCATTTTGCAGCTTTGAGAGAGCTTTGGCGTACATCATTCTATTCACTTCAAGTTTCTCCTTTTCTGCCTCTGAAAGTTGATTCTCATCAGCAGGTTTGTTGAAACCTTTGTCAACAATGTTCCACAGCCCTTCTGACAAGAGCAATGTCTCCATTTTAACCTTCGAAAATTTGTAAATTTCTCCTTCAAAGATTGGAATAACAGAGAGTGAAACACTGGAACTTTGTCCAGTAAAAGACGTCATCTTCTAGTTTGAATTGTCCTTCTATGACTGCTGAAATTGCCCAAATAAGATTGTCAAACGTGGCTCTGATACCACTTGTTGGTTTGGAATAAATGTTATGTTGGAGTTGGTTTTGATAAGTTTTAGGAAAATATATTTTTGGTTGAGTTGTTACTGCAGAGCTCAATAATTGGAAATGCAGATAATTCACTGTGAATCCTTTTTCTATTTAGCTGCTTCTGGGATCATAATTTTACGTTGGTTTGTCTTTGACCTTAGTTGTCCAATTTATGAGATTGGAATTGCCTGTGTGAAAGATGAAATGCTAAGCATTATGCAGGTTGAGGAAATTTTGTTAGCACCTTAGTGATGAAAAATTGGCTTAAACAGAAATTTATCTGTTGGTGGTATTTTCCACTGCGTGGATTTTATTTTCTTTTAAAATAAATTTGTGTGTTTTTTTGGCGATTGTTTTGTTCTCTTGGAGGAGGATAATTACTTTATTTGACTTCTATTTATCAAATTCCATTATTTTTATTTTATAAATTGAAAATAATCAATTTAGGTTTACTTGGTGAACTTCACATTTACTTACTATATATCTTTGTGAATCTTAATTAATTTTTTATTGCAAAATCTGTGACAGATCTGGATTTGACTGTCATACCTGAAAGCTTTTCTGCGGAAGAAGAAAATGAAAAACAAATACTGTTACCGCCTCAAGGAATGGTGTTTGACACTGAAGCAGTTGAGATGACATCTAACTCAAGTAAACAAACAAAATCTCAGATTGAGGTTATTGAGGATGAAGCTTCACAAAGATGGCCAGAGGGTTTACAGGTTGAGGAAATGCAACAAGAAACAATAAGTACTTTGAAACCTCAAGAAGTGTTTGATGTTGAAGCAGTTAAGATGCCTGAATCTAGTGGACAAATGAAATTTCAGATTGCAGACAAAGAGATGGAGCCTGAAGCAGATCGACCTCAGGAAGCTCAACAATTTCTGATGCAGGTCGGTTTAAGATTAACTGAGCCACCAAAGGATGAGGATTGGGAAAATGCCAATGAGATTTACTTAATGGACAATGAGTTGTCTGTTTTACCAGAGAATCCAAGGTGTCCCAAGTTGTCAGCACTGTTCCTTCAAAGAAACTACAAATTGCGATTGATTCCTCCCTCATTTTTTGATCACATGCCTGCTCTTCAAACCCTGAACTTATCCGGGACTAATATAAAGTCTCTGCCCAATTCCATTATCAGATTGGTCAGCCTAAAAAGACTCTTTCTAAATGATTGTCATTGTTTCATGGTGTTGTCACCCAAAATTGGAGAACTCAAGCAGCTTGAGGTTCTTAGTCTTGAAGGGACAGAGATTATGGATTTACCTCTGGATATTAAGAAGTTAACTAATTTGACATGCTTGGAAGTTTCATTTTGTGAATTTCAGAGTAACTGTAGGCAAGCCCTGCAATTAAATGCAGTGGTGCCTTGTGGGGTAATTTCTGTCCTGTCTCAGTTAGAGGAGTTGAGCATTCATGTGGATCCAGGTGATGAGCGGTGGGATGCGTGTGTGGAAGATATTGTTAATGAAGTATGCACCTTAAAGAGCTTTTACTCTCTTAAATTCTATTTCCCAAGGGTGGAACTTTTAAGTCACATTCAATGGAATATCCCATCGCTGTTATATTTCAGATTTACCGTTGGCCGTCATGTCAAGCGCATTATGTCTGGAGTCCCCCGTGATGTTGAGTTTGAATTGGAACGATGGGATAGATTTTTGAAATACATAAATGGTGTGGATGTCCCTAGAGATATAAAGAAGGTACTCCAACATGCCACAGCATTTTTCTTGGACAGGCATGCAACTGTTAAGAAGCTATCCAATTTTGGGATTAAAAATATGGAGAAACTAAAATGCTTAGTCATGGGGGAATGTAGTGAGGTTCAAGTGATTATAGATGAAGCAGATGGTTATGAAGAAGATGATAGCGATGAAATGGTATCTGAATCATATGGTACTGGAAAAATTGTTCTTGGTTCACTTGAATACATGTATGTATATTATATGGAGAGTTTAAGGAGCATGTGGGAGGGGTCCAGGCCACTACAGCCGGAGTCTTTATTTTGTCTCAAGTCCTTGACATTGTGCACGTGTCCCCAATTGACCACTATTTTCACACCAGGGTTGCTTGCTAACCTGTGCAACTTAGAAGAGCTTAAAGTTGATGACTGCCCCTCCATCAAAAGCATAGTAAGCCATGATATAACTGCTGAGCATAAAATCTCTTATTTTCTCCCAGAATTGAAGAAGATTTCACTTCATTACGTGCCTGAATTAGTTAGCATCTCTAATGGTTTACACATTGCTCCAAAATTGGAATGGTTGAGTTTTTATGCTTGCCCAAATCTTAAGAACCCTTTAGTTGGGGAAGTATCTAGTCAATGTTTGAAGAAGATCAAGGGTGAGACGAGTTGGTGGGAAGCGCTGGAGTGGAGCAATGGTCGTCCAGGTTATTTGGATGAAATTTTTGTTCCAATTGACATATGGGATTGCTGAGCACCTGAAATGTTCCCTAATAAAAAATTAGTCTGTGTATTGCCTTGAATGGAGTAATCGCCATTCATAGTAATTTGCAATTGGAAGTTGTCAATGAGGAAAAATATGAATTTCTTTACATTTTTCAAATTTATTATTTAAAGAAAGGAATTATTACTGTTTGCGTAATACCCCAGAAAGCCATAAAATTATTGAAGAGTTTACATTGTTTGTACATATATTTCTATGATTAAAGGCATTTGTCCAAGCACCCTCCCTTTTCTCCAAGAGAGTCATCAGCACTACTTCTGGGGGTGTTATTCAACTTATATAAAGAACTTTAATTTCTTGATAGGCTTATATAAAGAACTTTCTTCTAAATAGATGAGGGATATTTTCAATTTATGAATACTACTGTCTGCATTTATAGTGAGATGATTCCCTCTAGAAATTTACAGGATCTTTTATAGGTATCAGGGCATGATTTACATTGGATTAAACTAGTCTAGAGCCAGCATTTGTTATCTCAGCTAGCTGGTTGTCTACTGGAGAGAAATATGATACAATGATCCACTAATGATTGCTGTCACATGTGCCTATTTACATAATCTTTATTCTCGAAGAAAAATATCATAACTAATAACTATGATCATCCCAAAATGATGAAAAAGACAATTTACAGGTATAAAAACACAAATTTTTTCCTTCAAGTTAAGTCCTCGTTTTCCTGTGTCTGCTGTATACCTTCCTTAAAAGGGACCAGACTCATGCAAGAGTTTCATAACAAACATGACCTGCAAACAGAATAACTAATTAGATACTGTAAAATCACGCAAGGCATGTATGTAAGAATACCAAATCTTCTATTCAGCAAAAAGAGTACTTAATCTATGTAACCAAATATTATCAGCATTAAGGGACAATAAATTACACTGAAATTTCACTGCTCAGAAGAGAGAGAGGGGAAAGAGGAAGAGGTTGAAGGGGGGCATTGGAAGAGCATAAGAGATTAGAGTAAAAAACTTAATTGTCTTTTAAATTTCTAGCATGAATTCACCGTTTTCTTAATACGTTATCCTTTTTCAAGGCCAAAATGGGCAAATGCCTTTTTTGCGCAAACAATTCAGCATTTTTCCCCTTTTCCCAAATTAACTAGGAAAATGCCACTGTTTTGAAACTCGATTTTCTTAAAATCGAGTTAAGTCCTATAGTAACATTTTTAAGGAGCCTATAGTGACGTTTTAAGGACCTATAGTGGCGTTTTGGAACTCGTTGCCTATAACTCAAGTTCATGGAGCTCGAGTTCCAAAACGCCACTATAGGTCCTTAAAACGTCATTATAAGCTCCTTAAAACGCCACTATAAGGCTCTAGAATTTTTTTTTTTTTTAAACTCGATTTTTAGAAAATCGAGTTACAAAAAATGGGCATTTTCCTAATTAGTTTAGGAAAGGGAGCAAAATGCTGAATTGTTTGCGCGAAAAGGACATTTGCCCATTTTCTCCCCTTTTTCAATTAAACTGTTATTTTAAATTCTCCAAATTACACTTTCTTCTTAAATTAAAGCTCAATTTTCATCATTTTCATTACTCGCTCTCCACCCTCCCTCTTCTTTTTTCTAGCAATTTATCTATGTTCTCATCTTTCATTTTGGTATATATTTTTTCAAAAACTTTCAAGTTCATGAACAATTTGATTAGATATTTGATGCACGAAATCTGTATGGTTTTCATAGTATTCTTTGTAAGTCAACTTGTTATTTCATTCTCACATTTCGATACATTACAATATCTTAAATTTTTTGTGTCATTGCAAAATTTGCATGCTCTAATAGTGCTTTCACATTCTAATTTGTTCAGGTATAAAAGAAAAATAAATAAATAAAGAGAGATTATACTATCTTGATTATACTATTGCTCAATTTAAAGATCATATCACCATGTTTAAGGTTTGCAAAATCTTCACCAAGAAAAATGATGTAAAATATAAAAAATACATGCTAACGGGGATTCTATAAACGAATGCGGTGTTGATGATGCAATACTGGAATTAATAGGGACATAATAATAAAAATGATATTTTAGAAATTTTTTCTTTTATAAAAAATTAAGACTTACAAAGAAATGGTTTGGTAAAAAAAAATCGAAGAGGATTAAAATATATATGTGTATATATATATATATCCTAAAAAAAAAAACTCAAAGAATTGAAAACCTTGACACTAGAATCAAGAAAGAGAGTGCAGGACAAAATAGTTTAGCTTTCTATTCTTCGTATTGATGAAGAAGAGATGAAGTTGTTTACTTTTATTTACCAAAAAAAGAAGTTTTTATTTTTTTTAATTTTTTATATGAAAAAAAAGTTGTTTACTTTTAGATCTTGAGAATAGCTAAGATGCTTTTATTATTAAGTCGATCATATAAATTATCCAAATTACCCGATCCCAAAAAGAGTTATGCTACGGTAGTAGTGGTAGTGGTGGCGACAAGAGAGTTAATTTCGTACTGAAGGCCATATTAATTAGCCAAAGAAAACGATATGTTTTGTTACTAGTCAATACATGTGTATTGTTTCAGGTTACCGCTAATTTTATAGTAATAATAATAACAATAATAAGTATACAATTATTTCTAAAAAAAATTAATACTATTTAACTAATGTACAATATATTTTTATATATTAAGAGAATTTAGAAAGTTAGTTATTGTCTTTTTTACTGTCAAAAATACCCCTAATTTAATTAACTTATCTTTGTTCCATGAGGGTTAAAAAAGTAAATTGTCAAAAAATTAAAAATAATCCTATAAAAGAAAAACTACCCCACGTCCCTTACTCCTATATAAAAAATAAAAAATTCTGTTTAAAATTTCCTTCCTACTTCCACTGCCCCACGTTCTTCTAACTTTAAAATTTTTATAAAAAAAACCTACCCACACAGGGACGGAGCTAAGCATTGACCAAGGGGGCCTCATGAACTTTTCCTCAGTATTATACACGGTAGAGAGCTTTTCATACACTAAAAGGGCTGTGGCCTCCCCAAGTTTTTCAAGAAGATTATATTCGGCCCCCTAACATATTTCTTGGCCTGTTAAGCAAACAAAAATTAGCCCAACCTTGCACCGAATAATATATAACCCAAACGATAACAAAAAAAAGAAGAAGATAAAATTGGTCCAAATAACATTATTTCTTGGTTTGTTAAGCAAATATCTCCTCTCAATGCCTTGACGTCAATGATGCCTATCTACATCTGGTTCTTCTTTCCAGGTATCTGTGAATTGAATTTTGTGGTATGTCTTATTAACGATCTCAAATCTCTCTCTCTTTTTATTGCATTTGAGCTTTGTTTTTTTAACAATACATGTACCTATTAGTGAGTTGTAGGGACAGATGCCCTTGTCTAATTAACATCTTCAAGGGCAAGCTACAAAGGTGGAGCAACATCAGCAAAACACGTAGCATATGTTATTATTCTCTCTTTAGAAAGTTAGACTCACTTAGACTAGTTAATGTTAGACCCTTAAATTGACTAGATTAGTAACTCAAGAAAATCTGACTTCTACCTTTTTAAGTAAAAAAAAAAAAAATCTGACTTGGTTATTATAACTAGTTAATAACAGGCTACAAAAGTGATTTTAAGATTAGGTTAGTAACTTTCCTATCAAAAAAAAAAAAAAAAGATTAGGTTAGTAACTAGTTAGTAACTCAAGAAAAATCTGACTTGGTTAAAATTTAAGATGATTTTTAGACAAATTACTTTAACAGTTTGTAATGATTTTTGACATTTAAAAGAATGACTTCTCTTTTAATAAATAATTGTGTTGCAAAGTATTTAAAAATAATTATTTTGTGTCCTTTTTGTTGTTGCCATTTTGTTAATACTAAATGAATGTTAATTTTTAAATTTTTATGAAAATAAATTGTTTTTACTCCGCCCCCTTGATTGAACTTCTGGCTCCATCCCTGTACCCACAGTTCCTATCAAAAAACAGAAAATACCCATTCTCACCTTATATCAGAAAAAGAAACTACCCACATCACGTTAAAAAACAAAAAAAACTTTATCGTAAAGGGTGTATAATAAGACTAGTATAGTTTATTATAATATATAATATATATATATATATACACACTAATGTACTTTTTTTTTAGTTAAAGATCTTGTACTATTACTGAGTTAAAGGAAAAAACACATACACCACAGGTCACGTGAGCGAGACGTGACCATTTGGATGGTAAAAAGTGAGCATAAAAAGCCTTGTTTTTTTCACTTCCCACCGGTGACCACAAGTTTCAAAATTTTGCACTGAGATTCACAGGCGGTTAAAACAAGAAAAAGAGGGTGAAGACTAGTGCCAAAAGCGTAGTAGAAAAAACATAAAGAAGAAAGAAGTAAAAAAGAAGGAGAAGAAGGCCACATCAGAGAACTGAGAAAGAAGCAGAATCTGCAGGTAAAGAAAATTTTCAAAGATTTACAAAAGCCTCAACTGCTTCTTCTATTTTTATTCTTGTTCAAATACCTTCAATTTCTCAGAAATCTACAAAACAATGGTGGTTTTTATTTCGGCCCGGTATCCATTTACCGGCCGAAATTCGGTATACGCTCCGAAGTCAATTCGATATCTCTTGTGGTTTACACATTGCGCCAAAGTTAGAATGGTTGAGTTTTTATAATTGCCCAAATCTTAAGAACCCATTGGTTTAGGAATTATCTAGTCAATATTTGAAGACGATCAAGAGCGAGAGGAGTTGGTGGGAAGCATTGGAGTGGATCAAGAGTGGTCCAGGTTATTTGGATGAAATTTTTGTTCCAATTGGTATATTGGATTGCTGAGCACTTGTAAATGTTTCCTAATCAAAACTAGTCTGTGCGTTGCCTTATGCAAGATCATTGGTTCAATGTCAATTGATAGTATATAATTGTAAGCTGAGGCATCCTTAGACCACTTTCTGTTTGATATGCTTATACACTTGTAACTGCTTCGTTTCAGATTTTAGATATTATATAGATGACAATTCATACAAAGTATATCTTTGAATGGAATAATCACCATTCATAGCAATAGTAATTTGCAATTGGAAGTTGTCAATGAGGAAAAATATGAATTTCTTTACATTTTTCAAATTTGTTCTTTAAAGAAAGGAATTATTACTGTTTGCGTAATACCCCAGAAAGCCATAAAATTATTGAAGAGTTTACATTTTTTGTACATATATTTCTATGATTAAAGGCATTTGTCCAAGCACCCTCCCTTTTCTCCAAAAGAGTCATCAGCACTACTTCTGGGGGTGTTATTCAACTTATATAAAGAACTTTAATTTCTTGATAGGCTTATATAAAAAACTTTCTTCTAAATAGATGGGGGATATTTTCAATTTATGAATAATACTGTCTGCATTTATAGTGAGATGATTCCCTCTAGACATTTACAGGAGTTTTTATAGATATCAGGGCATGATTTAAATGGGTTTAAACTAGTCTAGAGCCAGCATTTGGTATCTCAGCTAGTTGGTTGTCTATTGGAGAGAAATATGATACAATGATCCACTAATGATTGCTGTCACATGTACCTATTTACATAATCTTGATTCTTGAAGAAAAATATCATAACTATGATCATCACAAAATGATGAAAAAGAAAATTTACAGGTATAAAAACACAAATTTTTTCCTCCAAGTTAAGGCCTCATTTTCCTGTGTCTGCTGTATACCTTCCTTAAAGGGACCAGACTCATGCAAGAGTTTCATAACAAACCTGACCTGCAAACAGAATAAATAATTAGATACTGTAAAATCACGCAAGGCATGTATGTAAGAATACTAAATCTTCTATTTCAGCAAAAAGAGTACTTAATCTATGTAGACAAATATTATCAGCATTAAGGGACAATTAATTACACTGAAATTTCACTGCTCAGAAGAGAGAGAGAGAGGGGAAAGAGGTAGAGGTTGAAGGGGCATTGGAAGAGTATAAGAGATTAGAGTAAAAATGAAATTAAATAGCTTCCTATAGAAAAGAAGGTTTACTTGAAATATTATGCACGTGACTGAAGAAACTACACCACCACTTATGCACAAAACTATGCTATATGTATTTGTAGTCGTACATCCACTATAACATTGGTTGCCAATTTGGATTATGTGTATTCGTGTACTCAATTTCCTGATATTCAACCCTCCTACCCATACTGTTGTGATTTTGCTGGTAAGCTTGAGCTTTGTGATAAAGTGGGAGAACAATCACCCTGGGCTCAAGGGTTCTAAAGTGCACTATCACATTCATAGCTATTTTTCATTTTTTGACAAATAATTAATTATATTGAAACAAGAGCAAAGAGGATTGCAGCCCTAATACACAGGATGTGTACTATCATGTTCATAGTTATAGTCCAACATTATTATAGATATCGCTGTTTTTTCATAACATGGAAAATTTTCGAGATTGTTCTTCCGGTTATAGAACTGAAGGTAAGGAGCTGAGAATTGTAGATTATTTAGGTTCAACAATCAGATACAAACCTGGTAATAGCATGCTTCAAAATGCAAACTTGGATAGTAAGCTCGTGGCTGACATCCCCATAGCCGCCCAAATAAAGTATCTCCTCCAACAAGATTAAGAGCTCCAGCAACAAGTTCTTCCCTTCTTCAGCAACAAGTAGTACCTGATCCCCATCTTTGATCCCATATTGTGGAAGAACTCCCTTGTTAGATAAGGACTACCCCACCTATGGATGACTCAATGGCATATCTAAGATGCAGCATCTCAAGTTTTTTGTATAATTCAACAAATTTTTGACAAAATATAGTACAAAAAGCATATTGAAAATGGTTTTGGAAATTATATACATTCACTAAAAAGCCAAAAAAAAAAAAAACATTGGTTGAGGAAGTATCTTGTCAGTATTTGAGGAAGATCAAGAGTGAGAGGAGTTGGTGGGAAGCATTGGATTGGAGCAAGAGTCGTCCAGGTTATTTGGATGAAATTTTTGTTCAAATTGGCATACGTGATTGCTGAGCACTTGCGATGTTTCCTAATCAAAAGTAGTCTGCACATTGCCTCATGCAGGCTCATTGGTTTTTGTCAATTGATAGTATATGATTGTAACTTGTAAGCTGAGGCATTCTTAGACCACTTTCTGTTTTCTATGCTTATACTCTTGTAGCAACTATGGCGTTGAGACTCTAAGTTTAAGAATCCTAAGGAATTGTAATGCAGATATTTTGTATGTTAATCTTTTCAACATATCTAAATCGCATTTAGTGTAACTCATTCACTATTTATCAAAGAATGCATAATGTCTAATTGGAACAAAATAGACAAATCCCATGATACAAAATAGATTTTAAAGAACAAATCCCATCAATTATAACCATGAAGGGTGTAATCCCAGGTGAATTATAACTACAAAGGGTATGATTGCGGTGAATTAGAAGTTAGGACTGTGAGGTGTATATAACCAAGGAGGGTGTGATTCGAATGCATTGTTAAGAAAAATTTTACATGTTGAAACATCCAAGATTTTGGATGTGAAAACTTGTGCTGGGATAATTTTACGTGTTGAAACAACCTAAACTTCAGAAAAGAAATGTTTTGCTATAGAAGATTTTTCCTGTTGAAAGTTGAAACTACCTAAACTTTAGAAATGAAATGTCATGTGTGGGCGAAAATGGCCAAATACCATAATTTGGCGAAATATTTGGCAATCTACCACTGTTTTCAAAATATTTTGAGAAATACCATTGTTTTGAAACTCGAGTCTAAGAAACTTGAGTTTTACATGTAACTCAAGTTCATAGAAATCAGAGTTTCCTAAAATTGCAAGTTCTACATGGCTATTTTTAATTAAAAAAATTTCAGGTTAGCGGGTGCCACTGTGGCATTTTTTTATGAAACTTAAAGTTTTTGAAACTCGAGTTACATGTGAAACTCAAGTTTCAAAACAATGGTATTCTCCAAAATATTTCGAAAACAATGGTAGATTACCAAATATTTCGCCAAACTATGGTATTTGGCCATTTTGGCCAGTCGTGTGTGATAGAAGGAACAGTGGAGGCTTTGATCAATACCAAGGATTTTGGAAATTCTTGGAATTGTGGAGACTTTTAGTCAATCCTTTACCAGAATGATATGAAGCAGTTAAAAAATGTGAGTACCCCTGTGCAAGCCGCAATCAAACTTAAGCTCGTTAATTAGGCTGTTTTCAATAAAGATCACGTTACCGCTTTACTAATAACATGGAAATTTAAACAGGGCTTTTCTAGCTTCCTGTTGTATCTATTGATATCTATTGATTTTGAAGGAATGGTGGAGATTTTGGTCAATCCTACTGCATCTGTTGATTTTGAAGGGATTGTGGAGACTCTAGTCGATCTAATAGTATCTATTTATCAGCCAGAGTTATGAATTACGTTTTTTAAGAGTAATTTTATTAACTCCAGAGGATCCTTATTCCATGAAGTCTCACCTTATTAAGCAATAACAGAGAAATATTGACATATGTAACTCCAATATATATTTCTTAAAATCTTTACATTTCAATGTTAAATAAGTGGTTTAATTTTTGGTCGAAAAATGATATGTCCACAACATTTTCACAATATTTTTACAACAAATCCTAAGTGGTAGGTTGTTACTAGTTATTATTATTGGGGTAAAAAAGTAATCTTAGTGTTAGGTTCAAATTTAAACCAATAACAACTAACCACCTGTGATTTATTGTGAAAATATTGTAAAAATGTTGTGGACGTAACATCTCTCGTTTTTTGTCACATCATTAATTATTTAAATAGTAGTGTAGACATCAAAATTTTATGATGTATTCACAACCGTCCAATTGTTCATGATGAAATATTTGTGATCAAATTAATCTCCAATTGATGAGGTGGACGATCAGCAAATGAAATCAAGCCATGTGGCAACATCAAATAAGAAAGCCATATGGCAATGTCAGAAGAAGCCATATGGCAATGTCAGAAGAAAATACCTATATGGAAAGTTTTTATTAAATGGGAGACTAAATTAAATCCATAATTAACTCTCAATAAATGCTGAGAGAAAATTCCAAACTAAATACTATTGAAGTTGCCTATAAATAAGGGCTTTTCATATGAGAAAAGGGAACACACAGAGAGAAAAAAAACACTACTGACACTCTGCCAAAATAGAGAGTCATCTCTAAAAGTTCACAAGAATTCCATTGTTCATCAAGGCCTATCCCTACTTCTTCAAATCAAAGTGGGGATTCTCCTTGAATCTAGTTCAAGATCAAGCCAATGGCCCTCACATCAAATCAAGCACATTCAACTATTCATTCAACTTGGAGACATCAAAGCACGATTCAAGATCAAGCTTTATAGCCCCCTTCGGATCGTAACGTTTCTTGGAGATCGAATCAGAGGAATTTATTGTACTCTTTCATTGTAAGATTCATACAGAGGATTGTACTCACATATATACAAATCAAATACAAATTGATTATTTGTTACATTATTTTCGTAATCGTGTGATTTATCTTTTACGAAAATTGTGTGTACAAATTTCTGGCACGTCCAGTGGGACCTCTCTGCCTCTCTTTCTCCATCCTAAAAATCTTCAAGTCTCCAATCCACCTAGTTCAATGGCCTCGAAGAAGTCTCAGATTTCCAAGCATGCTGCCAAAAGCGTTGGGGGGTCAACAAGCAGTAGTACTTCCACAGGTCCCATGACTTGAAACAAAGCTAAGGCAATGAGGCTCCTCACATCACAAGAAGTTGAAGGAAAAGCTCCTGTGACGAAACTCATAAGTGCTCCAGCCCAGCCAAAGACTGTCATCTCCTTGAGCACTTTGAGGACAAGCAAGCACACTTCCTCTAAGAAGGGAGATTCAGCATTCGTTCCAGAAGACTCAATGATTGGAAGCAAATATCACTATTCTGCATCAGATGCTGGGTCGAGTAATGCTTCACAGTCAGGTTCTTCCCAAGGATCTCCCTGAGAAGTCACTTCATCTATCTTCTCAGAAAATTCTTCTCGTACAATAGCAATGGCGGCCATGATGACAGAGACTGCCACCATTGATGAAAAGATTGCTGAAATGGGACATGCTATAGCTAAGCTTACCAAGACTGTGGAAGAGAAGGACCTTCAAATCGCCACGCTTATGAACAAGCTTGAGGTTCAGAATTGAGGGGAGTCTAGCAAAGGCCATTCTCACACGCATCAGCATACATCCCAAGATGCTCACACATCTTCTCCAAAGAAGGCTGGTGGTCCACAAGGGAGCTCTACCTTAATTTCATCTTTATCGGTCCAACAGTTACAGGACATGATAACGAACACCATTCGAGCTCAATATGGTGGGGCACCACAAAACTCTCTGATGTATTCAAAACCATACACCAAGAGCATTGACATTTTACAAATGCCTGCGGGTTACCAATCTCCTAAGTTTCAACAGTTCGATGGGAAAGGGAATCCGAAGCAACATATCGCTCATTTCATCGAGACTTGCAATAACGCTGGTAGGAGACTTGCTCACGAAGCAATTTGTGCATACTCTTCGAGGAAATGCTTTTGATTGGTACACGGATCTTGAACCCGAGTCCATTGATAGTTGGGAGCAAATGGAAAGGGAATTCTTGAACTGTTTCTACAGTACCCGACGTACCATAAGCATGCTGGAATTAACCAACACGAAGCAATGGAAAGATGAACCAGTGGTAGACTACATCAATCGTTGGCGCTCATTGAGTCTCG